>NW_004624818.1:7480359-7656618 GCF_000247695.1 Heterocephalus glaber | reverse complement strand
AGCGTGGACAGGGCAGCGTGGACAGGGCAGCGTGGACAGGGCAGCGTGGACAGGGCAGTGTGGACAGGGGAGCATGGACAGGGAAGTGTAGACCCGGCAGCGTGGACAGGGAAGTGTGGACAGGGCGGTGTGGACAGTATAGGCTCTGTGGTGGGTGGGTCATATCTACATTGCATCACTGCCCCAGCTCTGCATCTGGGGTCCAGTGCAGCTCCTGGAAGCTGTGCCACAGGGTCAAGCCCTGTCCATGTAGGCCCAGCTACACAAGGATTAAGGGAGTCTGCAGTGGACAGGCTCAGGCCCTGGGACCGGCTCAGGGTGGTGTGGGAAGAGAGGGGCACCTTTCATCTGCACCCTGGATGGGTCCCAGGGACGAAGGAGCAGCATACCCTGCGGGTGAGAGGCTGGGATGCCAGCTGCGGGAGGACTGGAATCACAGGCAGGAATTATTTCTCCCGGAGGCACCTTCATTTCATCTAAGGAGCATTATAAAAAGCGAAGTCCTTGCCCCAGCAAGGGCGTCCCCAGCAAACGTCCTCCTCCCTCCGCCCCGCTGTCCCTGTGCACTTGTGTCCCGGCAAAGGCTGGGGTCCGCAGTGCTGACGGCGCCATTTCCATTCCCATTGCGCTGCAGCCTCCACATGGGCTGTGGGCGCCAGTGCTGAGCCCTAGCAAGGTGACCACTCTTGGTAGCCCGGGGCAGCAGTGCTGAGGAGGCTGGCTTTGCACCCAGCTGAGCAAGTTTAAAAGCCCAGCAAGCGTTTCCAGCAGGTAAACGAGGTTGGCAACCTGGGCCAGGCTCAGTCCCTATCTGCCCTACAGCCGCTGACTTGGAGCTACAGGCAGGGTGAGCTGGGCCGTTGATCCACCGCGTCCGTGGGCAGCACAAACATCACTGCATCTGCTACATCTGCTTGGCGGGGGGGGCGGGGAACAGAGTGCAGGAACTCGGGCTGGCCCTGGAGGCTCCCTCCGTTACTCCTGGCCAGGCTGCACCACGGCGAGGCTGTGTGGACGGCCACGCAGACCCAGCACGACAGCCGACCCGCCCAGGACAGCTGGCCCTGGGCTGTCAGCTCCCTGCCCCGAGTCTGGCTGGGAACGTGGACCTGGCCCTGGGATTCAGGATGTGAGGCCTGAGGTCGCCGGCCTGGATGCCCCGCTGTCCCTCCCCTCCATGGGCACCCTCCCCTCAGGTGCCCAGAACAGAAGCTGGGGTGAGCCCTGCTCGCCCGACCCATTTCCTTGACCCTCACGATTTCTGCTGCATGAGTCAGAGCGCGTGTGGGGGTGGTGACACCAACTCTGCCTTCAAGAGACAGGACCTGAGCACAGCCCTGGCTGGCAGCTCAGCCAGCCTGGGTTCCTGTACACCAGCCGGTCAGGGGTGCTCGAAGGGGGGTGTCCAGATGGCCACAGGGCGTCCCCACCACCCTGTCCTCGTTTGTGGAGGGAGGCCCAAGGCACGGGGGCGTGGCTGCAGAGGGTGGCTCCCTGATGCTCCCAGGAGCCGCCCGCCCTGCAGGGGACAGCAGGGGACTTGCTGGCGCTGCTCTCCTCCCACAGCGTGGGGCAAAGTCCCCTGAAGGGACTGTGTGCCTTAAAGCCCTCCCGGCTGGGGGCCCCCGGCCCCGGGTGTCCTTGACGCCTGCTGGCCCCCTCCCTGCTGGCCCCCTGCCGCCATCTGGGCTGCAGCTTTCCCCTCTTCCCACCGTAAGCACACAGCAGGCACGGGAACTCCGAGTTCCCAAACTGACTCCTGTCCCTCCCAGACGCCCTCCGGGCCAGGTCCCTAAGCCTCTCCAGGCCTCCTGTCAGGTCTGGGCCCCCGCACTGCAGCTCGCACCTGCTCTGGGTCTCCAGGCCCTCAGCCCTGCTCTGCCCCTCCGACCTCAGGGGCCTGCCCTGCCCGAGGAGCCCAGGAGGTCACAGCTGGGCCCCAGCCCCCTGCCCGTGCTGCTCACCCTTCCCACCTCTTCCTCGGAGCCAGCAGCCCCCCGGGGCCTCTCTCAGCCCTGCCACTGCTGCTGCCTCACCCGTCCCCAGCTGTGCACCCGGCTTGTCCCCAAGGTGTCCAGGGTGGATGTGGCTGTGGATCCTATGCCCCCCGGGGCTCTCCTCACCTGTCCACCCTGTCTGCAACCCTGGTCCTATCAGGCCAAACCAGCAAGAAGAAAAGGCCCAGTAAGAGCTGGGGTGCCCGCACCCCCCAAGGCCTGCAGTCCGACCCCCAAGGGAAGATGGCAGTGGAGAAGCCTTGGGACCAGGCTGGGCCACACCCGGGAGTCCACAGGGCCTTCAGCCTGGGCAGGCAACACCCCAGGCCTTCGGGGGACGGGGCTCAGCTCCCAGTGACTGCAAAGCCTTCCTGTCGGTTCTAATTCTACCACTTACAGCTTTATCAGCAAGATGAAGGTTTTAGTGCCACCCGGGAGGGGCCTGGAGCTTGGGCAGCCTGACCTCTCCAGGAGGGAAATGTCAATTAATTATCTTTTTACAGCCGAGCCAATTAGACTCCCTAATCACCTGTGTAGGACACCAAGGCAGGAGGTGGAGAAATTGCTGGATAAACAAGGACTTGAGGGCCGCTGGCACCGTGAAACGGCCGCCTTGGGCCAGGACCTGCCAGGAGGTGACCAAGCCGCAGCCGGAGATGTTTTCTCCATTTAAGTGAATTCAAAAAACTAAACTGTTATTGGCCCTGTGGGGCAGGCAATGGCCTTGCTGGAGGTGACCAGACACAGTGCATTAGTTTTCGTGGGGGCTCCATTAGGCAAGGAGCTGTGTTGTGGAGGCCGGCGGCAGGGACCAGGGATGCGGAGCTGCCCCACCCCGGGCGCACGTGTGGCAGGACTCAAGCTCCGTGCAGGGGGTGGGAGCTCCCGGGCAGCCTGGCCAGGGCTCCCTTGGTTTACCCAGGGCCCATTGCCCCCGTGGTGGCCAGGGCTGGCTGGCAATGTCCCCTCCAGCCTGGGGAATGCAGGCCCATGCTCCCCACACACGTGGTCCCTGCACTCTGGGTGCCTGGGCTCCCCGCTGTGGACGGAGGCCTTTTCTGGGCTCTTTGCACGCAGCCTGCACACCCTGGACCCTTGACTGTTGCCCACTTACAGGCAGGGACAGCAAGGCCAGCTCTCATACAGGTGCCATAAGCCTGCCAGCACCCGCAGAGGCTGTACCAGCCGGGGCTCCAGATACAGACTTCAGGAGTAGGGACACCACCCCACCCCTAACCGAGCCCTGCCCCACCTGGGCCGGGCTTGGCTTTTTCTTTTTCCTTTGGCAGCACTGGGGATGGAATCAGGGTACTCCACATGCTAGGCAAGGGCTGCACCCCTGAGCAGCACTTCAGTCCTTATTTTATTTTGCAATAAGGCTTTGCTACGATGCTCAGGCTGGGCTTAAACTTGAGAGCCTCCTCCCTCAGTCTCTCCAGAGGCTGGGACGAAGGTGCGCTCCCGGCAACAGCTGGTCTATAGAAGACTTTCCATTCTAGTTTCCAGAGGTGAGTCTCCTGGTGAGAACAAGGACCAGTGGGTGCAGCAGTGGGTGGGCCAGATGTGTCTCCAAGTCAGGGCTCAGGATCAGGGGCCCCAGGCAGAGGCTGGTGAGAGCCACAGGTGGCCAAAGGCCTCTGGAGCCCGAGCCCAGGACACAGATGTGACCCCAAGCCGCAGCTCCATCTGCCCAGGGCCCCGAGCATTTGGGAACCAGGGGCCTCACGCCCCCAAGGCATGGTTGTGACCCCTGCTGGTGCTGCACCCATGCGGGTCTCCCTCTGCCGAGGGGCAGCCATCACTCCACACCCAGGCCAGGCCCAGCGCCCCGGAGCCCCTGCAGCCCACCTTCTCCACCCCCACACACTCCAGAGCCCCCCAGCCAAGCTGTTTGTACACAGCACAGCTCGGCCAGGCCCTCGGGGACACCATGGCACCCAGGCACCTGTTCCCGGTGGGCGCCGCCACCCCACGGCCCCTGAGTCTCGTCAGTGCCTGGAACCTGAGACCTGCACTTGCCTGCCGGGCCCAGCCTGACACAGGGATCACGGTGGCTGACAGAGACAGAGGCCACGGGGCTCTGAACAGATTCGGTGACCAGTGCACACCGCCCGGAGGCCAGGCCCAGGCCGCTGGTGAGTGTGACAACTGGGTGCCCAGGTGGGAGGCTCCCGATGGAGGCCGAGCCAGCCGGGCGGGCAGCTGAGGGCGCAAAGGCAGGCACTGCCTGGCCAGCAGGCGGTGGACTCTGAGGCAGCCCTGCCCTGCCCACCGGAGGGCCTCACAGCGACACACCTGCCCTGCCCGCGCCTGCCTGAGCCCGCCAGCTCTACCCACAGACAGCGCAGGGGCATGTGGGACCACCAAGGCCACACCACAGGGCACACATGGCTGCAGCACCCAGCTGAGGGCCTGGAAGGGCCTGACTCCTGCCAGGCCTGCACTGGGCCACTCAGGCAGCCGAGATGGAGGGAGACCCGTGGGCACTGGCACCACCGGCATCAGGCCCAGGCCCAGGCATGGCGGTGCCACGCAGCCCCGAGGAAGGCCAAGGGGGGCAGCACAGCAGCGGAGCACTGGCCCGGCTCACACGGCCCTGGGCCCCAGAACATACAGACACAGACGCACGCACACGCGCACCCCTCTAATCTGCAGAAACGCCGAGGTGCAGCTCACAAACCCCCCAGCGGACGGCTTCCAGCCACACCCAGGCCCCTGCCCAGCCCCGCGGCCAAGGGGACAGGGTCTGTCTGCCTTGGGCTCTGTGGTCCCTGCTCAGCCCCTGGGGAGACACAGCCCAGGCGGAGCTGCTGGGCTCTTGGGTACCCGGCGTCCTGCGCGGGTCCCTGACTGTGGGACCCCATGCCTCTGAAGGCTGTAGGCCAGGCCTTGGGGAGGGTCCCAACGCTGGGCTTGCTGAGGTCCTATGAGGCCACTGGGGGGTCGTGGTGCTGCTGGGGCACCCGGCCTGCAGGAGCACCACGGTAGAGGCGTCTGCCAGGCTCCAGGGGTCCCTCTTCCTGAGACCCATGACATACAGCAGCCCTGCTGAGCTCTGAGCTTGTCCAGCGGACCCTGCTCCCAGTCACCCACTGTGTTTTTGTTTTTGTTTTTGTTTGGTACTGGGGATTGAACTCAGGACCTTGCACTTGCGAGGAAGGCGCCAGAACCACTGAGCTAAATCCCCAGCCCAACCCACTGTGTTTGATGCTCACACTGCCCCAGGCCTGCCCTGTGGTGGCCTGAAGTCCCGCCCTGCCCGTGACAGATGCTCTGAGACCCCCAGAGCCCCCTCGGGAGACCCAGACCCTGCGCTGGAGCCACTCCTGTTGCTGGGGTCGCTGCCCAGCTGCGTCGGAGCTGCACGGCACAGATGCGCGTACCAAGTCAGTGTTCGTCTGTGATGCGCACGGCTCACATTCGCCTCGGATTCCAGCCTGCAGGGACCCGTCACCGCTCCTGGGGCCCGTGGCCCCACCTCCCCAGCCCCAGGGTGCAGGGCTCGCCTCACCATTCTCCATCCTCTGCCCTGCCCCAGCCTCACTCACCGGACCTCATGGCTTTTAGGAGTGAGCCGCTTCGGACAGCGGGGGGCTGGGGTGCCAGGGACAACCCAGCAGGAGAGGCCCCAGGAAGGAGGGGTCAGTGGGACACAGTGTCGGTCAGGGGCAGCAGCGCCGGGGCAGAGCCACTGTGGGCAAGGCGGAGCACCCTGGAGAGCAGTTCTAGGCTAGCCTGGGCACATGGAGGGGCCGGTCTCAAAACACAAGCATGAGAGAGCTGTTCCCCACAGAGCAGGCCGAGCCCCGAGAAGGCGGGGATCACCCGCCAGTCACGGGTTCCCACCCCACCTCCAGCCACCTTCCTGAAGGGGTGGCACCCCTGCCAGGTCGCCACCCCACCCCACGCCCCCAGCTGCGTTCGGACAGAATCTCACCCTGATATCTGAGCAAATTTCCATTTTTATCCACTGTTTTGGCATTGGAAGCAACATGATGTCTTTTTATACTGTATTTTTCTGGGACGTCCCCTCTGTATGAGATGATTCCCGGAAAAGGAATTTATAGCACAAGCTTCCTTTAACAAATATGGCTCTCTGGTGCTGCCCTGCCATAATTAGCTATAGACAATTAGTATTGAAGTGTGGTATTGCCCCACAGGGCGCTGAAATCTCCAGGAGCCCCTGCTATGCATCCCTCCACTTTTATTGGCAAGACTGAATTAGCAGCCGAGGGCACCTTGATCTTCTAAATCATCGTACCATAACGGCTGGCTCTTCCTGGGTCCCGTCTCATGACTACTCCAATTCGTTTGTCCAACACATGAAAAGGAGAAACCACTCAGGCCAACAGGAAACACTCGAGGGGAGGGTTCTGTGCAGTGGAGAAGGAAGAGAGGAAAAGCAGTGTGACTGTGCTCGCTGCTGTGGCTCCGCCGGGTCCCCAGATCCCATGTGCAGGGCCAGCCTGGGCCACGCGGCTGTCCGCCATCGCAGGCACCTGCTCCATGAGTCAATGGGGTTGAATTACAGGGCTGAGGCAGACGCCCCGCTAGGAACGGGGCGCACAAAGGCTCTGCTTGCTGAGCCGTGGGTGGGAATCACAAAAGGTTAGGAGACTAAATATAAAAATGCTCCTGAATGTAAAATCAATGTGCTTTGTTGCTGAAATCTGGGTGCTGTAATTTATTCAAAATAGGGTTTGGAATATCTGGCGACGGTCCACGTCTGGGAGGTCGTCTTTCCTTCTCCACGAAATGCAAATCGTCTATTGTAAAGTTAAGTCAAATATTTCATATCAACAGAATACCGAAATGTGCATTTTGCAGTTACGTATCACTGACACGGGGCCTCTCTCCATCTGACTCCGGTGGAAGTGAAAGGCGAATTCTGGGGGCTTTGCTCCCTACTTGCCGCGGGACCTCGGTGATGCTGGAAACCCTGTGTCACGGTCAGCTGCGCGGCGGCCGGACCCCCGGGGGCTGTGGCTCCACGAGCCTCCTTGCGTGGCCACCTCCTGCCACCGTCCTGGGCACCAGGCGGCCGTGCCCCATCCAGCCTGGCTGCTGGCACCGGGCTCAGGAATGCGTTGAAACATCGATAACTGCTCAGTGCCCACCACCTCCCGCTCACTTTAATTTTAGGTCTGACTCAGGCAGCGCGCGGCTCTCCATGGGCGGCTGGCCCGTTCCACCTCCGATCTCGCAGCCCCGCTGAAGGCGCCGTGACCACAAAGGCTCCAGGGCTCAGAGGCGCGAGACTGGAGGTGCTGGGCCATCCACGAGGCCGGTCCCGGAGTCCTGCAGCCCCCCAGCCCCCCAGCACCACAGACCAGGAGCAGGGCTGCAGGTCAACCCCGCCCCGCTGAGCCAAGGCCAAGGCCAGTGCCACTTGGGGACGGGCATGAGCCACGGCCAGGGCTGCTCACAGCGGCTTTGTGAGCGGGGTCACGGGGTCACAGGTGACAGCCTCTGACGTGGAGGGAGCGCAAGGCTCAGTCTCCAGCTCCCACAGTTCCTGTTTTTGTTTCAAGCATTCACTGGGCAGGCCCAGGAGGTGTACCTTCCTTGGCAAACACAGCCAGTATCTCTTCTCCTTTTTTTGGATGGCAAAAGCCTGTTTTTATAGGCACATTGCACTTTTTACCTCCATGTGGCCAAGTTCTGCCATTTAGGTTTTTCCTTCCTGCCAGGTGGGATAGGCATTTGATGGCTGGAGCTTTTGCAGCCACCCAGGACCATGAAGTAGTACAGGAAGATGACAGGGTAGCCAAATAAGAAGCAGAAACTGAGTCCAGAGAGATGGAGAAGGGGGCCTCCCCACCCCTCTGGGCTTTTGTGTAAAGAAGCAAACATGAATGGGGCTGAAGCCACTTTGGTGTTTGCTAAAAGCAGGTCCTATGCACACAGTCTGCCTAGGATAAGGGTGCACTCAGCAGGCATTGTGTCAGCCCTGCGCCACCTCAGGTCTGCTGGACAGGGGCTGACCAGCGTGGGGCTCATCCTGACTGCTGTGCCTGGTGCCTGGGTGAGGGGCACTGGATGCACAGCTTCTGCAGGTCTTAGGCCCCCTGCCCAGAGAGTCATCCTAAGTGGGTTTGGCAGGGAAAGCCACGTCTGTGTCCAGCCTCACTTGGCCCTCTCTGGTGAGCTGATGTGCTCTGGTTGCTGGCCCTGCCCCCATGCGGGTGGCAAGCTGGGTGGGCCCTGCCCGCATGTGGGTGTGGGCACCTGGCCCTCTCCTGGGGGTGCAGAGCTGCCCGGCCTCAAATACAGCTCCTCAGCCATTCAGGGACCCGGTGGAGGGATGGGTCCCTGCTTGGCTGCTGCTGGGAAACAATCCAGATTTCTCTCTCTGCATGTGCAGAGCTGCTTCGGAGTCCAAGCTCCATGTTCTTCCAGCTGGGAGAGGAAGGAAACGCCGAGGCTGCCTGGCTGGTCAGGAGCTCCCACTTGGCGCTTGGCATGGGGCCCAGGGTCAGCATCAGTCCGCAGGAGGGGCGTGGCCATGCTGTCTGAGCCCCTTCCTGGGGAGCAGAGGGCTCCCAGAGCTGCCTGGAAACTAGGGTAGCTGGGGCTGGGTCTCTAACAGGGCTTCCTGGCCCAGGCGACTCCAGGCCTCCCAGCCAGGAGGGATCAATGGCTTTTCAGTGAAGTGTATTCCTTGTCTGGCACTTTCAAGCGAGAAGCTGAACCTCTGCAGCTGTCTGAAGGGTCCTGGGCTGGATGGGCACAGGTGGGTGCCCAGGCACTGTGTGGGGCTCGTCATCCCCCCCAGGTGCAGGGCAGGCTCGCTCCGGGGAAACAGGACTGGAGGGAAAGTTCATTTTGAATGTTATAGGAGGGAAAGCAGTTTGGCGGGGCCAGGGTTTGCAAGTGGGAGGCTGCGTAGGTCCCTGTGGGGATGTGAGGAAGAAGAGCGGCCAGGAGAGAGACCTGCACCGCGGCACGTCCACCCTGGCCGCCGGGAGGCGCGGAGCCTTGCCAGGCCCCTGAGCCACTGCCTGTGTGCACACTCGTCCTGTACTTGGCCTCCGAGATGCCGGGCCTGAAGGTTTCTGAGCTGCACTCCGTTCTTGTCCGGGCTTGGTGGACGACTCAGTTGCCATGGTGACTGGCACTCCAGCCTGGGTGTGGGGACTGGGCTGCCTTTGCGGAGTGCTGGGGCCCCACCACCTGCCTGGGGCCCTAGTCAACAGGACGGGTCAGGCCCTGGACAGGACAGAGCGTCCTCCCTGCCCACAGCACCCACGAGAGAGATCCCCAGGAGGGGCCCGGGAGCGCCGGCCCTTGTCTGCTGCCTCCTCTCAGTTTGGATGGACAGGGTGGGAGCCTAGGGGGTCCCTGCCTCCAGACAACCCCAGCCCAGCCCAGGGATGGGGTTCTTTAACTTCACTTCACAGAGAGGAAACTGAGGCACAGAGAGGTCAGGAGGGCCACAGGGAGAGTCTGCCCATGCACCCGGTGGGCAGCAGATGCCCTCCCGACAGGGAACCCAGGCCTGGTGGCCCCAGGAGGGACCCACACTTGGAAGCCCTGGGGGCCTGGGCCCAAGAGGCTCCTGAATCCAAAAGACAGGGCCCAAGAGGCTCCTGAATCCAAAAGACAAGGCCCAGGCTGAGCCCCGCGGGGTGCTCGAGGGAGGCACTCAGTGTTGGGGTGAGGGGCGAGGGCCGCACTCCCCACTGGTTTCCATCTCAACCTTGGGTCTGAAACTCTCCAAGCGGAAGGTGCAGCGCCCAGCAAGTATTTTTACACAGAGACATGAGGATCATTCCACCGACACAGCATGACACTGCTGCTGTAAATCCGGGGGGACACAAAGGGGATCGGACCAGGTCCCACCCTGTACCCCGAGACCAGCCACCTGGCCATTTGGGGCCTGCAGCCCACAGCCCACTCTTCTGTGGGAGGAATAATCCATCCTCTGGCTGCTTTTCTCAGGACTGCTGTGCAGACAAATCCTCCCCAGAGGAGAGCCAGGCTCCCCGGAAGGACTGGCCCGCCTGGGTCTGGCCTGGCCACTCTCTGGCAGGTTTCTGGGATGGGGGAGGTGAGTGGACACAGGCCCCCTGAAGGGGATCCCAGCCACTGAGGCCGAGAGGACACCTTGCTGTCCCTCCCTCCCTTCTCCCACCATGTGCCCAGTGACCACCAGCCCCTCCTCTGCAGAGAGGGCTGCGAGGCCCTGATCGGGAGGCCTCAGAGGGCTGGCCCACGGCACTGACGACCTGGGCCGCGGGAGGGCAGCCGGGGCAGATTGCTGCAGGGGGCCGGTGAAGGACAGAGGGGTGATGGGTTCTGTGGTGGGAACCAGGAGCCAGGTGGGAGAGTGGGCCTGAGACCTGGGTGCCTCTGCCATCAGCAGGGACATCGTCCCGCCAGGCCTGGCACCTGTCACCCTGCGTGGAAGGCACCTTGCTCCTGGCTCTGTGTCTGCCGCCCACCAGGTGTGGGGCTGCAGCTCTCATGCCGGCCTGGCTTGGTTCCTGACCTGAGAGGCCATGCAGTTTGTGCCCAGAAGGGAGGGCACGGCACTCGGATCCCACCATGGGGCTGGGGGCTGCACCCCACCTGCGCTCCTTGAGAGCCCCACTGCTGGGCCACCAGGCTGGACCACCTGGTTGCCAGCCGAGGACCGTCCTGCCTGCTCCCCACCTGGCCCTCCTTCCCGGGGTTCCTCCCCTGCCGGTTTGTGGCCTACTCACCTCGCAGGTGACCTGGGGTATCACCCTGGCCATGGGCGGCCCCAGAATCCAGGGCAGGGCCGGGCTCTCCCTGGGACAGTGGTGAGTTGGTATCAGCACGTTCCACGGCAGCCCTGGGCCCCGGCCGCAGTGAAGTGGGGCAGGCCAGAGGGTAGGAGAGGCACCGGAACCCACTGGCAAGGAAGCAGCACCATGGTGGGGCTGGCATAGCCGGGCCGAGAGTCCACGCCCCGACTATAGCCGGCCTCAGCGAGGTGTCAGGGATCACTGTCCAGCCCCTCAGGGGCTGCAGGGCTCCCCACTGCCTGCTGGGCTGGGACCACCTGGGGCAGCCCCTCTGTCCCTCCTCCCTGCCGGCTCAGGCCGCCTTTGTTTCGCCTCCCCAGGCGGGCACTGGTCCTGTGGGGTGGACGTGTGGGCGCGGCCCTGGCCGAGGCAGCCCAGGGGCCCCTGGGTCCTGCCCTCCTCACCGCTGGAGAGGCACCTGCACCCTTTGCCCCCGCCGCGTGGCGCCCCAGCGTCACCCTTACTCACAATGGGGTCTCGAAAGGCTTCTCCCCGTGCCCCTCATCCGCCTTGAAGAAGCTGATCTCAGACAGGGCTGGGGGCTGCACGTGTCTGACGCCCGCCGAGATCCGCAGGACCCGGCCACTCTCGCCTTCCAGGAGAGAATCAGGGATTTAGTCCGGAGCCGCGGGGCTGTGGAGGTGCACGGTGGCTCATGGGACCTCATGGGACCTCATGGGACAGTCCCTGTGACCTCTGCTTGTAATTCAGCACGACCACGGTCAACATCGGCCAGTGGCTTTGCCCTGGGCCAGGATCTCTGGGACCCTCTCAGCAGTACTTCTACCCCTTCTTGAGCCCTGGACTCCAAAAGTCCAGCTCTGGGCCCTGGTCCCCCTAAATTGGCTGATTGCCCACACTCTCGGAGTCCTCACTGTGCTGGCCAGGGACTTGGGTGCCCATGGTAAGGCCTCTCTCAACTGTGGTCCCCGGGGGCCACTGCTGCTCTTCCTGCCATCCTGACCGCAGGGCCAGCCCCACCCTCACTCCACCCTGCCTGTACCCACACAGGGCTTGGCCCACGGTTGGTGCTGCACGTGTCTGTGGGTGGCACACATCTCTAGGGCCAACTGCCAGGTGCAGATGCTCAGAGCCCCCTGCCCCTGCCCCTGGGGACCTGGCAGGGAGTGAGAGGTGGCTCTCGGGGACAGCATGGCATGGTGGGTGGAGGTAGGGTGGCTGTGCCCGAGTGGGTGAGGAGGAAGAGGAGGAGCAGAAGAGCCAGCCTGAGACTCCAGAGCCGACATGGGCTCGAGGTCTTTCAGGCTCAGAGGAACTGGAATCAACTAGGTTTGTGCAAATGAAGGACACACACAGACCAAGCAGCAGACCCAGGTGCCCACTTGAGGTGGCTTCGGGGTCGCTCAGACCCAGGGCTGCCACACGAACTCCCTGAGTGGAAGAAATGGAGGTGAGAACCTGGGGGCGCAGGACACAGGGCCGGAGTTCAGACCGGAGGGCAGAGCAGCAGAGTAGGGAGCGCCCGGGGGTGCTGGGCTCAGAGGCCCGGAAGCCACAGCCCGGGGCTCTTGGGAGGCCTCACTGCAGCAACGGGGTGAAGCTCTTCTCCAGCCCCGTGTCACTGTCACAGACTGGGGCAGAAGGGCTGGACTGTGTCCAAGGGACTCGGCTCTGCCCAGACCAAAGCCTGGGAAGACTTATAGGAGTACAAAGTGTCTGGCACCCAGCAAGGCCAAGTCATGGGGCACGGACACCAAGCATGGGCTCCTTGGAGGAGAACGGACAGGCTGAAAGGAAGGCGGCTCCGACACCAGGCGCCAGAATCCTCGTCAAGGGTGCTGGGAAGCTACCGTAGCCACCGTGTGCAGTGCTCAGCAGTGATGCCGATGCAGAAGGTGTGAGAGAAGATCAAAGGTGAGCTTCTGGAGATGAAGACCACAGTGTGTGTTAGGGTTTCCATCTGGGGTGTCCCACAAAGTCTCCGGGGCGGGGACGGTGAATGCACCACTGCGCTGCACTCCACACGCTAAAGGTGGCGCTGGGAGGCAGGCAGGCTGGGGCGTGGCCTGGAAGGGCGGGTGCGATGCCTTCCCCAGCTCCTCCCTTCTCCCTTAGCTTCCTGATCACCGTGCTCGAGCAGCTTTTCCTCTGCCTGTAATCTCAGCACTCTGGGAGGCTGAGGCAGGAGGAACCAGGCCCAGCCTGGGCAACTGTCTCAAAGAATAAGTAAAGGGCTGGGTACATAGCTCAGTGCAAAGGCCCTAGGTCCAATCCCCAGCACTGCGGAGGAAAAAAAAGTTAGAGTAAGTTCTACAGGCAGAGGGAAAATAATACCAGGTGTATGTACAGCAAGGATGAGAAAGCTGGCATTAGTAACTGTGGGTAAATGGATACTTTTCCTGTTTAAAAGGTAAGTGGTCTTTTCATCAAAGTTAACGATGTATCTGGAGAACACTACCCACGTGAATGTACACTGGATACACGGGCATGGAAGCCACTCGAAAGTATCTGTGGTAAGTTAAAGATGTACACTGTAGGGCTCAGGATTTAGCTCAGTGGTACAGTGCCTGACTAGCAAGTGGAAGGTCCTGAGTTCGAGCCCTGGTACTGAAAAAAAAGAGATGTACTCTGTAGCCCTTAACACAGCCCCCAGACAGCAAAAGTCTCTTAACAGATAAGCAATAGGCACAACAGAATCCTAAACTCAAGCAAGACGGAAATACAGTATGCAGGGGAGACAGCCGAGGCAAACTAAACGTTAGCCAAGTGGTGACTCTGGGTTTCCTGCTGCAATAATCGCCCTAAATGTGAATGGCAGAGCCATTTTTGTGAAAAGGCAGAGCGTGCTAAAGAGAAAAGAAAAAAGAGCAAGATCCACTTCATGCCGCCTGCAAAATGATGCTTTAATGGAAAGATACAAACAGGTTTGAAAGGAAAGATAAAGACACAGCAGGCATCAGCAGCCATGGCACGAGCGCCACTGCATTGAGGCCACGGGAAGTGGATGCTAGTGTGAGGGCCACCAAAGAAGGCGACTCCACAGGGACAGGCTATGGAGACGGCACAAACCCCAGAGACTTTATGCTGCACAGCACATGAGGCCAAGACAGAAACAGAAGCGGAAATAGACTCACAGCCACTGATGGAATAAGTATGGAGCTAGGTGAGGGGCACTAACTCCAGTGACAGTGCAGGCTGGGGACCTGCTCTCCCAAATGCTGGAGGGTACAGATGCTTCCGCCTGACTCTGGAACATTTGCTAGTCTTACATCACCCTTTAAAAGTTTTGGATTTCAAGACTTCTGGGAAGATGGCGGAGTGGAGCAGAGAAAGAGCGTCTCCAAGATTTGGTGTCCTTACACTGGAATACAGCAGTGGGGGGGGGTGGAGAAGGAGGGACGGGGAGTGGGTTCCCAAGACCCGGGAAGGATCTGAGGTGAGAACTGAAGTGCACAGGGAGAGTGAAGAGAATGACTGAAATGAAGAGGAGGGAGGTACCAAGCAGCGCTCCCTCCCAGAGCCTCTCCTCGAGGGAATGTCGGGCCGAAACTGCAGACCCACAGTGACCACTGACTACCCCAGAGGCCTCCACAGAGAAATGCACAGGTGGAGTGGAGCAGTGAATGAATCTGACTGCAGTTTCTGGTGAGTTATCTGGGTTCAGACCTCACCCAGGAGAGGGTGATTGGCCGGTAGCCATCTTGGAGGGGAGCCAACTGAGTTTGGAACTCAGAACAGCTGTGGGCAGACTCTAGTGGCTCCAGGTGCCTCCCTACCGATGCTGAGTTCAAGTCAGCAGGAGGTCAGGGAGCAGAGTTCAAGTCAGCAGGAGACACACAGACTGTTGCAGGCTCAAAGAATCTGGTTCCAGCCACATAGCCAGAAACCAGCCTGAACTTCAGAGGAACTAAAGGGGCAGCTGGCTGGGATTACCCACTACCCCACCATGAAGCTGCAGCTAACTTGCTGGGATTAATCAATTCGGCTCTGGACTCTGTTTGCCCACATTGCCTAACAGTGACAGCAGAGGCACACTTTGAACTGGATGCTTCTGGGCTTTTTCTTTTTTTTCTTTCTGTTTTTCCTATTTTCTGGTTCTTGTTTTTTTATTGTTTGAACACAGTTTCTAGTTTTTTATTGTTGTTTTGTTCTGTTCTTGTTTTTATTTTTTCCTTTTCTCTTTCCCACCTGTCTTCTTCACCAGTCTTCTAGAGTTTGTCCTCCAGCCTTGCCTCTGACCTCTTCCTCTTCTTTTATTTTTGTTTCTTACTCCCTAACTCCTTTTAGATCTTCTCCCCTAAGGGTAAAAAAGCCATATTAACGGCTATAATTTGTCATTTCCTAGGCTGTATTTGATGCTATTTTTTTTTTTTTAGTACTGGCAATCAAACATAGGACCTTGCACTTGCTAGGCAGTCAAGGGGCCACTGAGCTAAATTCCCGGCAATGCTATTGTCATTGTTGATTATACTACTTTAGCCAAGGTGACAAAATTGTGCTAATCAGTTGTTCCTCCTGGTGTACCAAGACTGAGATTGCCTAAGAGTCTTAAGGAAAAAGGAAGATCCACAGGCCAGTGCCAAAGAACTGGCAGCTAGGCTGAGTAGGCAGAAACTTCTCATTCCCAATAAATTGAAGAGGTAGGATGCTGGAACAGACTCAAAACCCAAAAGCCAACTACACCTGGAAGATGCTTCTTAGAAGTAGTCATTTCTTAAGGTTTCTGAATACTGGCAATAAAGCTACTCACCATAAGCAATTTATAAGCATCAACTCAGGAATCAAACTTAAAAAATAGAAAATGAGAAGATACTTGAACAAGATGCAACCCCACAGACTTTCAGCTCACCAAAAGCAAACTCTGGGGGCAATGAGATGGAAAATCCCAAAGCCACCTACCTGGACTCTCTGCAGTGGTAACAGCAGAAGTAACAAAGAAGATGAACAAGGCTCTAGAAAAAAATCAAAGCAGAAATGGCGAGATGAGTGACCAGAATGAAAGATACAGAGAAGAAAATAGAGGAGCTCAGGAATGTGATGGAAGCCACAAACATCCAGCATAGGAAAGAAATGAAATCCATGAGATAGATTCAAGCAGATAACCAGGAGATTAAAAGCTCCATTGAAAGTATACACAGCAGAATGAGCCAATGTGAGGGTAGAATATCAGATATAGAAGACAGGATTGTGGTTAGCAATAAGGAAAAGGGACCATGAGAAACCAATCCAGCAGCTGCTACACGATCCAAAGAATAATAATATAAGTTTGACTGAAGTCAATGAAAAAGCAGGAGATAGTGCAAATGACATAAAAAACCTACTCTCAGAAATAATGGCAGAAAATTTCCCAAACAGAGAAAAAGAATTTGACATACAGATAAGTGAGGCACATAGGACCCCAATTAGACATGATCAAAAAAAATCCTCCCCAAGGCTTGTAACAGTCAAGATTCCAGAAATTCAACACACAAATAGAATATTAGCTGTTAGAGAAAAGAAACAAATCACCTATAAAGAAAAGCCCATCAAAATTGCAGTAGACTTCTCAACACACACACTCAAGTCAAGGAGGGCTTGGAGTGAAGTATGTCAAGCCCTAAAGTAAAGCAACCTCCAACCCAGATTGATGTACCCTGCAAAATTATCCTTCAAAATTGATGGAGAAATAAGATACTTCCATGACAAACAACTGAAGGAATCCATGTCCACCAAACCAGCACTCCAAAGTGTCTGAAGGATATTCCAGAAAGAGATGATAAGGATTACAACTCCATGATCCCCATCAGAATCAATCTACCAGGCAAGGCAAGAAATTAAACAGAAAAGGAAAGAAGGAAGGCAACAACAGGAAAATAACATGACAGGGATAAGTCAATACATATCAGTTATAACCATCAATGTTAAGGGTCTCAATTCACCAATCAAAAGAAACAGACTGGCAGAATGGATCAAGAAGCAAGATCCAACAATATGCTGCATACAAGAAACACATTTAATTGAAAAATTCACAGACTGAAAGTCAAGGGATGGCAAACAATACTCCACGTGATAGGAGCCTGGAAAAAAGCAGGGGTAGCTATTCTATTTGCAGACAAAGTGGATTTCAAGCCAAGACTGATTAAGTGAGACAAAGAAGGTCACTACTGGAAAAGGGAACAATCCAAGAAGAAGAGATAACAATCCTAAATATATATGCACCAAATAGCAGCTCACCCAGCTATTAATGGACATGAAAAATCATATAAGCACTAATTCAGTTGTAATGGGGGACACCTCAATACCCCACTGTCACATATAGACAGATCAACTAGACAAAAAAATCAACAATAAAATATTAGAATCCAACCAAACTTTTGAACAGATGGACTTAGTAGATGTTTACAGAGTGTTCCACCCCACAACATTAGAATACACATTTTTCTCAGCATTTTTCCAACCACATGGAATTAAGTTAGAATTCAGTAATAGAACGAACTCTTGGAAGTCCTCAAAAATTTGGAAATGAAACAAATAATTCAGAACTTCTAAATAACTCATGGGTCCATAAAATCAAAGGAGTAAATGAGGAAATATTTTAAATTGAATGAAAATGAAGATACAACATAAGGAAACATGCAGGATGCTGCAGAATCAGTACTGAGGGGAAAAATCATGGCAGTAAATGTCTATATTAGAAAAGAAAGGTGTGAAATGAATAACTTCAGCTTATACCTTAAGAAACTAGAAAAAGAGCAAGCTAAATATAAAAGAAGCAGAAGCAAGGAGACAATAAGATCAAAAGAGAAATGAAGCCAGGGATTTAGCTCAGTGGTTCTGGCGCCTGCCTTGCAAGCGCAAGGTCCTGAGTTCAATCCCTGGTACAAAAAAAAAAAAAAAAAGAGAGAAATGAAAAGAGGAGAACAAGAAAGCAGAAATCGGTGGAGCTAAAAGCTGGTTGCTTATCAATAATGTTGATAACCATTAGCTGTATTGGGGAACGGAGAGAAGACACCAATAATACAAACATTATGGACCTGCACTAATACACATTTGAACTAAAGTTCACTCAAGGGGAAACAGTCTGCATAGGCCCACACTCACAAAGAAAACTGGCTTCATAGTTAGAAATCTTCCCACAAAGAAAACTTTAGGCCCAGGTGAGCTTTGTAGTGCATCTATCAAACACTTCAGAAAGCAATAATATGACTTATCATAGACTCTTCCAGAAAACCAAAGATAAGGGAATTACCCCCAACTCATTCTCCGAGGTTAGCATTACCTGGACATTGAAACCAGGTGAAGAGCTGTAAGAAAACCTGAGACCAGTATCTTTTCATGAACAGATGAAAAGAATTCTAAATAACATTTCAGCAAATCAAGTGCCAACACAACCCGCTGGGGAGAGGAGAATCTTTTTAATAGGTGGTGCTGAGCCAGCCAGACCCTCTCCTTACAAAATACAGAAGAAGGCCACCTCCAAATGGGCCACAGGCTTCAGTGCGAGAGCGGAAACACCAGAGTAAGTCTTCACAACCTGGTTTAAGCAAAGTTGTCTTAGACATGGGACCAAAAGTCCTTTCCCTTTGGTGCTTTTAGGCTTTGTTTTTGGTACCAGGGATGGAACTCGGGACCTTGGACTTGTAAGGCAGGCACCGGAACCACTGAGCTAAATCCCCAGCCCCAGTGCTTTTAGGCTTTTGATAAACTGGATTTCATAAAAATGGTATTTTGTGTTTCAAAGGATACCACCAAGAAACTGCAAGGTAGTTCACAAATTGGGAAAAAATTTGCAAATCAGACATCTGATAAGGGACTCGACTCCAGAATACATAAAGAACTCTGAATAATTCATAACAAAAAGATTAACCCAAGTTTTGAAATGGGCAGGGGATCTGAATAGATATTTCTCCATGGCAGATACATAGACGGCAAATGAGGACAGGAAAAGATGTCCAATATCATTAATTTTAAAGCAAATGCAAATCAAAACCACAACAAGGCACCACAAGGAAGAGGTAAAATCGTATTTATTTGAGGACAGTGTGAGCCTATGTACATAAAAAGTCCCAAGAATCCTCAGAAAAACTAGCAGCACTAATAAATGAATTTAGCTAAGTCAAAGGACACAAGATCAATATATAAAGATTAATTGTAGCCCAGCAATTTCCAAATGAACTTATGCACTCCCAGAAGCACACAAAGAATATAACAAATAAATTCACCAGTTATAATAATAAAGTAAGTGTAGTCATGTGCCTAGTAATAAATAATAAATCACTGATGATCTGTTAATAGATTTAACAGAAGTGTTGCAAGACTGCATGGAAAGTGACAAACACCGCGAGAGGGCACAGCTGTGAAGGAGTGCAGAGAGGCATCGTGCCGCGACCTGGGCCACCCAGCGTCACTCAGATGCTGACCTCTCCAGGGCCGGGGTGGGATCCCCGCCCAAACCCCAGCAGGCTTTGACTGTGGGGCACAAATTGACAAGCTGAGTCTAAAATTCGGATGAACACGTGAAGGTCGCAGTGAAGCCGATGCGACTTTGAAAACGCACGAGGTTGGAGGAATCTCTCATTGCAAAGCCAGCTCAAGGCTGTGATGACGAGGATAGCGCAGGACTGACTCGGACCTGGGGTCTCGGGTTCGAGGGTGGGACCGAGGGCCCAGGCAGAACACTACCCCTGGGTGAGCTGGCCACGCACGGTGCCCAGGCAACGCAGGAGGAAGGAGTCTTCCCACCAAGGCACTGGAAGATGAGCTCAGACCCTGAACATCCACAAAAAGCAGCTCAAAGTGGATCACATATCGGAATGCAAAATCAAGAACTGTAAACATTCTACCAAAAAACCCATGAGAATATCTTTGTGAACTGGGGTGAGGCAGAAAAGTCCTAGATACAGGAGCAAACTGAGATCTGTAAAAGAAAAAGTTGGCAGGTTCAAATTTAGGGTGGCACACGCCTGCAACCCCAGCTACTCGGGACTCGGAGGTTGGAGGATCGTGAGTCTGAGGCCAGACGGGGCAACTCGGCAAGATCCTATCTCCAAATAAAAGGACTGGGGGTGTCGCTCAGTGGCAAGCATTTGCCTCGCATGCATGAGGTCCTGGGTTCCATCTCTAGCATCAATCAATCAATCAATCAATCAATGCAATAAAACTTTTACTGTGCGTAAGACATTAAGAAAAAGAAAATATAAGCCGGGCATTGCAGTACATGCCCATAAATGTCAGCATTTTGGAGGCTGAGGCAGGAGGACAGGGAGTTTGAGGCCAACCTAGGCTACATAGAGAGACCCTGACTCAAAAAGTCAAGAAGAAAAGAAAACATAAGCCATATGCTATAGAGTGAAAGAATATATAGATTTGCAAAGATATGTTTGATCAAGGACTTGTATCCAGAATGCATAAAGAACTCTTAGGATTCAAGAATAAGAACATAGACAACCCCATTTTAAAAATGAGTCAAATGACTGAACAAAAATTTTTCCAAAGATCTACGAATGGCCCATAAGTACATGAAAAGGTGTTCAACATCATTTCTTATTAGTGAAATGCAAATACAAGCCACAAGGAGAGCCCACTGCACACCCACGAGGTGGCTGCCACCAAAGCGAGAAAATCAAGTGCATGTGGAGGCGGAAAGAGTGGAAGCCCACACGCTGGCTCAGGACTATGAAGGGCCTGCTTTGGAAACAGAAGAGTTTGCACATGGCCAGCAATTCTGCTGTGGGCATGTCCCCAGAAGTGAAAACACTTGTTTACACAAACATGTCCTCGAACCACTGTTTATAATGCTCAAAGGACAGCAACACAAGGGTCCATCAGCCAATGGAGAAGCAAGCAGAACGTGGCTTCAACAGAGTGGGACGCTACTGCTTAATAACAGGGGTGCTATGCACACTGCAACACGTGAGCCCCCAAACAACATGCGAGTGAAGGGAGGACGCTGTCACATTAGTGCACACCTGTCACCCCAGCACCCTTGGGAGGCTGGGGCTAAAGGGTTGCAAGTTTGAGCTCACCCCGGGCAACTCAGTGCCTTGGTGAGACCCTGTCTCAAAATAAAAAAGGGCTGGGGATGTAGCTCAGCGCAAGGCCCTGGGTTCAATCCCATCTAGGGTGGCGTGATGAGAGAAAAGACCTCACATGGAAGGACTCCTTGTGTGCGCTGTTGAGAGAAGCAAATCCACAGAGACAGATGATAGGTGAGCGGCTGCCAGGCTGCGGGTGGGGTGAGGAGTCTCTGGAGCGACAGGAGTGTTTGGAAAGGGGATTGTGGTGTGGTGGTGGCTGCCCGAATCCTTAGCTATTAAAAGCCATGGAGTCAGTTAATACAGATTAATTTCACGGTATGTAAATGATGTCTCAATAAAGTTGTTAAAATAAACCAGTTGTGACTAAATACATTTGATCTGTGCTACACACTGTGGCTCCCTAATCGAAGCAGGCTGGGCCAAGGTGAATTACTGTGTTGGGCATCACGGATGTGGCGGGAGGGTTTGGAAGCAGTGGGTTCTCCCGCACTATGGCGGGGCTCGAACCTGCCCTTCCTTGGTTTCCCCAGTGAGGAGACAAGACTGCCCCTCGGCCCACTGAGCCACAGCCCACGCCACCTGGGCCTTCTGTACCAAATCCCTGGGCACTGGGAGCCACCAAGGTGCATTGTCTGGGCCTCTGCTGCCCAGGAGCCCAGTGCCTGCTGGCCTCTGCGACACTCACAATCCGCTGTCTCCCCGTTGTCCCGCTGCAGCTGTACACGCAACGTGAAGGCAGAGCCTCGGGCCACCTCCAGCACCTCCGGACCCAGAATCGCAATCCTCGTGGCCGGTGCTGGGGAGGGCAGGGCAGGCATTAGTGGCAGGGGCAGGGAAGACACCACACGCAAGGTTGGGGGCACGCAGGGTGCAGGCTAGATAGGCTCAGAGCACATCAGGGTGTGGGTACCAGGCCACCCAGGAGCCACCAGGGACCACACAGGGTGCAGGGGCGGCCCAGGGGCCTGCAGCCAGCCCCGCTGTGGGCCACGGGCCCGTTGTGGTCATGTCGGAGTGTAGAGCTTTCCGGGGCCTGGATGGAAGTGCTTGGGACCAGGGCAGCACTGCAGACGTCCAGCCTCTGGGACTTGGGCTGAAAGGGGGTCCCTGTGGGGGGGTTTCCTGTGGCTGGAAGTGGATGGGAGGCTGTGACTGCAGCAGGATCTCTTGGGTCCAAGGTCAGTCTTGGGGCTCTGCAAGTCCACATGCCCCCGAAACTCCAGAAGAACCTGCTTCTCCTAGAGGGGATGGGACATCGGGCTCCACTCTGTTCCAGCCCCCGCCTGACATGCTCGTGTTCCAACCCACCGCGTGGCTTTCCAGGGCCCTGTGAGGGACAGGGAGACCAGCATGGGAGCAGGGACACTTACCTGCCGGGTGGCCGTTGATCCACAGCCCACAGTAGGTGACCCCTGAGCAGTGGGCCAAGCTGCCTAGCCCACTGAATACATCACTGTGCCACTGTCCCTGCAGAAAGGATAGGGGGGCCTCAGGGGTGGCTCCACAGGGACTGGGCACCCAGCAGCACCATGCAAGGCCCCAGGACCACAGGCGTGGCTCCCCTCCTGGTGCGTTGTTGGACACCCGCCACTTGCACACTCTGCTCAGTGCCCTCCTGCGTGGACCGGTGATGGTGCCACACGGGACAGAGTGCACGGCCACACCACTCCACGCAGAGACCAGCACTCGGCCAGACCCTGGCACTCCAGGTGCTGACCACAGCGCAGCCAGACCAGGTGCAGGCTGCTCCGGCACTGTGCTTCTGAAGAGGGCACTCAGCCCACGGCGTGACTCGCACCAGATGCCGGGTGCCTACTGCAGCACACACCTGGCTTCCCAAGTCACACACACAACAAAGAGCAGACAATCGTGGGAGACAGCAGGAAATACTTCCGTGGAGCCTCTCGGGGCTGCACTGCTGTCTTATTTGCCACAGCTGACTTTGTTCCTTGCTCTTGTGGAGAAATTCGCTGGGCCCTGGCTCCGGCTCCCAGCCCCCTGGATCCCAGGCCACACGGTGCGGTGGCTGCTGAGGGAGGGAGCAGAGGGGAAAAGGACACTGTGGGGCTCACAGGCCTGGGGGTAGGAGGCTGCGGCCCAAAGCCTGGGCCGCCAGTCAGAAAAGGCGGGGAGAGGGCCTCGTGTGGTGGCTCACACTCAGCTCGTGCCCCAAACCTCGCCCAGGCAGGAGAGACAGCCGCACCCCTGGGGTCTGGACAGGCCCTTCCTCCTGCGAGTCACCGAGCCATTCCTGAGGCCCCTCCAGCACCAGGACCCAAGACTGCAGCCCAGTGCGGCACTGCTCCCCCCACCCCCGTGCCTGCACCCCGGCTGCCCTCGTTCAACGTTGTCCCCTGGGCCCTGCAGTCTGATAAGAGCCATGGCTCCCCGATCACAAAAGCCCTTTCTACCTGTGCAGCCATGGACCTGAGGGCCCAAGGCTGGGCTGCAGGGACAGGGAAGAGGGGCCGGAGGTGCAGACCAGGGTCGGTGGGAACCACAGGCTGCCGGACTGAGCGGAGCCCCAGGCGCTTCCTCTTCTGGCCTCGTGCTGCCGTGGGACCCTCAGTGTTTCACCACGTGGCCAGCTCCACCTAGGGACTCGGGTCCCCGTCCTGGGCCTGTGGACATCGCTCCTGCCATCCATTCTCCTTCCTTCCCACCCAGGCCTGAGGGCTGCTCTGGTCAGCGTCCACCATGCCCACAGAGGCCACAGAGAGGCCACGGGGCCCCTTGGCGAGGGGCTCCTCTTCCCTCTGCCCACCAGCCGCCAAGGCCTCCGGAAAGCGCTGGGGCAGGTGGGTCTGGGTGCCAGTGGCCACGCCCCATCCACAGTGTGGGCTCCTCAGGGGATGGGGAGGGAGGAGGCCCAGGCACTGGCAATGGCGGACGCCACTCGGCGGTGGGCGAGATGCTGGGGGCTCCAGGGGATCCGTCCCACACGGCCAGTGGGCTCAGCAGCCTCAGCGTTTTCCCCCCAAAGCCGCGGCTGCTCCACAGCTCTGAGACCAGACAGTCAGGCCTCAGTGCAGCGTGAAGGGGCACACAGAGGTCTCAAAGGCCATAAACCGCACATCTGGATGGTGCCGTGACCCCGGGACCCACCACCTGTGGAGAGCTCCCTCCCACAGTGGGCCCGGTCACCCGGGAGCAGCCAGAGGTGGAGCTGGGCAGGGCCCTGGAGCTGTTGCCTCACCCAGCCTCCAGGTCCTCGGGGAGGACAGGGCCTCTGCACAACAGGCCCTGTGGACCAGGGCCGGGGACACCATGCTGCTGCCCCTGGCCCATGGGCTGCTGCTGGTGCCCAGGTGAGGACAGTTGTGTGGGGAGGGATGAAGGCAGCCAGGGAAGCTCCACACCAACACAGTGAGGCCCAGGCCGGGGTCCTGTTCCTGCAGCTGGCAAGGCCACCCCAGGACTAGGAAGCCCATGCTCTACCCTGGCTGGGGACACCTGTGGCACGGGCGGGGGTGCCCTTCTTCACCCTAAGGCCAAGCTGGGAGTTCAGCACGCAGCCCCCAGGACGCCACCCAGTGGCTCCTCTGATAGTAGGCCAAGGCCCTGGACCTGGATGGTGCTGGGTACTGCGTGACTGCAGACAAATCGAGCACGAAAACTCGGTGAGACTCGTGTATGCTGGAATCCACCCTCACCCTCGAACGAGTTCTCGTCCACCGTGCGCTTCCTCCCACCACACTTATGGAGGTGGCTACGGCCTGTTTCCGGTGTGTCCATCCAGGCTCTTCCCCAGGGAGCCTGGCTCTAGCTGACCGCACCAGGCAGGGGCTGCAGATGGGAGCTGAGCAGTTGGGGTGTCAGGCCACCTCCTCACTCCTGCAGGAAGCAGCTGTCCCAGGCTGCGGCCACACCTCGGACCTTCCACTGAGTGCACAGCTCCCCCAGCCCCGGGTGACACCACACGTGAGGAGTGGCCCGGCCTGTCCTCCCGGGCCCTGGGACTATGAAGGGAGAGCGTGGGAGCCTTGGCGGGTGAGTACCCCACCCTAGCTCTCCTTGCCTCCCAGTTGACAGTGGGGTATGCAGGGCGTGGGGTTTGGCCTCGGTATCCTGAGACTTCTGAGCATGGACTGTGAGCTCTGCCACCCTGACGTTCCTGACACTCGACCCTGCATGGACAGGGAGCTGGCACCTGGCTCCTGTGGTGGCAGCAGGCAGGAGAGGGGTCCTAGAAGGAGCTGCCTAGCTCCCAGAAGGGCACCACTGGCACTGATGCCACAGTGCCCATGCCCTTCCTGCAGTCTTCAGAGTAGTGCTCCTTAAGGCTGCTGCCCGATTCCTGGACTTTGCCCTCCTGGCCCCAGGACTGGCATGGGACATGGGTGGTGGCCGCAGGGCCCTGCAGTGGGGACACCAGGTAGACAGACACACTGCTCCACCAGAGGACACTCAGGTGCCTCAGCCCCATGCGGCGTCTTCTTGTGCACGGCCCTGGTGCCCAATGAGGACACCCACAGTGCCCATGGGACGCTGCCACCCTACATCCCTGGGTGTCCACCAGCCCTGAGCCCCTGAAGGCCTATGCTCTGGGCCTGGATTCTTTCCTACCAAGTGGGAAGACCTGGGCCCGTGGGAGAGAAGCTGGGGCCAAACAGACAAATCCAGGGCCACGGCTGGACAAGGAGGATGGAAGAGAAGGATTCGCTACTTTCCAGTCTTTTCGGAAAACACTGCCTGGACATAGTGACAATCAGAGTGCCTGGGGCCTGGGGCAGCTTTCTGGGGGCGCTGGAGAGCCAAGGGGCTGAGTATGACAGCGCCCAAGGGCAGTACCTGCAGGCGAGGGCAGTGGCAGGGTGGGTAGTGACACCCATGCCATCACTACTGGCTCACATGCAGAGGGACGAGGGATGAGGGACGAGGAATGGCTCTCTGAAAATCTAGGTAAGAGGGGCGAGGGAGTGGAAAGGGCCAGCAGCTCCTCAGCAAGGTGAAACCCAGGCAGCGTGATGTGGCCGTCCCACTTCCGGGGGACCCAGCGCCCGGGGACAGCTCTGCAAGGCGGTTCTGAACCCATGTCCCCAGTGGCCTGGCATCCACTGGTGCGTGAGGTGAGGAGGAAGAGGTGGGCTCTGCAGTGGAGCTCAGCTGTCACAAGGAAAGGAAGGCTGCACAGGCCACGGTGTAGGTCAGACATGAGGGTGCTGTGCCCAGAGAGGGCAGCCAGCTGCAGATGGCCCATCCCTGCTGAGGTTGTGCACACAGGCCCTGGGTGCCAGACCCACAGGGGGCAGTGCTGGGGGCCGGCCCGGGCGAGGTCACTGCCTGGGACGTGAACAGCACCACGCAACTGTGCACTGAGAAGTAGGCGCTGTGGGCAATGTCACGTCTACACACTTGATCATGATCCGTGGCTTCACCGAAGAGGGCGATGTGTTCAACTACCGACATGCAAGGAGCAAGGAGCAAGGTGCCCAGGCTGACCCCACCCCCGCCCTCCTGTCCTTGAGACTCTGCGCAGGTGGCCAAGGCAGCGTCCTGCACCACAGCCCAGGCAGAGGTTGGCAGAGCCCAAGCCGCACATGGCCCTCGGCCTCTCCTACTGCATAGGCCCATGGACAGATCGGAGCCGTTTTCCTCTCCCGAGGCTGTGTGTAACCTCCCGCTGCTCAGGAGCCCGGTGACGGCCACAGCTGTGGCGTCCCAGTGTGGATCCCCAGTCGCCCCAGAACCTGTCAGTCCCCTCGGCTTCCAGTCTCCCCTTGCCCACACAGGTCTAGGAAGAGGGTGCTTTGTCCAGCTCTGTCAAGGCCACTCATGAAAGGAAAGCAGGACACGCGCCCTCTGGTCACTCCAAGTCCCTGCTGCGGTTGCTGCAGTCCAGTGCCACTCTTCACTCTGGGCAGTTCTGGGGAACGAACCCAGGGTCCTCATACTGAGCTGCAGCCCCCACACTCCTGAGATACAGCCTCACTAAGTCACTAAGTTGCTGGGGCTGGGCTTGAACTTTCCATCCTCCTGCCTCAGCCTCCCCGAGAGCTGAATTACAGGTGTGTCACCACTCCCACATTTTTACTTCTTGATGTAGCCGGAATGTCTGAGCCGCGGACCGAGCTGGGCCTGCCCGCTCCCCTTCCCCGGTCTCTGGTCAGCATGGTGCGCTGTGTCCAGACAGCACTCAGGGCCACAGGGCAGCCAGGGGTGTGCAACAGGGCTTAGGGAGTGGGCTGCAGACGGGCCGGGAGGCTGTGCTGAGGGCACCAGTTGCTGAGCAGGGTCCCAGAGGGTGGAAGTCGCCATGCACGGCACAAAGCCTTTGGGAAATGTTGCGGACTCAGGGCCCAAAGAGAAGCCAGGCCAGTCTGGAAGGCTCCCTGCAGACCAGATCCCATGCTTGCTGGGCAGTGCCATCACAGGGGAGGCCGCGCTGGCCTAGGCTGTGGGGCCAGGAGGCTCTGGGCCAGGGCTGGGTGTCAAGCCCGAAAGTGGGGCTGCGCTGCCCCCTGGTGGAGACCATGCTGCCCGGAGGTGAAGGTGCCTTGAGGTCCTGGCCCTGGTGCACAGTGGGCAGCCCTGCCCTGCAGGAAGCCCTGCTGGTGGCCAGGGGACCATGGGACAAAATCCTCCCAGGATGGGGCTGGGCCGTGGGATCACCCCATTGCCCCCGTAGGCGGGCTGGCCCTGAAAGAACCCTGGGGCAGCATCTTCCCGAGCCTCGGAGCACAAGGGTGTGGGCTGGGCTGCCCTGAGGCCAGGCTGCTTTGACACTGCCTGGCCAGCCTCAGTTTCCCCATCTGCTGTGTGCGTGAGGGCTGAGAACAGCACCTGGTGGGCAGGAACAGTCCCAGCTGCTTCTCAGGACACGCATCTGTCCAGCCTAGCGAGGGTGTCTGTGACTGGGGCCCGGGCCCGGGCTCAGAAGGGAAGGTGGTGAGTCCTCGGGCCATCCCTGCCTTGGCAACCTGGGCCTGGCCGGGCAGGTGGGAGGGCAGGTGTGGGGCTGAGCCCAGGCGGTCACTGGGGCCCTGCTGGAGCAGCAGCACCACCCCTGACCAGCAGGGCCACGGACTCCCCGGAGTGGTGAGGAACTGGCCCGTGGTTGGCTGCCGGGCCGACCCTGCGGGGGTTGGAGGGACCCGAGGTGACGGTTCCCCAGAGCAGCCCCACCTCTCAGGCCCGGTGCCGACGGCCAGTGTACGGCCCTCAGCGCCCAGCTCCTGGCCACCCTTCCCCGTGGGCCTGGACAGGGCCTTTCTCTCCTGGCTATGGCTGCAATGCCTGGCTCCGCCAACAGAGGGCGTGGTGGGGCCCACGGGAGGGAGACAGGGGCATCCTGAAGAGACCGCGTCCTCAAGTCCCAGCGGTGGCCACCCCTCTGCCCAGGCCCGACCCTCAGGATGGAACGGGCTCTTCCTGCACACAGGGCCTCCACTGTGCTGCCACAGGACGTGGCAAAAAGACGCCCTCGACCTTCACAGGGGTGTCAGCCCCAAGGCTGCAGGACGCCAGGGGCTCTTCTGGGGGGGCTAAGCTCGTCATTCCCTCCTGCTGGAGCCCTGCTCAGCGGCCCACGGGCCCCCAGGCCCTGAGTGCCTCGGTGTGTCACAGCTTCACAGTGACAGCTTAAGTGGCTAAGAAGCTGGTGACGCCCCAGGTGCCAGGACTCATCCTGTGGTTAGGCCAGGGACAGCATGCCACCCCGCCCACTCCTGGGGGGCCATCTCAGGCCACTCCTGAATTGCTGTTTCCGTATTTCTCAGCCCACTTTATCTAGAGGGTAATTCTCTGCGGCACACTCCCCCCAGCAACACTACTCTGGCAGCTCCTGTCTCTGGCTTGTACCTGGAGCAGGTCCTGCTGCCCAGATGCTCAGCCCCGAAATTCAGGGGACCTCACTGGCTTCCCCTCGCCCTGGTCTGGACGTCCCTGCCGACAAGCCAGTCCTGCACCAGACCTGCGTGTGTGCCTTCTGCTCCCCGCAGGCCCTGTCATCTTCTATCCGAGGGACACACGGGGTTTCTGGTCATCGTCCAGCTGGGCTCTTCGAACTGGAACCAGACATGGCTTCCTCCTGATGCTGCTGGGCCGTGGCCCTGCCTCTCCACCACGAGGGCCAGTCCTGCCCACCCACGACCCAGCCTGCCCTCCCCTCTGTATCCGTGGCTCTGTGCTGCTGGCCTGGGCTGCCAGGCAAGTTGATTCTGGCTGAGCACAGGCTGGCACCAAGGAAGGTGGGGCATGGTGGACTGGATGGAAAGGCTCTTCCACGGGCCTGAGCCTCCACCTAGCAGAGAAAGGCCTGAAATCCTAGGTGGCCCTGGGAGGAGACGCCCCAGGCCACGACCAGGTGGACAGGACAGAGCCCTGCTCAGGAGAGAGGCCAGGCTTTCCTGGTTGCCATTGATCTGGGGCTGCTTGGGTCGCGGGACGTCTCATCAGAATGCTCCCCATGCTCAGCATGAATACCGCGCCCACGCACCACGGCGCTGTGGTCCTGGGCCCAGGAATCAGACAAAGCTGGATGCAAAACTTTCTGGGGCCAAGGACCAGCGGGGGACCCAGGAAGCAAGTCATCAGTTTTTGCATTACCGGAGATGGAACCCAGGGAGCACTGAGCTACACCCCAGCTCTTTTTCCCTCTTTAGAAAAAACTGGTACATTTTAGATGTACATAATGGTCACCTTCCTCATAGGGAATTTGTACCCGTGCACGATGTATCATGATGTATGTGATGTATGTGCTCTTCTTGTAGAACATCATGTCATCCGCAAATAATAATTTAATGTCTTCCTTTCCTGGCCTTATTCCTTTTATTTACTTCTCTTGTCTAATTGCTCTGGCTAATGTTTCCAGAACTATGTTGAGTAAGAGTGGTGATAGTGGACATCCTTGTGTTCCTGATTTTCAAATTAAAAGCTTTCAGTTTTTGTCCATTTAGTATGATGTTGTCTATTCGTTTGTCATGGATGGCTTTTATCAGATTGAGATAAAGACCATCTATACCAATTTTCTGCAGGGTTTGTTTTTAATAATAAATGAGTGTTGGACTTTGTCAAATGCTTTTTCTGCACCTATTGAGATGATCATATGGTTTTTGTCCTTGGCTCTGGTAATATAGTGCATTTCATTTATTGATTTGCATGTGTTGAACCACCCCTGGATCCCTGAGATGAATCCTACTTGGTCAGGGTGCATAATCTTTTTGATGATTTGCTGCTGTTTGCCAGTATCTTATTGAGAATTCCTGCATCTATGTTCATTAGGGAGATTGGCCTGTAGTTCTTTTTGTTGGATCCTTCTCTGATTTTAGTATCAGGGTAAAGCTTGCTTCCAGGAATGAGTTTGGGAGTACTGCTTCCCTTTCAATTTCATTAAAGAGTTTGAGAAGTAGTGGCATTAGGTGCTCTCTAAATTTCTTATAGAATCAGCAGTGGATCTGTCAGGGCCTGAGCTTTTCTTTGTTGGTCGATTTTCAATTACATCCTCAATTTCATTGAATGATATTGATTTATTTAGAATTTTTATATCTTCTTGATTCAGCTTGGTAATTCACATGTATCTAGGAACCTGTCCATTTTTTCTGTATTTTCCATCTTATTAGAATATAGTTTCTTGAAGTAGGTACTGATCCTCTGGATTTCTGCAGAGTCTGTTGTGATTTCTCCTTTTCATTCCTAATTGGATGGATTTGGGCCTTTCTTTCCTTTTTTTGATGAGTTTGGCTAAGGGTTTGTTAATTTTATTTAATCTTTCAAAGAACCAACTCAAAAAAAAAAAAGAACCAACTCCTTGATTCATTGATTCTTTGTACTGTTTTCTTAGTCTACACTGTATTAATTTCTGCTCTGATCTTTATAATTTCCTCCCTCATATGAGCTTTGGGTTTGACTTACTCTTCTTTTTCTAGATGCCTGAGGTTCAACATTAGGTTGTTTATTTGAGCCCGCTCTGTTTTTCTGATATGGGAATTCACTGCTATAAATTTTTCTTGTAGGACATTGTGATCCATAAATTCTGGTATGTTGTATTGGGATTATCGTTTAATTGTAGAAACTGTCTAGTTTCCTCTTTAATTTCATGTGTGACCCATTGATTTTTCAGGAGGGTGTTATTTAATTTCCATGTGTTTATGGAGTTTTTGTTTTTTGCCACTGATTTCCAATTTCATTGCACTATGGTCTGATAATATGCATGGGATAATTTCAATTCCTTTGCATTTACTTCAGCATGTTCTATGAGCTAGTATGTGGTCTATTTTAGAGAACATCCCATGTGCAGCTGAAAAAAATGTGTATTCTGATACTGTGGGATGGAACACTCTGTAAACATCTACTACGTCCATTTGTTCAAAAGTTTGATTCAGTTCTGATATTTCTTTGTGGATTTTTTGTCTATTTGTGGCATGAGGTATTGAGGTCCCCCATTACAAATATATTAATGCTTATTTGATTTTTCATGTCTGTTAATATGTTTTATGTAGTTGGGTACACTGCTATTTGGCGCTATATATTTATGATTGTTCTCTCTTCCTCCTGGATTGTTCCCTTTACGAGGATGTAGTGACTTTGTCTCAATCAGTCTTGGCTTCAAATCCACTTTGCAAATAGAATAGCTACCCCTGCTCTTTTCTAGGTTCCTATTGCATGGAGTATTGTTTTCCACCTTTTGACTTTCAGTTTATGAATTTTTGAATTAAATGTGTTTCCTGTATGCAGCATATTGCTGGATCTTGCTTCTTGATCCATTCTGCCAGTTTGTTTCTTTTGATTGGTAAAATGAGATCCTTTACATTGATGGTTATAACTGATAGGCACTGACTTATCCTTGTCATGTTATTTTCCTGTTGTTGGTTCCCTCCCCCCGCTGCTTAATTTCTTGCCTTGCCTGGTGGATTCATTCTGTTGGGATTCATGGGGTTGTAGTCCTTGTTATCTCTTTCTAGAATGTCCTTCAGAACATTTTGGACTGTTGGTTTGGTGGTCATGAATTTCTTCGGGTGTTCTCTGTCATGAAAGCATCTTATTTTTACATCAATTTTGAAAGATAGTTTTGCAGGGTACATAAACCTGGGTTGGAGGTTTTCTTTTAGGGCTTGACATACTTCCCTCCAAGTGCTCCTTGAGGGTTTGTGTTGGCAAGTCTTCTGTGATTCTGATAGGCTTCACTGTATAGGTGACTTGTTTCTTTTCTCTAACAGCTTTTAATATTTTGCTGTGCTGAATTTCTGGACTCTAGACTATTATATGCCCTTGGTGTAGATTTTTTTTTTTTTTTATCATGGCTAACTGGGATTCTGTATGCTTCACCTATCTGCATGTCAAATTATTTTTCCCTGCTTGGGAAGTTTTCTGCCATTACTTCTGTGAATAGGTTTTAAATGCCTTTTTCACTGTCTCCTGCTTTCTCATTGACTCCTATCAATCCTGTTATTCTTCTTTACATCATCTAGCAGCTGTTGGATTGTTTTTGTGGTTCCTTGTTATTTTAAATAAATCTTTCTTTTTATGATCCCTAACCTCAGTCCTGCCTTCTAGATCTGATATTCTGTCCTCACATTACCTCATTCTGCTGCATATACATTCAATGGAATTTTTAATCTCCTGGATATGTTTGACTGTTTCATGGATTCCATTTCTTTCCTATGTTGAGCGTTCGTGGTTTCCATCCTTTTCCTAAGCTCCTCTTTTTTTTTTTATCTGTATCTGCTCTAGAGTCACTAACCAGGTCTTTCATTATGGTCACCATCTCTGTAGTTATCTGAGAAATAATTTCTGATTTTGTTTTTCCTCAAGCCTCATTCATCTGCTTTGCTACTTTCACTGTTAGCACTTCAGAGAATCTATCTGAATGGCTTTCAAAATGTTCCACCTCATTGCCTCCTGGGTTTGCCTTTGGTGAGCTGGAAGTCTGGGGTTGAATCTTGCTTAAATGTCTTCTCATTTTGTATTTTTTTGTTTAATTCCTATGCTTGTTATGGCAGGTAACTTTATTGCTAGAATTTAGAACCCTTAGAATATGACTACTACTCAGAGATGTCTTCCAGGCATAGCTGGCTTTTGGGTTTTGAGTCTGTTGCAAGACCCTACCTCTTCAATTTATTATAAGAAGTTGCTGCCTATTTGACTTAGCCCCTGGTTCTTTGGCACTGGCCTTTGGTCTTCTTTATGACCCTTAGGCAATCTCAGTCTTGACATATCAGGAAGAACAACTGATCAGAACAATTATGTCACCTTGGCTAACACAGTACAACCAGGAATAACAACAGTATTGAACATAGCCTAAAGAATGACAAATTGTGGTAACTATTAGTTTGCCACCTTTCACAGTATGAACTATACTAAGGGTTATATAAAAAAATCTAAAACAAAACAGAAAATTCAGTAAATATGCCCTTAATATGGCGATTTTACCATCAGGGGAGAAAATTTAAAAAGGTTAGGGGGAAAAATAGAGAAATAGAAGAGGAAGAGATTAAAAGTAAAGCTGGAAGACAAAGAAAGATTATGTGAACTTTGGGTAACTGGTGACGAAGACGGGAGGCAAAGTGAGGAGGAAGAAATAAAAACAACAGAACAACAAAAAACTACAATGTTCACACTCATATAAAATCAAGAAAAAAAGAAAAGAAAAACAAATGAAAAATAAATGTCCACTCCAGAGTGTGTCTCTGTTGTCACTGGTAGACACAGCAGGCAGACAGAGCCCAGATCTGTGTTGATTAATCCCAGCAAGTCAGCTGCAGATTTTCGGCAGGGCAGTGGATAATCCCAGCAAGCCTGCACCTTTAGTTCCACTGAAGCTCAGGCTGGTTTGTGGCTGTGAGGCTGGAACCTGATTTGTTCAGCCTGCAATACTCCATGTGCCTCCTCCTGTCTTGAACTCAGCTCCCTGACCTCCTGCCAACTTGCACTTGGTTCCACCTCACCCTGACACTGGGAGCTGCTAAATGCAGCCAGCCTGCAGCTGCTCTGAGTTCTGGGCTCAGCTGGCCCTCTCCAAGATGGCTACCAGCCAATTGCTCTCTCTTCGGGGATGTCTGAACTCAAACAACTTGTCACTTGCAGTCTGCTGTGTCCACTGCTCCATTCCACTGATGCGCTTCTCTGTGGGGGCCTCTGGAGTTGCCAGTAGTCACCGTGTGTCTATAGATTCGAGCTGCCCCTCCCACACAGTGAGTCGGGGCTCAGGGAGAAAGCACCGCTTGCTACTTCCTTCTTGAGGGTTGAGGTCTCTGTCTTTGCTCTCCCTGTGGGCTTCAATTCTTGTTTCAATCCTTGCCGAGTCCCAGGGACCCACTTCCCTCTTTCTCCTCTTCTCACATTGCTGCATTCCAGCACCTGGACACCAAATCTTGGAGAGGCTGTTTCTCTGCTGTTCACCACTTCTGGGAAGTCACCCAGCCCTTTTAAAATTTTATTTATTTATGTATTTATTGGTACTGGGGATCGAACTCAGGTCCTTGCACTACCTCAGCAGGTGGCAAAACCACTGAGCTAAATCCCCGGCCCCCCTAGCCCTTCTTATTTTGAGGTAGGGTCCCGCTAAGTTGCCCACGCTGAACTTGAAGTTGTGATCCTCCTGCCTCAGCCTCTCAAGTAGCTGGGACTGCAGATGTGTGCACCACTGTGCCTGGTCCTGTCACCCTCTTTTCCCTCCCGTCTCCCAGTGGGTGACACAGGGACCATCACAGCCCCTGCCCACATGAAGCCAGGACTGGTATTCCAGTCCCAATCTGTCTCTCTGGCACACAGATCCTGCAGACCAGTTCTGCAGACAGCAGCCACTGTGTAAGGGAGACACTGTGGTAAGGGAGACCCTCGCTCACACAGGACCCACTGCGCAGCGCCTCTCTGAGCAGTCAGGGGCCCGGGTCATGTAGGGAGGAGGCGGCTCACCTCAGCCCCTCCCCCAGCCCCTGGAGCCCCACACTGGCTTGTCCCTCCTCCAGCTCGGCTGGAGAGACTCCGGCCTGAGAGCCAGGCCCTGGGCTTCCTTCTGTGAGGTGTCCTGTGCGCAGGAGGGCAGGGCAGACACACTGAGTTCGCACTAGCCTGACTTCTGGTGAGGAACATCCTACCTAGGGCCAGGACAGCTGGAGGGACTCACCCTGGAGTCGGGGCTGACAGTGCCCTGTGCCCATCACCCTGGGGATACTGGCTGCCAGGGCAGAGCTCCCTCAAATGCCCCTTAGAGCTCCCACCCAGTGCAGAGCCTCACATCAGGGGGACAGGGGGCACCTTGTATGTGGAGCCATCAGCAAAGCGCAGTACCCCGTGTCCCTGGCGCCCGTCCCGGATCCAGTCACCTTCATACTCGTCACCGCTCCTGAGGGCACAGCAGAGACGTCTCAGGTGGGAGCCAGGTGGTGCCAGGACTCAGACCAGCTCCACCTCGGGGACTGAGGCAAAAATAGGCCCTGAACAGATGGCCTGGGAGCTGCTGCCGCACCAGGGCACCCAGGAGGGCGGGGACAGGTGGGCATGCATCTGCCCATCCCGGCACTCAGTGGCAGCCGCTTAGAATGGAAATGACGGAGGCGGGGGAGCCGGGCTGGTGGCTGTGCCGGTGAGAAGCCACATGGCTTAGCACATGGAGCCCTGCCTGGAGGGGCTTGTGCTGGCCCAGGGGTCCTCGAGCTTTGCCACACCAGCCCCTGGCTCCCCCTTCCTGCTGGCCCAACCTTCCCTCCATCTTAGATGCCTTAACTGGGAGAGAGGACTTTTCCTACTGAACAAGCGATGTCAACAACAGAGCCTGGGGTTGGCTCAGTGATGGAGGACCTACCTTGTGCAGGTGGCCCTGGGTTCTGTCCCACAAGGCAGGGATTGCAGTGTGGACTGCAGGATGTGGCTCTGAGAGCTAGCCCCCGCCTACCAGGGGCACCCCAGGATTCATGCCTCCCAGTCGCGTACTCACCTAAAGAGCATCTGACCCCAGCCATGCCTCTTGTTGTCATGGAAGGACCCCTGGTACACCTGTCCATCTGGGTCCACCAGGACCCCCTGCCCTAGGAAAGGAACAAAGATACCAGCTTAGTTTCATGCCTCTGCCAATGGGGACCCTGATGTCCTGCCCCATGGAGACTCCGCCTGCATCCCTTGGGTGCTCCACCCTGGCAGAGGAGTGGGCAGGAGGGCGATGAGGCTGGGGCAGGACTGTCACTCAGGGACACCTGGGGAGCAGGCTGCCTCTCCAGCACCACCTGGACAGGAGTGGCAAGTGTGGTCGGGGAGGTGATGACAGCCAGCATCTGGGTCAGCCTGGGCGCGGACGCCAGCGGCTCAGTCTGGCTGACAGGGACTCTGAGCGGGGGGCTCATTCGGGGCCCCCAGACCCAATCTCTGAGATGGAAAATGCTTTGCCACCTGGGGGGACTGCGCAGGGTGCACTGGGCTTGGCTGCTGTGTGACTGCTCCTGATTTATGAGAAGCCTCGCTTTACTGTGAGCTGCCCCTCACTGAACCGGGACCCACAGGCCAGAGCGAACACACGAGAGCGTGACTGCGCTACACTGTGTGCGACTGCAGATATTTGACAATTCAGACATCTGGGGGTGTCTACTTCCCTACACAAGCAAACCTAGAGAAGGGAAAGAAGCTGCCTCTGTCTGAGGTGCAACCTTCCCGACCTTTCTCCAGGGTGCAGCTGGTCTTTCTGGCCTTGGCTGGCGAGAAGGGACAGGCACCCTTGCGTCTGCCTCCTGACATGTTTGTGGCCATCAGAACCCAGAGAGGGTCAGGTGGCCAACCCACGATGTAGCCAGAGGAGCAGTGACCCTGCGTGAGGTCAGGAGAGGCACCCAGCAGACCGGGCCAGCCTGCTGACCCAGGATCGTGAGCAAATAATCCAGTGGTGGCTGTCTGAACCCCTAAGTGGTGAGCGACTCACCACGCAGCAGGAGGTAGTGAGGGGTGACATGTGTCAAGGGATGTGGCAGGATGGGCTCTCCAGGTGCAGGGCCTGGGGGCTGAGCTGAAAATGCATGGTCTGGGGACAGAGACAGGGTTTGACCCCTCCCCACCACCTCCTTTCCCAGCCTCTGAAGTCTGACAGCTGGGCAGCAGCTCTCAGATGTGAGAGGACACCAGGCTCCCCCCAGCACTCGTCCACAAGCCCTGTGCATGCCAGACCTTCCCTGAGGCCTCGGCAGAGCTCTCCTTCGTAACGGCCCCCAGCTCCATACGTCATGACGCCGTGTCCCTGAGGCTCTCCCAAAACAAACTGTCCAGAGTAGGTGTTTCCTGAGTGGAAATGAAAAGGAAGAGGTCACTGCTGTGTCGTGTCCCCTCTGTCCGCTGACCAATGGGTGGACACCTGTCTCTTCACCTCACTCACAGTGTGGTCAGTGGAGGAGAAACGCCAACACATGGCCTGGTCCTCGCTGCCCAGTGAGGACTGCAGACTGACCGAGGTGACCCCTCCTGGGAGGACCTGGGAGGCACAGTGTGGGGTGGCCTTGTCCTCAGGCCTTGCATGTGGTACTGGGGATGGAACTCAGGGCCTTGCACGTACCAGACAGGCTGCTCTGCCACTGAGCCATGTCCCCAGTCCTTTTCTTTCTTTCTTTTTTTTTTTTTGGTACCGGAGATCGAACTTGGGTCCTTGCACTTGCAAGGCAAGCGGCGGAACCACTGAGCTAAATCCCCGGCCCCTTTTCTTTTTCTTTGAGACAGGGTCTCACAAACTTGTCCAGGCTGGCCTGGAGCTTGTCTACTTCTTCCTTAGCTACCCGGGGAGCCGGGATTACCAGTAGGTGTCACTGTGCTCAGACTCCCTGTACTTTTAAAAGGCAACTGGAAGCCAAATGCAAGAGAAGCTCCCATGAGTACCCACTACTCTCTGTCCGAGGCTCTGGAAGGTGCCCGGCCACTGTCGTGGGGGTCACAGAGCAGGTTTCCCATCTGGGCACGGGGTGTGGTGAAATATCTTTAACGAATAAGGAAAATACAAGTTTGGGATGATATTGCTTTATTCTGATGTAATGTTATAGAGAAGCTGGAGGTGCTTGTAGAGGTCTAGAGGCCCCACTAGGGATCCCCAAGATGCCCCTTGCCAGGCCTAAAGGCCATCCAAGCTGTGGGCACCATGCCATGCACCCCAGCCTGCACGCTGCTGTTCCCTCATGTTAAGGACACCTGAGGCCCCTCCATTTATATACCGCTTTCTGGTGTCAGAGCAGGGGAACGGCCTCCCCAAGATGGCTGTGAGAAAGGGGTCATGAGCCCATCCATCACCTCCAGCACTGACCTGACCAGGTCAAGTGTTGGCAGCCTCGCCCCATGATCTCTCCGTCCACAAATTCGCCTTCGTAATAACTCCCATCTTTAAACAGCAACTTCCCGTGACCTGGAAAAAGAAGTCACTGTGTGCAGTGAAGTCAGTTGGTGATTGGGAGTGGTGGCTGACAAGCCTGCACCCACTGAGCTTTCTCAGACTTTAGCTGCAAAACCTGCAGTTTTCATGTTGGCTCCACTGCTTGTCTGATACATGGTCTTCAGAAACTCACCTGTGTACTCCACATTTATCTAGACTCCTCAGAACAGCTGAGGAATATTCCCAAGCGCCCTGCTTTTTTGGCTAGAATGGCTACAGAGGCAGGGACAGTCCAGGTGAGACCTTGTTCCCCACCTTCTCAAAGGAAAGTGGACACAACTCTGTCCACATGAGCACAGGGGAGGGCTCTGGGAGGACATAGCCTAAAAAGCAGGTGACCATCAAGGAGTCTCAGATAACAGCCCTGCACATGAGCCTACACACCTGCCTGGAAGAAGAGACTCCTTGATGTCGGGACAAAAATAAGAAACATCTGGATGGCAAAAACACTGAATAAAAGCCAAAAGGTAAAACACAGGAAATACTAGCAGCCAACAGGTTAAAAAAAAAAAAAAAGGCCCAACCTTCTAGGGGAAAATAGGTAGAAGCCACTGAGGAGGCAGAATCCACAAACAGAAAAAGTCTTGTAAGTGCAGATAGGAGAAAGTCTGGACACCAGAACATTCTCCATGCTTGCCTGGTGTGTGTCTTGGGGTGCTGGGACGGTGGCCTGCAGCTGTGTGGTATGAGACCAGGCCCAGTGTGCACGAATGTGAGTTCAGGGTATTCCAGAGGATTTTACTTTACAGTTCCTTTCCTCTGTCGATTGGATTTTCTACAGAAGTAGGTCATCTTTTAATCAGAAACAAACCATAAAGCCAATTTCCACTCTGAAAAAGAAAAGCAAACTGGAACTCTAGGGAGGATTTCCAAGCCGCAGCTTTCTCTTCTGCAGGTGCCCCTAGGATGGCGGAACGTGCCACACAGGGGTAGGAGTGTCCTGATCTGCTGCCCCTGCCCAGCCCTGCCAGCCTCATGGTGTCACCGGCCAAGTCCAGAGCAGGCTGGCAGCACCGTGCCAGCACAGCGCCGGGGCATGTTCAGTGCAGCCCCCTCAGCAGCTCCCGGAGAAAATCAGCTGTCAGCTTCCAGGTGGCAGCTGTGGGAGGGACCACCGAGGTTTCTTACCGTGTTTCTTTCCTCCTTTCCATTCTCCTTCATATTGGAAGAAGGAATTTGGGTACGTGTAGACACCATAACCTGAATTTGAAAAGAAAATGAACAGTGACCCCTGGACCCTGCGACTTGGCTGACATTAAGTGGAGGTGGGCTTGGGGCTCTCTCCAGGTCTGTGCACCACTCTGTTAACTGCCCAGGCCGCATGGGGATTAGGAGCTGCTCTGTTTGCTGCCAACCCCTCCGTTGTCTGGCTTCTGAGACATGGTGACACCCATTTGGTGTGGGGTGGCGGTGGGAGCAGGTTATCAGTGAGGGTGCAGAGGGGAGAGCACGACCCCGCGAGACCTGACGGCAAGGGCGTGGACTCGGGGTCCATCCTGGCCTTATTTCTCAGGTTTCAGGGTCAGTTTCTTCCCGACTGGATCGAGGACTCCATTCCCCGGGCACAGACGTGGGGCGGGACCGAGGACTTCCTGCGCCCACCCGCACAGGGCGGGCCGGCTGTGAACCCGCCCCCTCACCACCCACCCCAGCGAGGGAGCACGCGGACGCGGCCCGGGGGGCAGGCGGTGGGCTCTGAGCAGGGCTTCCGACGCGCGCAGTCCGTACCGTCCCTCGGCGGGGGCCTCGGCGACTCCCTGCGTCGCTGGAGCGAACCCCGGCTCCCCCGGCCAGCCGCCGCCATCTTGCCGCCAGCCGTTCCCTAGCAACCACCCACGTCCCCAGCCCTTGGCCTCAGGTAGCTAGGGGGAGTGGTCAGGCCAGTCTCGGAGAACCGCAATCTCCGGAACGGAGCCGCTAGGCCGGGAGCCCACGGGCTCCACTGCGCCTGTGTAGCGCGGGGCATTTCTGCCGGCCCGCCCCTTCCGCTGGGAGGACGGTCCGCCAACGGCCGCGGCGTCCTCGCCGGAAGCGGAAATGGTTGGAGCTCTGGATCCCGCCCCACGGCCATCTTGGAGGCCGGAGGCGGTGCCGCTGGACGCAGCGGAAGTTCCCGTGCAGCTTCCCGGAGCCCAAGCCGAGCGCCGGCGGCCGCCCTGCCCGCCGCCCCTCTTCTGCGGCCGTGAGGGAGACCACGGCTCGGCTGCAGCGGAGCTGCGAGGTGCCAGGGACAGGATTGGGGCGGGGCCGGCCGGACCGTGTCGCCCCCGCCTCCCTCCGGCTGTCAAGGCCGCGGCGGGCGCGTCCGTCAGGACTGGGAGTCCGGGTGGGGGGGCCGGAGAGGTGGAGAGAGTCAGTAGGGCCACGAGGGCACAACTGGGCCCCGGAAGGGGACACGGGACTGCGTTGCGGCCGGCGGACCGCGGGAAGGGACGCGGGCTCAGTAGTGGGGCCCGGGCGAGCCGGACACAGGACAGGGGCGGCGATGGGAGCCGAGCCCTGGCAGGGGACGGTACTGACCGCGATGGGGACGGCCGGCCCCGGAGACCCGTGGCCCTGCCGCAGGCGGTTTCTCACCCCACCTGGCGGGCGCTGGGCACGGTGGCCGGGGCTGCCCGCCAGGCTCAGGAGTTGGGGTGCGTCTGTGTGGGGCGTCTTATTGCCGCCCATCATACCTTTAGGGCTCATCTGTAGGATTTAGTATTAAGCCTGAAGACTGAGACTTCACTGAGTGAGCTGAAGGGGAGTAGTTACTTGGCTTAAGATTATACCCTGATAATATTCCAAATTAAGGCAGTAAAATCAGTTCTCTAGGCTCATTTTTTATTATTGGCTTCCTGGCCAGGATGTCTTAGGGTTGTCCTGCACCGTTGTGTCCTTAGTTGGGGTGAGTTTCACCTCGAAACAAGATGGAAGCCCCCATAAGTGAAAACAGGGTCCTCAGCGATTGAGACTTGGCTCATCAAATCCTGATGTGTGTTGGTGTGACTGTAATATGGGTACAGTGTGCAAAGGCCAGGTGGAATCTACAACACTCACACCCATCAGAGGGAGGAACCCAGGGTGGAGCTTGGCCTCGGGAGGAGCCGAGGTAGGACCTGCTGGGCATTTTGGAGGGGACAGCACCGGAAACTCGTGTGGTGCACAGATGCGGGCCGTTCCTGGGCCAGGAAGCATTGGCCCCAGATACTGGCACAGGGCCTCCTCTGTGCTGTGTGTGCTGCATTTCTGGTGTAGGACTGACTGATGGATCACAGAAGCAACAAGTGAGCTCTCTAAAGAGACACAGGTTTTTTAATAGTTTCCAGCCTGGTACTCATGGTGTCTGCCTAGAGTAGTTTTATCTTGCTTTGTTTACTTTGTGATTGAACATAAAGCAGTTACATTCAACAGATTTCAGATTGACTGGCTGCCTGCTCCAGTAGCGCACACTTTGAAATGACAAGGCCCAGCTGGGAGCCAGACAAGGGCCTCCCTCAAGGAGCTTGTATTCCATAGACGGAAATTGAGAAGAAAACCAAGAAAGTATCAGAAAATAATTGTTATACAAAATAAAAACAGAGTGATGTGACATAAGACTGGTGTCAGTTTGGACTGCAATGGAGGGTTTCTGAGGAGGTTTGGAGGTAGAACAGCTGGTAAGAAGGCTGCCCTAATCCAGAATAAGTATGACATGTCTAAGGGGCCAGTGCATTCACGCTGTACACACATACACGTATGTGGTGAGTACAGCGTGGGTCAAACTATACTCAACCAATAAGATTACAAGTACAGCTGCTTAGCTAATATTGATCCAGTAGGAAGCGGGTCATGTAGCGAGGGTCCATGGAAAAGAACAAAGGCATTTTTGAGAAAGGGATGGATCTGGATGCTCTGGTCACTCACCTCGCTGACTGATGCTTATCTGGACTTCCTGGACCAGAGGATACCAGTTATAGGATAATTTTAAGTTACTGTTATCCCTTAGGGGAGGCATGTAGGCCTGGTCTTTGCATCTTTAAACTTGAGACTTGGTCTTCAGATGTGCCTCCAGCCACAATTCTGATGTCTGTTTTTTGTTATTGTTGACTTTCTTGCAGGCCTACCCCCTCTGTGACTATATATTAATTTCTGTCTAACTTAGCTGCTGTATTATTGGTGCCAGGCTCTGCAGGATCATCACCACAGGCTGCCATTTGCTCTTAGAAGAACTCTGAGGAAGGCACTGCCGGTGCAGTTGTCCTGTTTCCTACATCAGAACCCCATTGTTACACAGCCGTTGTTACAGAGTGAGCTCGGCTCAGACCGATAGAAATTGCAGAACCGGTATCTAAAGCAGGTGGTTGGACTCCAAAGTTCATTTTCTTAATCATGCTGCAATGTCTCTTGTGTCACTGGTGCTGAGTTCACTCAGATGTAGAGCAGGGTCCTAGTGTGGATGTCAGGGAAGCAGAGGGTGGCTAGTGCGTCTTTGGAGGTTTTCCACACAGCAGTCTGGAGAGCGTTAACAGCTCAGCTTAGAGTACATACTTCAGTGGGACAGCCAGGTATTTTCTTTTTGATACTACTTTTGTCACCTCGATTCAAGCACAAGTGCTTCAGTGATAAACATTTTGGGCAGAGTAAAAGAAGAAGCAAGCACTGTATGATGAAGAACATGACTGGAGTAGCTTCCTGCAGAACCTGCTTACCCTAAATAAGGTGGCCGTTCTCGGCAGTGCACTCTGGTGTGGCCTGTATTTGAATGTGGAATTCCCCCCGTTAGGGGTAGAAGGCAGCTCCTGAAGCGGGCGGAGGACCTGGTGCGGGCTTAGTTGTGTGTCTGGGCACGTGCTCGGGACCTGGGGAATGTGCTGTGGAGCTGTCCACATGTCTGGCTGCAGACTTGTGTTGTGGCCTGTGGAGCTGGGGAGATGGTGACATTTAAGTTGGGACTGAGACCCAAGGCCATGTCCAGTGGCCTGCTGACTTCCCCTAGGGGGAGGGGGGTTCCCAGTGCTCGGTGAGAGGTGTGCTGGAGGCGCTGGACTCGGCAGGTGTGGCTGCTGGTTCCTGCCTGCTGTTGGTAGGCCTCCTGCTGGAATGGCTCTCTAGCCTCTAGCATCTGTAAGTGGGAGGAGGGAGGCCAGCCTCCAGGCTGCTGTGGAATGAAGCCTGGGCCTGCGTGTCTGCTGCCTAAGAGAGCCTCGTGTTTCGGTGAGGGAGACACCTGGCTCTGTGGCCTCACCGTACTGAGAACAGTGGACTTAAACCAGACCTACTCTGGAGCCTCTCCTCTTCACCACCTATCCTGGAGCAGAGGAGGTCTGGACAGGTGCCCTTGGCATCGCTCACTCCTGGCTTAGGGGCCCACAAGTGTCTTCAAAGTAGGACAGGCAGCAGACGTCCCTGTCATTCTGCAGTGCTTTTGGAGGAAAGCTGAGGCCCGAGTTCATGCATGGTGAGGAGCTGGTGTCAGCCTGGGTCCTGGCTCTGCGCCTCAGTCGCACGCTGTTGAGACCGGCTCCCTTGTGAAGTAGGGATAATGATATTCCTTCTCTTGCCACCCAGAACCAAGTGGGGCAATGCATGACCTTTGGCATCTGGGTCCTCACAGGTGAATTCCGTCTGGGGCCAGAGCTGCGTGTTGAAATAGGAGCAGGTAGGGTTATCTCCAGTGTCAAGATAAGAAACTGGGACTCGGCTAGATGGGCTACCTGGACATCTTCCTGTCACCAAGGACTGACCAGGACAGGGCAAGGGGAAGATGGGGGCTGGCATCCCCATCCCAGAAGAGGCACCTGGAGGGGGGTATCAGCGAGCGGAGCTCCTGCTGGTGCGAGGTGGATGGTGCTGCCCTGCATGGGTAACCACGGTGCTTGAAGTGGAAGCAAAAGTCCACCCGGTGCTGCCTGGCGTCACCTTGCTCCCTCCTTCCCCTCCACTGAAGTCTGTTCCCTATGTGGTTAATTCATGGTAAAAACACAGACAGTCTGAGTAAAATACTGAGCATTGCAGAAACTGGCTTGATAGACTGGTCGATAAAGGGGGGAAAGTTCACATCCTGAATGGTTGCTATTTGATTTGAAGGCGTCTTGTGTTTCTCTCAGTTGCAGAATGTCTGAAGGGGACAGCGTTGGAGATTCTGTCCATGGGAAGCCATCAGTGGTGTACAGATTTTTCACACGCCTGGGACAGGTTGGTGGGTTTGTGGGCGATTAGTGTAACTATTTAGAGAAGCAGTTGTCAGCTCCCAACACACCTTCCTGATGGGCTTGGGTCTCCTGCGCTGCCATCTGTGCTCTTGGAAGGAGGTCGTTCCTGAGAAGCCTGCACCGTGTTCTCCACAGAGGCCACGCAGAGAAGAGTCTTGCTCTAAGGTCACACATGTTCTTGGCCACATGTGTGTTTTTAGCCTTTAAAAGTGTAAAACTCCTCCTTAGCAGTGGCGGTGCAGACAGGCAGCTGTGTCCCTCCTGCCCTGTCTCCAGTCCACCCTCCCTTCCCTCTTGGGCTCCTGCACAGGGTGAGCACACACTGAGGGGAGAGGCTGTGGCCCTGGCCAGGGAGATGCAGACCACTGCGCCTGGGCGGTGTCTGGAGCTGGACACCGTGTGCTTAGACTCACTCAGCAAGCAGCTGCAGGCACTGATGTTCTGGCTTAGTTTATTGACTTATTTATATTTTTATTTTGCTCTTTGTGGTCCTGGGGATCAAACCCAGAACGTTCACACTGAATGACACCCTCAGCCCTTATTTTTTATTTTGAAACAGGGTCTCACTAATTGCCCCATGTGGTATTTAAACTTGCAATCCTTTTGCCTCAGCCTCCCAAGTGCTACAGTTATAGGGCATGTGGCACCTGGAATTTTTTTTTTTTTTTTAAGACAGGGTCTTACTGTGTAGCCCAGGCTAGCCTTGGACTGGTGATTCTCCTGCCTCATCTTCCTGAGTGTTGGGATTACAGGCGAAAAATTTATCAGATTTTTAAATTGAAAAGTAGCATATGGCAAGCTATAACAATATTGAAGCTGAGTATTGAGTATATCTATTCTCATGTATTTTATAACTGAAAATTTTCATCATGAAATTTAAAGATTAAGGTTCACAATCAAAATGTAAAACGTGCACATGCATAGGTATAAATGTGTGTGTATTAAAATGCTAAGGACTCCCTCAGTGAGTCTGTGGCACATGCCGTGTGCAGGCCCTGGCTGCTGGGTCCTGTGCGCATGGGACGGGACCTGTACTGGGCTTGCGGGGAGCAGAGGGTTGGGCGCCGGTGGGGGCACAGGTTTGGCTGGAGAACATCATTGCCATGGTGACCTGGAGACTCAGGCCTCTACTTTTGAATCCCTAAGACCAGTGGTGCGAACCCATGGCATATGTGCCACAGCAGGCTGTTTGCAGCTCTGAAATACCGTCTTCTCTCATTGATAGTTTGCAGCACTTTTGCTGAAGAGATGAACCTGGCTCAGGAAGCATTGCAAATACATTCTGGATTAGTTGGAGCCATTGTTTTTTGCCAATATATGTAACCTCTTGCTGTTCTAATCAGCTCTTTTTAAAATCAGAAACCATAGCAAAAGTGTATTTTGTATCAAAGCTATGCAGTGGGAGTTCCTGAGTGACTTCACATTTCCAACTCCTTTTCTCTTTAGATTTATCAGTCCTGGCTGGACAAGTCCACACCTTACACAGCTGTGCGGTGGGTCGTGACACTGGGCCTGAGCTTCATCTACATGATTAGAGTTTACCTGTTGCAGGTAGGTCTGGGCTGAAATGAGCTCCGTGCCTCAGGCTCTGAGTGCAGTGCTGGTTGGGATGTTGCTGGTGCGATTTATTTTGAAGAAAATGATGTATAATAAACACTTTTCAGGTTGCCAAGTGTAAGAAAAATTTCAGTGAGTGTTTTTTTTTTTTTTTAGTACCGGGGATCGAACTTGGGTCTTTGGACTTGCAGGGGAGGTGGCAGAACCACTGAACTAAATCCCTGGCCCACAGCGAGTGTCTCTTCAAAGAGGCTTGTTTGCGATTCTTCCTGAGATTGTCATCTTCTCTGACAAGGGTTTCCAGCGAGCCCAGGCCAGTCTTGACCTAAGCCTGTGCCCTGACCTGGTTACAGGCCTCTGGCCCTCTGAGCCCTCTGTGTGCCTCCCGGGGCAGAGGCCCCATCCCAGATGACATGAGTCAGTGACCTTGGGGCTCCATGCGTGACACTGGCGTTTACGGGTTCAGTGGTGTGGGCTGCATCTGCTGAGGCAGAGAAGCGTGCGCAGTGCCAGCATGGTCACTGGGCGCTTATGAGGTCTCTAGGCCCTGCTTGTGACACCACTAGGACAGGCAACACCTGCTCAGGCTGTTGCTTGGGACGTGTCATTTCCTAGGGAGCACCTGGGGTCTGGGGGCACCCTGCAGGTCCAGGGTGGGGGGTAGGCAAGAAGTCTTGCCTGGAGTATTTGCTCCCCCGGGGCCGTGGAAGGTACATTCTCGTTTAAAGCTCCTGTTTAGGGCTGGGGATTTAGCTCAGTGGTTTCGCCGCCTGCTGTGCAAATGCAAGGACCCGAGTTCGATCCCCGGTACAAAAAATAAATAAAAATAAAAAAATAAAGCTCCTGTTTGGCTTCCTGGTGTTTTCCAAGATGTAGGAGGCCATCGGTCCATGGAGTGACAGGTTTATTGACTGGACAGTTGAGCCAGTGTATGTGGAACTCAGACTAAACACAGAGGCTTGTTTCATGCTTGTGTCTGGCTTATTCCTGCCTGCAGACCCAGCACTGGTTCAGCGTGCAGGTGATGGCTGCTTGGCAGCTTATTGTGGCACGGACACAATCTGTACAAGGTGTCTGAGATTAATGTTGATTTCGTTTTGTAAGTTGGAACTTGGTCCGTTTGCTAATGGGAAGACTGGCTGAGCAACTTCAAGTCAGGGGTGTGGCGGGGCGGGTGTGACGTGCAGTTTCACTCTCCTGAGCCAGGCTTGCCCTACAGCTTGAAGACACGTGTGTGTTAGTTAATGTTTCACATCAGGTTTTAGTGGCCTGGCTTGAAAACTTTTTAGGCAGGAAGAATCTCGTTTGTATGAGCAAGCACAGACTTGAAGAGTGACAGTGCACTTGCAGGGTGCAGGGGACACTGGGCCCTGCATTCTCCTGGGCAGTGAGCAACACTCCACGCTGGCCTGGCGGTGGGAGTTGTCCCTGAAGACACCCAGCCACTGAGTCTATAGTAACAGCCTCGATTCTGCTTTGATTTTATGGGGAGTGCTGGCCCCTAGTAGGCTGGGGGCGCCGAGGGACAGTGCCCCCAGGTATACTGCACCCAGCCCCGAGGTGCAGGTTTGCTTGTGGTTTGGAGAGCAGCTGGCTCCACTGCCTGCTGGCCAGGAGCCTGGGCGTTTGCCCAACTGAACTCAGAGGAGTTTGCTGCTGTGCTGTGAGCTGTCACTGTGGTACCAAGACGCACAGAGTGAGCGGTCACTGTGGGTTTGCCTGTGTCTGTGCTTGTGGAAGTCACAGCCTCCCCACCAAGAGTGAGCTGTGTGCTCTTTGGCTCACCCGTGCGTCCCTGCCTGGTGTGGCCTGGACAACCTCAGGCTGGTGCTCACCATGCTGTGCCTCTTCTCTTCCAGGGCTGGTACATCGTGACCTACGCCCTGGGGATCTACCACCTCAACCTCTTCATAGCGTTCCTCTCTCCCAAAGTGGACCCCTCCCTGATGGAAGACTCAGGTACCGCCATTCAACCCTCATGGCACCTCCAGGGCTGTTCATCCTGTGTGTAGATGAAGAAACTGAGGCATGTGGGGCTCTATGCCTATCCACGGTCCCACCACAGATGATGGGATGAATGGCAGAGATCTGTGCCCAAGCCTGCATCTTTTGTGTCGCAGGCAGACAGCCTGTCCTGGTGGCACTCCAGAGTCACCCACCAGACTTGCTGTCCCACAACCAGAGGTTTGCACACACTGCCCACCATGGCCAGCACAGGCTCCGAGTTCTTGGGAGTTGAGATGTTGTTGGTGTTTGTGTGCTGTGGGCCCCATCTGGGCCAGCCGAGATGCAAGTGAGGAGTGGAGTGGCCCGGCCCGGCCCGGCCCGGCCCGGCCCCGCCCGGCCCCGCCCCTGCTGCTGAGCCCTCTGTTATGGGTGGTGCTGTTTCTAAACAGTTTTCACATGGATGAGCACAAACCCGTGATTTTCTCTGTAGACCAGTTAGTGAAAACAGCAAAGGAAAGGCCTCTTCCATGGAAGGTCGCTCTCTGAGGGAGACTGGAAAATAACCAAGGGACTCTTTCTGTTGGCCTCAGTTTCTCCGTCTGTAGCTGGGCGTGGCCAGGTGAGCTGAGCTTCCAGCTCGTGCTGTGGGCGGGGACCCAGCACTGCCCTGTGGGAACGTAATCATGCATCTGGCTTTCTTTTGAGCCTGTGGGGCACAGTGGATGAGAGATCTGTGCAGCTAAATTCTTTTTACACATTTAAAAGGTACAAGACTTAGAAAATCTTGTAAAGCACTGAGCTGATTTGCAGACTGGCCGCAGACCCGTTTATGTGCGGTGAGGGACACAGGCCCGTCCTCAGAAGCTCCAGGACACTGACGACCGTGGTAGAGTGGAGGTAAGAGTGAGCGCTGTTTCTCTGATTGGTACCTTGCCTTGCAGACGACGGCCCTTCGTTACCAACCAAACAGAACGAGGAGTTTCGCCCTTTCATTCGAAGGCTTCCAGAGTTTAAATTTTGGTGAGCTAATTCTTTTTCTTTTTGAGCTAATTTTTTTTTATTAAACTTCTAAAAAAGTTTTCAATCTTTATCTGACACTTAGTAATTGTGCATGTTTATGGGGCACAGTGTGGCTTCCAGTACATGTGAATAGTGTGTCATGAGCAGGTCAGGCAAGTGGCACGTCTGTCACTGCACACCATTCCTTTGTGCTGGGGACGTGCAGGTCCTCTCTGTCAGCAATCTCAATATGCATGGTGACTGTTGCCGGCACAGTTACCCTCCTGTGCTACGGGACATCAGAAGTCATTCCTCCTGTGTGGCCATGCCTGAACTTTTTAAAGGCACTTGCAGAAGGTACCTGTTCTCAGTCAGGTGTGGAGACCGGAGAACAGACTGAATTTTTGTTCTAGTCAGTGAGCAATCTAGACTTGTTAAAGAAGACAGAGTTTTGTTTGCTTTGTTTTCCTGTGACATCCATTCACCCAGAGGACACTGGGCTGGGGCTGGGGCAGACTGCGGGCTCAGAGAGACTCTGAGCTTCAGGAGAGCACATGCTGGGGTTTGGGCAGGAGGGTTTCAACCTCTTGCAAGCCTCAGGAAGGTAGGTGTAGGCAGCCTCCATGGGCGGCAGAGGTAGACCAGCTTTCTGGCCAGGCCCTTGTGGAGAGGCCCTGAGCAAAGGTGTCAGGGGTCTGTGCAGGGCCCAACCTTGGGGGCTCCGGGCCTCCTGCAGACCAGGAGGACACAGGGTGAGAACAGGGACAGCTCCTCAGAGCCCAGTCAGGGCCAGGGGCTCCATACCATGCCGTCTTGTCTGTCTCTGGGACATGGGAGGGGCAGTCTTGGCGGAGTTCATGAACTGAGCAGACTGGGTTCTTGAAGCCTTCAGGCTGTAACACTGGTGCCTGCGGGAGAGAGTAGGGGGTGCCGGAGTGGTGGGTGCGTTCTGTGGAGAGCAGAGCTGGGGGTCCAGGTGGAGGTGGGAGCCTGGCTGGAGGGTGGCGGTGGTGGGGTGGGGCCTGGCTGGAAGGCTCTGCTTTCTCCTCTGAAGCCAGTGTGAGGCCAGGGGTCCGGGCTTTGGTCCAGGCACGCTGGGCTTCAGCATGGGCGTCTGTTCTTTGTGGGCTGGAGAGAACGTAGCTTTCACGGGGCTCAGGGAACCGCAGCGTTGTGGTTAACCAGAGCTCGGGTGAAGAACACGCGTAGACCCCATGCTGTTCCAGTCAGGTGCAGCTCCTGCAGATGTTTTTTTTGTGGTGGCCGGAGGTGGTCGCTAGGAGCCTAGTGCCAGCCACAGGCGATGGCACTAACTTCTCCCCCGCTTTAAGGCATGCAGCTACAAAGGGCATCCTCGTGGCTATGGTCTGCACCTTCTTTGAGGCTTTCAACGTCCCGGTGTTCTGGCCGATCCTGGTGATGTACTTCATCATGCTTTTCTGTATCACAATGAAGAGGCAAATAAAGGTAAAGACAGCACTGCTTCGTGGTTGGGGCGACAGTTACTGCCCTGCTGGGGACAGCTGGTAGGGAGCAGGGCCTTGTGTGTGGTGAGGACTAGGCGCTGTCTCCTGCCAGGGCTGGTGGAGCACGGTGCATTTCCACTTGGGGAGCCCCTAGGCTCGGGCAGCTGGTGGGAGTTGGCGGGGATGCCCTGGGCCAAAGCGCCTTGGTGCTCTTCCTGGTTGAGCTCAGGGTCCGTTCCACTGAGACCTTGCCTTGGCCAGGACTGTGGAGCGCAGCTGCACACCTGCCTTGGGGGCCCAGCCACAGCCCCTCCCGGCCATTCCTGCACAGTGTTTCTGGAGTGGATCCCAGGGCCCAGCAGATCAGAGGGCTGCTGTATTAGTAGGGAGCTAGGAAGCATGTCAGCATGGGCATCTTTTTTCTGTTTTGAGACGGTCTCACTATGTAGCCCAGGCTGGCCCCGAACTCAGTTATCCTCCTGCCTCAGCCTCCTGAGTACTGAGATTACAGGCTTGCACCATGTTGCCCAGCTCAAACCCACTGGCATCCTGATGTTGACTGTGCGATACGTGGAAGAAATGGAGCCAGTGCCTTTGGGTGTTCACATTTAGGAAAACTGGGGTGGATCACCATCCATTTAGAAGTAACTGGACTTCGTTTGTTTCCCTAGCACATGATTAAATACCGGTACATACCATTCACACACGGGAAGAGGAGATACAAAGGGAAGGAGGACGTGGGCAAGACGTTTGCTAGTTAGAAGCTGGACTGAATCTCACGTATTCAAGACCGGTTTTGAGCCATTGTAACAATGCCTTTTTCTTCACATAAAGCAGTTGATTACAAGGGAGTCGAATTTTCTTTTTAAAAAGAAGCCTCAATGATTTGTAACTGAAATATCAGGTTCTTGAAGAAACTGGCATTTAAACCAAATTGCATTGATTTCCTCTTCAGTGATGTCCACATGTTTCCCAATGTACGGAATCGTAGCAAACTGCGGGCTGGGGGGCTGGGGGGAGGTGGTCTGCAGGGTGATGGCGGGAGGGAGGGCAGGAGCCAGGCCGCCTTCCTGCCACCCGAGGTCCCTCCTGCGGGCTGAAGGATGGAGCCAGCCCGGCCAGTGTGGGAGAGGCGTGAGGCTGAAAAGGTGGACCACATGGCCCGAGGTTCTCATGCCAGTTTCCAAACTGGATCTCGCTGGAGATGTCTCATGTTGGCCTCTACCATGACGACTTGGAACTGTTCTTAACTACCCTGCTTCTGAGGGCCTGAAATTATAAATATATATGTTCTATTTTAATTGTTTGAGATTATTTTGACACATTTCTAAAGTTTGTTTTTGATTAATTTAAATTTGTTCTCATGCAGCAGCCCCTGTTAAAGAAAGACCAGACCTGGTCAATGCAGACCAGGCCTGCGGGTTTATCTGGCTTTTCATTTTCTCTGGGGGGGAGACAGAACCTACTGCATGTCAGCTTTTTGATGTGATAAACATTTTACTAATCGACTTTTTAATTCCAACTTTATTAAAGACAATGTCCCCTTCCTTGTGTAGTCTTCATCTTAAACACGAGCCACTGACCCCAAGCCCAGCGTCTTTGGCCTCCCTTGCAGGTGAACCATTCTGGCGGCACGACAGCGCCCACCACAGGTGTGGGCACCAAGGTGCAGCCTGGTGTCCCCTGCAGCCCCCGCCGGTTCAGATGCCCAGGTAGTTTTCGACGCTCAGTGTCAGTTGTCTGTATTTTCTTCTGCTGAATTGTGTACATCAGGACTTGAGCTCCTTTGAGAGGCCATGTTCACGCCGATTGTATACCTGCTCCACCATTTCACATGATGTTCTCAGTACTCCTGTTAGATGTCCAAGTGTCTGGGATTCTCAAACTCTGGACCTCCTTGCTTCTGTTTCCCTGGTTGGCACTGAGGCCTCAGCTTTGACAGGCAATGGTGTGACTCAAGGGGTAGCAAGAGACAGCTTGTGGAGCTGTGTCCAGCTCTGCAGGACCTCCTTCCTGTGGGGACTGGGAGGCCTGGGCCACCCATGGGCGTGGCCCTGCTAGCCCGAACTCCGAGGTCCTCCAATGGGGGAGTGTGACACCCCAGAGGTCTGCATCTTATGCAACCCTCCTGGGTGGGTCAGTCTTCTGTGGACTGAGGCCAAGCTGTCTCCAGCATGTTAATTTTTAAAACCTGGAAATACTGAGCAAGGCGGGAAGCAGGCTGAAGACAGCTGAGGAGGTGCCGGCCACAGCAGCGACCTTGGGCAAGCAGGCTGCCCGCCCACGTGCCCCCAGGAGAGGCCCTGGCTCACCTGCCCATCCCAAGGTGCCTGCAGTTAGGTGTTGGAAACAGCTTCTCACCTGAGGCGGCTCTGCCTGCCCAGCGGAAGGAAGCCCCTTCCAGTTTGTGTTAGGGCCAAGACAACTCCCCCTTTCTTAAAGCAGGAATCAGAACACATATTGCAAGTGTGCCAAACATCTTAAGAGGTGCTGACCCTGGCTGGTGCGTGGGCACCTGGAGGTGCCTGTCCGGCCGGGCACTGGCTCTGCCATGCTCCGCCCAGTGTGGTGTGTGTGTCTGGTCTGCAGTGAATAAAGCTCTTTCTGGCTAACTTCTGCAACTTGGCTCGGGGAAGGGGTGTCCTGAGCAGCATGCCACGCCCACTGGGATCTCAGGCCCTGTCCCAACTAGGTTCTGAAGGCTATGGGACAGGGCCCTGCTAGCTTCATCTTTCTGTCCTCTGCCCAGGAATCTGGCCCAGCAGCCTGGGTGAGGGTATTACAATTTCTGTGCAACTGGCTAATCCTGAGGACAAACTGCTTTCTCCATGTACTCCCTGAAGCCCACCTAGCGTGGCTCAGCGGTAGTGCCGCAGGTAGACCAGCTTCTGGGGAGGGAACTTCTCCCTGCACAGGGGGCACTCCGTCTGTGGAGAGAGGGATGCTCATGCGTGGCCCGCCGGCCGGCCCTGTGCTCCCACCTGCCCCTGCCCATCACCCTCCACCTGTGCCTCACAGCACTTGGGGCTGTTTCCCACCACTCTGGACTGGGAGGCGGCCTTTGCCAGGGCATCAGAGGCGAAGAGGCTCAGGTGCTGGGCATGTGGCAGGGCTGGCTTGGGACAGCTGTGCCAGCATCCAGGGGCCCCAGCTCCACCCTCAATGCCTGGCAGCCTCAGGCATGGGGCCTCCCTATAAGGCTTCTGGCACCTGGGCCCTGCCCTGTCTGCCCAGCAAGCCTGTGAGCAACTGAGGCACCCTGGGCCTCGTCGGTGGGATGTGAATCCGGCCAGAGCTGCTGAGAGCTCCTCCCGGAGCCTTCTACCAGGTCCCCCTCCCGGATGGACTCTGTGCTGCCTGCTGGGCACAAGACTTCTCTGTGCTCATGAAGGAGCACATGCTCTCCACTCATGCCGCCCTGGGCCCTGCCGCGTCTATCAGGAGGGCTTTTGGAAGGGCCAACATTGTCTTGTGGTGCCTGTGACCAGGTCAGCTGCAGCCCCGGCTCCTGGCCAGGCATCTCCCCTGGGCACACCCCCTGCCACCTGTCCTGCTGGGAAGAGGGTCTGGTGCCATGTGTGCACATGCATCGGGGCTGCCAAGTGTGGGGACTCATGCTGGAATGCCTGACTTCCCTGGACACAGGAATGGGGTTCGGGGTTCCTACCCGGGCCACGCACCTTGGTGTTGCACCACTCGGTGATGCACTCCCAGCAGAAGAGGTGGCCGCAGGGCGTGGCCGTCGAGTGCCTGCGGTCCTCCAGGCACAGGGTGCAGAGTGGGGCTCTGGGCGCAGCTCGGTCTTCCAGGGAGGTCCTGCGGAAGGGAGGGTGGGGACACAGGTGAGGGCACCGCCCACCATGCTGACCAGTGTGGAGGGTGCCCCAGACCCTGTGCACCTGTGGTGAGACAGGATGCGGTGCAGCCGCCACTCCTTGCGGGCTCGCTGCCTCTGCTGGAAGGTGTACAGCTGCAGTGCCACAGAGAGCGCCAGGTGCAGCAGGGAGAGCAGCCCGAGCAGCCGGTAGCCAGCACGCGCCTTCAGGTCCTCTCTGGGCAGATGGCAGATGCGGAGCTGTGGAAGCAGGTGGCCCAGCAGCTGTCAGGATCCTGAGTTGACCTGGCCTCCCCTCCCGTCAGTACCGGGAACGTCCGAAGGACAAGACTAGGTGGAGGACGGGTATCCTTGGCACAGGCCTGAGCTGCGAGCCCGGGTGGGCCAGGGTAGTAGGTGAGGCTGTAGGGCCCACCTCAGAGAGAACCTCGCACAGCAGTGGGAGGAGCACTGGTGTGTGGGGAGGTGCTGCTCACCAGCTGCCCAGCTGTAGGACAGGATGCTCCCCTCTTAGCAGGCGCACGGCCCCTCCCAGGACACTGTCCAAGTCTCCCACGGCTGACAGTCCGAGTAACTTCTGGCCACATCACTGGGGAGATTGCCAACTCTTGTCCCCTACTTCCCATGTCCCGTCCCACTGGCCCCTGGAGAGGACTCTGTGCCCACCCCAACTCCTGTGAGGGTGACAGTGACCCCTGACGAAGAACTGCTTGGCATCAGGTACCCCAAAAGTCTGGGCACACCCAGGACTGACACCTGACGTGGCTCCGTGATGGGGGTGGCCTGCTTGCTGGGGAAGGGGCAGGCCCTTCTGAAAGAAGCCACACAGAAAGGCAGGTGGGGGGACCAGACTCTGGGAAGCAAGGAATCAGATGGGAAGTGGTGGACACTGTCTGAGGAGGAAGGTGGCCTGGCCAGCATGAACAGGGAGGTCCAGGAGGGATGCTAGCAAGTGGCAAGGAGGCCACAGTCACCGTGGGTCCCTGTTGGAAGTATCCCTGGCCCGAGAGCCTGCTTCTCAGTGGGGCTGCCAGATGGTGGTGGGGGGACAAAGGGGCCAGGAGCCAGCTGGAGTGCATGTTCAACTTGGCCACCCTGGGGCCATCTGCTTGTAGACCAAGGCCCAAGGCCCCATGGTCAGTGGCCCTGGCCGCCCCACACATGCTGGCAGCAGGAGAGGACTTGGTCCGCCCTTGGCACTGACGAGCTCTGCCTGACCTGGGTCTTTGGAAAAATGAACTGGGCTAGACCTGGTGTTTTCCAGGTAGTGGGTTTTGCTTCCAGCCCCAAAACAGAACACTTGGTTGTGATTATGCTGCAGCATGGCCCTGAGGAGCCAAGGTGCAGAGAGGCATGCAGATCAGGCAGCAGCCCCTTGACACAGCTACTTACGTAAGTGACCCCCGAAAGCCTCTTAGCCAGGTGATAGAAAACACCATGGATGTAAAACCAGGCAACGTGGAGCCGATGGAGGCAGGCAAGGCCCTGCCTGAGGACGAAGGTCGCCCGCTGCAGTGTCTTCCTCTGCTGCTCGGTCAGGGAGGCCGTGTGGCGACGCACCCAGCGCCGTGTCCCCGACCAGCCCCGTCTGCTGGGCACCAGGCTGCTCTGCAAGGCCCGGGCTCCATCGCTGTCGGCCTGCAGCTCTTGCTCCAGTGGCAGCAGGGCCTTGTCCAGCAGGTAGGGCAGGACTGCATGGAGTGTGACCAGCACGCTGCGGCGGAGCCTGGAGGGCACGCGCTGCTGGGAAGGGTCTACCTGGACGATGCCCACGTACTCCTCCCCGAGTGTCTGGTAGCCTAGGAGGGTGAGGATGGTGTACTTGGGTGAGGGCCTGACTCCCAGGGCCAGCGTGCCTCCCTCGGCTTCTGTACCAAGCACTAGTTCCATGTGTCACTCTGGCCCAGGCCAACATGCCCATGGGCTTGCTGTGACCTCAGCCAGGGTCACACAGCTGCCACTCCAGCTGCTCCCAGTTCCCATGATCCGGCCTGTGCTTCCCTCCCCACCCTCGTTCCCACTCTTCACTCTGTGCTTCTCTTTCCCTTTTCCTGTCCCTCCTCTCCCTAGCCCCTGCTCAGGCCATTGGATCAGGCTCATGGCTCCCCACTTCTACACGCACTGGTGCAACCACAATTTATGGCCTAGGCGGAACAGGTCTGTTCCCAAGAGCAGGCTTCCAGCTCAGCTGCCTACCAGGTATCGCCCTGGGGATTTAGATAAACACTTGGAAACTTGCCCTGTGGAGAGTGAGGTTCCAGCCCTAACCCTAATCCCAGACAGCCAGCTTTCCTGCTTCCTGTCCCGGCTGAAGGAGATGCTGCCTGCTTGCTCCTGACACTTCCCCAGGTGCCTCACCACAACCTGCCGCAGTCCTCCATGGCCACCTTGCCTGCCTCCACCTCTGCCGCTGTGGTCTGGTCACAGCTGGCCTCTGGCCTCACCCCTGCCCATGCCCTCACGATACTGGATGCCTTACAAGGAAAACCAAAGGCTGACCAGGCCCACAAATCCCTCGGGTGCTCCCAGCCTACTGAGGGGGCCTCCCTCTCAGAGGTTTAGCTCCAGCTGCTTCAGCTCCTCTGCCTGTCTGGAAAGTGCTCCCCCAGACCTGGCCTTCGTCCCGAAAGTGCTCAGTACCTCCCAGGATGCAGCACAACACAGGCACCCAGTGCTTATCCTCTGCTTTCCACCAGCCAGTGCTCCACAGTGTGGTGACCCCTCCAGGGACCCCTTCTACAGGACTGGGTGAACTGAGCGGGTGTTCAGAGATCCCTGCGGGGCGCTGGGCCAGAATCGCAATCCTGAGGCCCTCCCTGTTAGCTCTATCCTAAGGAACAACCATCAACGTTGGCCCCTCACTGTCCCAGCAGGGTGTCACTGCTATCACCCCTCGAATGGGTGAGCACTGTGACATGCCTGTGCCACCAAGAGCGGTCGAGAGAAATGGGTTTTAAAGAAGTCCCTAGGTCTCCAGGGACACAAAAAAAGGATGAAAGGACAGGCCCTGGGCTGGAAAATGCTCTGGGCAGTGTCTTCGGCAGCTACTCCTCTCGCCCCATCCCGTCCTTCCCTGAGGCCATGGGCACTGGTTCCAGGAGCTCCTCCCTCTGCCTGGCAGCCCCAGCTCCTGCCCCGCCCTCTGACTTGGATGGGTCTGCCAGGGACTACCTGCCAGCGTGGTGAGGCCAAAGTAGGCTACGTCTGAGAGCAATTCAATCTCTTTCCTCCACTCCAGCCATTTCTTGGCACCTGGGAGGAGAAACACATGTTACTCCTAGGAAGGGGTGGGGGCCGCCTAAAGGTGATGGGCAGCCAGCCCTCTTCGCGCAAGTCTAAGGCCCCCTTCCACGAGGTGCTGACAGCCGTCAACCACTTGTCTCCCAGGCTCCCTTGCAGTCCACTCAGCAGGCTCTGCCCTGCCTCCCTTTCTACCTGCCTACGCCACTGGCCGACTCCCGAGGACCCCCACTCTGCCTCCCAGCAACTGCTCTGGAGCCTACAGGCCACGGGAAAAACAGGGCAGGCTGGAGACCACCTGTCCAGCATCAAATCTGCCATACAATCCCCTGGCTGTGGGATCTCTCTGGACTCTCCACTTGCACACCTGTAAGAAAAGGGATTACGGGACGTCCCACAGCGGAGCCTTTAAGGGATCACACGAAGGTATGCTTGGACAGCCCGAGAACAGTGCCTGGCAGAGTAGGTGCGAAGTGTCTGCGAAATACAGCACGCAGACATCTGCTCTGACCGTCACTCTCCCAACTGCCTACAGCCTAGCGCCCGCGGCCTCCAGACGCCCAAGCTCGACGCAGGGCCACGGCGTGGCGGCGCCGGCGTCTCGCTCCAGTCCGGGGGAGACGGACTGGGCCTGCCCGCGCCGGGTCGCTGGTGTGGAAGCGCCGCCCGCTTCCGGGGCGCCCACCTGCCAGGCTGTGCAGGGCACCGCCCGCCGCGCTCCGCAGCCCGCCGCGGTAGTACTCGTCCTTCTGCGCCGCGCGGATCACCTCCGGAGGGCCGGCGGACCAAGCCATGACCGCACCGTCCGCGTCCGGAGCCCACCGGTGCGGCTGCGCGGTAATGACGCGCGACGTGGCTCGGAGTGCGGCGCAGGCCTCGCGCGTCACGCGCAAGGGGGCGGGGCCTGGGAGAAGCGTGACGGGCAAGGCGTGCGCGGCGGGCCGGGGGCGGGGCCAGAGGCCGAAGGAGGCCGGAGGTAGGTGGGCGGGGCCGGAGGCGCTCTGGGCACGACGGTGACGCGATGGCCGCCGGTGCCCGCCCGAAACCCCGGAACCTGCGGCAACTCTGCTCCCGGGGACAGTGTGAGACCAAAGTGAACCTAAGAAACGCCATCGTGGCCTGTGAGTGAACTCCCTCATACCCCTTCCCTTACAGAGTGCTGAAATGCCCCACAAGATAGCCGTTTTTCTAATTGCTCGCTCTGCTTCTGTAAACATACTTGCTTTATCGGGAACAGATGGTGCCTGGTGCCTCCCTGTAACCACCAAACCCTGTAACCACAGAGTGTCCTATCTTGACAAGATAGCTGGGCTGTGAAAAATATTTTGCAGCTGGATGAAAAACATGTTGACCTCTCCCTGAACTTCTTTGTTTGAGCTACCTATAAAAGCTGTGCTGTTCCCTGCTTCGGGGCTTCACTCCTTTAGAGAGTGGAGTCCACGTGCGCGCGTGAATAAACTCCTTTCAGTTTTAACTTTGTCTTTGTCCCAGTGTTTGGTGATTTTCTCGCTCACCTGGCATAGCAGACAGACTGACAGACGGACGGCGGGCGGGGGAGGGTGACGGGGGAGAAGGGCGGGAAGTGGGCGGGATGGCATAAGGGGCGGGTTCTGAGCGGTGGGCCTGGTGGGTGGGCGTGGCCTCTGGTGGCCGGCAGCACCTGCTGAGCCTGGAGTTCGGGTCCTGAGCGGCCACAGGAGGAAGGCTGGCAGTGGCCTCTGGACTCTGGGACAGGCTGCGACCCCAGCTTAAGTGTCATCCAGGGCTCAGCTGCCGGCAGAGTGGCACCACGGCGGGCAGGCCGCCCCCGGCGCCGGTCCTGGACTCCTGCAGCAGCTCCTGCGTGGAGGCTGTGCGGTACGCTGGGGAGCGTGGGTTTCGTCGGTTCCGGAACGATCCCTGTTCTGGTCCCACCTGCGACGCCAGCCTCCAGGGAGCCAGACAGGAACCCAGAATCCACTCATCGCTTTCCCCTGGGGCGGGGCATGGGGCCCGGCCCCGGCCCTGGCCCTCGTGGCCCTGCTGCCGCGCAGTCTGGAGGGCCCATCCGGCGGGCGGAGCCCAGCACGGCCGGCAGGGGGCGCCGTCAGCCCATCTGCGCCTCACTGGCCGCTGCAGAACTCGCCCTGGGGACCCTGGGGGAGCAGGGGCTCCTGCGTCTCAGGCACTGGTGGGGAGGCTGGCTCGTCCCCGGATCACCCCTCATGCCCCCTTTCTGCAGCAGCCTTCCGGGCTCTGAGACGCGGTGGGGACCAGGGCTCTTGCCGGAGGAGGGTCCCTGTTCTGCGCCAGAGCCACGGGCCTCCCTACACGGAGTCACTGCTCCGCGGGCGCCTGCAGGAGGCCGAGGGTTTGTGGGGCCTTAGGGGAGAGCAGCCACAGCCCGGAACAAGGGTGCCCCCCGGGCTCTGACCTCTGCCTCCGCCCCAGTGTGCCATCGGCAGCCCCCATCCTTAACCGCTTGTTCCCCCCGGCAATCTTAGCGATGCTGCCCCGGCTGCCTCTGGCCTGGCCATTCTCCAGCAGTGTCACACCGCCTCTCTGACTCCCCAGGCCTCAGTTTGCTGGTCTGTGGCACGGGGCGGTGGTCGGAATTAGCTGTTTCTCAGAGCGTCCTGTGCCAGGGCCCAGCACATGGACCTGGGGCTGCGTGGAGATGCAGCTGGGTCTGTGGGTCCAGGCTGGGGGATTCTGCCTCGGCAGCACAGGCCACCCTTCAGGGAGCAGCCTCTGAGGCTCTCGCCTCAGTGATATCAGTAGCTTTGTCAGCCTCTGGTGCCCGGCCCAGCTCTGATCATTGTTCGAGTGGAGTTTCTCCAGCCAGGAGAGCAGGCTCTGTCTCTGGGTTCCCTGCTGGGTCCAGGCCAGCACCATCCACAGCCTGGGGAGTGGTCAGTGAGCCGGGCGCAGGCTTGGCCACAGCAGGCAGTGCTGTGGGGCTGGGCACAGAGGCTGCCTGGGACCCCAGCATCAGGAGGGAAGGCAGGCAGGCAAGAGCCAGCTGTCCATTTTTGCAGGGCCCCACGCCCAGACAGTGGCACTGCAGGGTGCACACCTGCCCCGGGAGGGGTGCCCAGGTGATGCCCTGAGCCCCTCCTGGCCACCCTCTCCGAGGGAGCAGGGCTCCCCTTGTTCTCTGCAGGGCTGTGTGCTTGACGCCAGGTGCCTGGGTGCTGGCCCTGTTCCCACCTGAGGAAAGCAGGGTGGTAGGTCTGGGTCCCCAGTGGGCAGGTGTGGGTCCTGGCACCGGTATGGGGAGCCCCCACCCAGGTTGGCAGTTCTGGGCCCAAGGACTGAGGAGGAGCCCCGCCCACCAAGCTGAGCTGCTGGAGAGAGCCTGGGGACAGGATTGGCTGGCCGATGGGGTGCGGCGGCAGAGAGGCTGCTGCCCTGCCAGCGGCCAAACCTGGAGAACAGGTTCCTCCAACTGGCGCTGAAGTGACAGTGGTGGTGGCCAGGAGCGATGCCCTGGCCTCTGTGGATGGAGCCCGGAGGCCCTGTGAGGTGGGTTGAGGGAGGTGGTGCCAGGCCGGCTGGCGGCAGGAGCAGTGCCTCTGTGAAGGTCTCCGTAGGTGGGGCAGCCCAGGGATGGGGCGCAGAGCCTCGCACTGCCCTATGAGTGAGGGCAGCGGCTCTCTCTTGGCCAGGGGCGGGGTGGCCCTGTGCTGGCAGGGCCAAGAAGACAGGATTCCTGGGTGTGACAGAGTGGGGGCCTCAGGACCTGAGTGGGGACTGAGAAGGGGACAGCTGTGGAGGGTTTGGGCGGCTGGGCTGGAGGGAAGCACGGGGCGCCAGCTCTGCGAGGCCCACCCCTGTGCCCTGCCCTTTTACCTTCCGCAGTGGGGGGGTCTTGGATGAAATGGGGGCCCACGTGTGTAGGGCCATGGTCCTGAGCTGAGCTGGCTGATGACAGAGGAAGGGCTGGGCACGAGGGGCCCCAAAGGGAGACTTTCTGGAGGGTGGGCGCTGCCCTGGGAGGAGGGTGAGGCGGCTCTGTCCACGGGAGCTGTGCAGCTTCCCACCCCCACCGTGGGCACCCAGTGGGCAGCGGGTGAGGCTGGAGAGGCTGGGCTGGGCTGGGCTGGGCAGCGTTTGTCCTGGAGGAGGATGTGGGCCAGCACCGGAGGCTAGGCCTGTCCTGGGCTCTGCTCAGATGGGGCAGGTGGTGTGGCCGTTCCCGGCCGCATGCTGGGTCCCTGCAGAGCTCGCTGCCCTCCGTGGCAGCATCTTCCCCTGCAGGGGCTGGAGCAGGGAGGCTGGGGGCTACAGGTGTGACCTGGGTGGGGCCTTGGCTCCCACCTGGCAGGTGGAGCGTCAGGGTCTCAGCTCTGGGCGGCCCAGAGAGCCCCTGGCCAGTCGGGGCCTCAGCTCAAGGTTCCAGGAGGAGCAGCCGGGCGGGTTGCAGGGCGCCTCACTCCTAGCAGCACGGGGTTCTCTGGGCCTAGTGGGGGAGGCAGAGCCGGCCACCTCTAACCACTCTTCTGGCTGTCCCCGGACTCCCACAGAGGGGTGGAAGCGGCCGGATGTGGTGGCTCACACAGGAAGTCCCAGCACAGAGAGGCTGAGGCTGAGGGTTCCAGCCCAGCCTGCCTGGGTGCTTGGTCAGGGGATGAAGCTTAGTAAAGACCCTGGGTCCCTGAACCGGGCAGCAAGAGAAGCAAGCAAAACAACATGATAGGGGAAGCAGTGCCACTGAGGTCTGGCTGAGCCCAGGCCAGCATCGATGGAGCCCGATCTTTCTGCTCCGTGGCCTGCGGGAATGAGAAGGCCCATGGGTCACACTGGGTACCCCCCACTGCTTCCTGCAGGTCTCCTTCCTGGCACAGAACTAGACGGCCCAGCAATTCACTCCCTGCTCTCACTCCTCTGCCTCAGAACCTTCCTTGGCTCCCCAGTGCCCCCAGGATGAAGCTTCAGCCTGAACCTGGCATTCAGTCCGCCCATGGCAATAAGGGCACCCCGAGGAGCTGTTCCACAGGGCAGGATCCCAGTCAGGCAAACACTGCCCCGGTTCCTAGGAGGCGGTGCCCCCACTCCTGCCCTGCAGGCCAGGTCTTCCCAGCACATCCAGGGGGCTGTTCTGAAGTCCTGGCAGGTGAAGGCCGGGAGGTAAGGCTGGGTCTGCGGCATCTTCTCCCAGCCCTGAGCGGACAGCACCTGCAGGGCCCTCCTGGCTGGTGTCCTGGTCTGCACGGGGGCCCTGAAGTTGGGATGGGGCGTGGCCCAGAGCATATGGGAGGCCGGGAGGCCCCGGGAAGGAGTGGCGTGGAGGTGAGAACTTCAGGCCACATCTCTGCTTAGTCCCTGTGCCCGCGGTGCCTCCGGTGCCCTGCTGTCCTGGCCTTCATGCAGACGCCACACCTCCCGGGAGCTTGGGAACTCGGCCCTGCCCAAGGCGCAGTGGCAGGAGGGGCAGAGCTGCTGCCAGGCCCTGGGCTCCATCCCGGTGGCATCAGCTCCACCTCTTCCACCACCTCCCAGGGATCCTGGATCCTGGGGGCCTGAGGGGAGGGGACCACTGTCCGGATCCCCAGGCCGGATGTAGGGCGGGGTGGGCCTGGAGCTGAGCTCTGGCCTGGGCCCAGCCTGGTCTGGAAGCCTTGGGCATTGGTGGCTAGGAAGGGCAGAGGGCAGTGCCCTGCAGGGAGGTGGAGGCCCAGGCCACTGGGGCTGTGCCAGTGTACAGGGCAGCGTGGACCACCCTGTCCCTTCATAGAGGCTGCTGCCTGGCCGCCCCTCTTCCTGCCCAGGCTGGGCCATCTGGCAGGCACCATCCTGCCCCTGCCCCTGCACCTGTGCCTCCTCGGGACCCTCACCACAGCCCGTCCCTGCCGGTCAGCCTGCTCCTCCTGCCCGTCTGTCCCTCCCTGCTGTCCCTCAGGCGGACAGTGCAGCACTCTGCTCCGAGGCTCAGGCTGTGCTGGCCTTGGCACGGTCACCCCACCCAGGGCCCTGGGGGAACCCCTGGTTGGGGGAAGGTCCCCATTGAGGGCCTTCGCAGCCTCCCCACGAGCTGGGTGCTGGGACAGGGGTGGGCACCAGGAGGCCCACTGGCACCTTTGGGGTGCTAGCCATCAGCTAGGAGCTCAGCAGGTGCTGGGCGCCAGCAGGGCTCCCCGAGCTGCCATTGTGGGGGCTTCCTCTGCTGCTAGGGTTCTTAGCATCAGCAGTACCAAAGGCTTTGGCCTCAGGGCCTTTGCCCTCCTGTTTTTAGGTGGAGGGCAGGGTCTCGTTATGTAGCCCAGGCTGGGTGACAATGCTCCTGCCTCAGCCTCCTGAGTGCTAGGATTTGAGGTGTGCACCACTGCACCCAGCTTCCTTCATCTTCCATTTTGGAGGCGCCCAGAGACCTTTTGTTTGGTATGGATCGCCCGGGGGTGGGCTAGCCGTCTCCACCAGCTCTGGGCTCCAGTCATTTTGTGAGCTGGTTGTTGAACACAGCCACTATTAGTCAAATTAAACTAATTATGTATGTAAAACACAAATTACATTAAAAACCCAAGGTGTTGAACACCCGGAACATATCACTCTCTAATTATTGACATCCTACCATTATGTCTGCCCTTATCTAGGTACAATTTTATTGTGTCTGGGTAGTGGGAATAAACCCTATGAGTGATGGCAAACCTTTTAGAGATGAGTGCCCAACTATAAACCCCAAACCCACTTACTTATCGCAAAGCACCAGCCCTGCAATTAAACCTGGAGCCTGAGGTTTTAGTTTAGGAAAAACAGCTCATACATTAACATCTCTTGTCTTAAAAGCAAGTAACACTTGTGCCACAGGTTCGCCCTCTGCACTGCATGTGCTGCTCATCTCTGCCCAAGCTGGCAGTCAGTGGACTCCCACTAGTGCCTGGAAATTGCTCCCGTGGGGATATTTACCCCACAGAGATGGTGAACACCAGCCCGGCCCCGAGAGCAGTGGTTCAGCCTGGACCAGCCACCCCTCTTGGTCACCAGATGCTTCCCCTTTAGAAATCAAAGTGACAGTTGAAGAGCCTTTTTTTATGAGGCCTTGTTAAAAATAGCAATAAACCAATGGCATGGTAATATAAATAGCATTGATATGAGCAGTTTATGAAAAACTGTACTTGCTCGAAACAAAAATTCAGCAAGAAAAGCGACATGCTTTACATCTTTACAAATCTCCCAGGTGTCTGGCATGGCATGACAGCTGGATTCTCCCAGGGCCCCGTGGCCCATCTGTGGCCTGTGTTGTTGTGGAAGTCTTGGAAGAAACCTGGCCTCATGGATGGATGTGTGGCCTCCCCACGTGGCTGTGGCAGTGTCCTCAAGGTGGCTGCAGAGTGGACCTGAACCGGGGGGGGGGTTGGCTCCCCTGGGTATGCAGGTCTCCCCGGTGTGGACCATTTCAGCCTTGATATTCAGGAATCATGTCAGCGTTGCTGCTGAGCTTCAGCAGAGGCTTCCACGTCTGGGAACTGGCAGGCTCGCAGCAGTGGGTACGAGTTTTCAAAGGGCTAATTTTCACTCCGAGCTTGAGTTCCATGATTGGCAGTAGGTCCTGCAGCTTCCCTGTTTAAGTAGCAGGCTTACTGGGTTTTTTCTTTTCTTTTCTTTTTTGAGATAGGATCTTGCTTTGTTACCCAGGCCAGCCTTGAAGTGATCCTCCTGCTTCAGCCTCCGAGTAGCTGGGACTATAGGTGTGTACCACCATGCCTGATCTCACATTCCAGAAAAGATCTGTCAGAGTCTGAGCTGGCACAGCTGTGGTTCATTTGTCAGCTTCCTTCCGGTGACAGGGGACTCCAGGTGTGTGTGCCGCTCAGTTGGAGAATGGCCTTCTCCCTAACTCAGCTTGGGGTGTGGCCCTATTTGGGTGGTGTCACCCTCCCTCCCTGTGAGTGTCAGCACAGGGTAAAGACAGCACTTGCTAGGAAAGCAGCGTAGACCTTGTGGGGCTCTGAAGGTTCTGGCTCACAGGGTTCTGTGGGCCCCGCTTTGGGAAGCAGCACCCTGGGGTTCTCTGGCCACTGTGTGCCATGTTGATTTTCGCTGTCCCTGCTGGGCTTCCGAGGCCTGTCTCCTTCCCACACAGCCCCTCTCTTCCTGCTCCTGACTTGGGTGCCCCACACATGCATCCCCACCTAGCGGCCCCCCCGGCCTTTTCCTGTCTCCCTCTTGGGGCACAGGTCCCCCCACAGCGGCGTGAGCTCCATTCTCACTCTGGGCTGGGTCGCTGCTGCCCGGTGCAGCCAGCCAGGCGGTGGCAGAACCTTCCTGGGCCTGCGGGCACTCAGCCCAGCCCCAGCTCTGTGTTCCCTGCATCCTGCAAGCCAGGGTGGGCAGTGGGGCCCTGGGCTGGGAGGGAGGGGCCCTGGAGAGGGGAAGCTCCGGGCCGCCTGCCATGCCACGGACCTGCCCTTTCCAGCATCACCAGGATTCTGGGCACAGGTGCACCCCTCAAGTCCATGCCCAGCCTGGCCACTGCAGGCAGGGCTAGCAGGGCACGGGAATAAGTGGGCCCATGTGAGTGTGGCCCTGAGGGGCCCTCGGGAACACTGAGGAGCTCCATGAGGTGGGGGCTGGAGCGGAGGCCCTGGCTGCCAGGCCTGGGGCCAGGAGAGTAGGGGCAGGTGGCCACTCTCTTGCTGTGACTAGGCTCAGCCTGCGGGGCCTTGGGCAGCAGGTCTAGGGGAGCCGGGCTGTGGGGTGCTGAGGGTTGAGGGCCTTGCTCTCTCTAGGCCTCCGTTTCTCCCTTCAGAGAGGGATTTATCTGTGGTGTTGCCCAGGGTCTGGGACCAGGAGGCAGAGGACTCCTCCATCTGACACCCCCACAGGCTGCCCCTCGGCACTCCCTGAGCCATGGGATGCCAGGAAAGGGCATGGCCTCTCAGCTCCTGACACTGACGCAGAAGGTGGGCGGCGGGAGGGGAGAAGCAGGGACGGCAGGCTGGGGCTTGTGGGGGCTCCTGGCGCTGCCGGGAAGGGGCCACCACAGGCACTGAAAATGGAAGCTGTCAAGGGGGGCCAGGGTGGGGAGCCAGCTCAGGATTTGTGGCTGAGCAGGTGCCCGGAGCTGGCCCAAGGGGGGGCAGCTGACAAGGGTGGCTGGAGCCTGGGGCTGCTTCCTGAGAGCCCCTTCACACTCAGCGATCCCGGGGGCGTGGGGCTGGTCCCTCGGAGGAGGAAAGTCTACCATCAGGGTGTGGATGTCACCCCTGGTCCTGGCTAGGTGCTGGATGCCCTGATTACGCAGTGACAGGGGCAGGGGGACCTCTCTGCTCTGGGCCCGGCCTGGCCCTGTGTGAGGCCAGTGAGCAGGTACCCATGATGGAGCCAGTTCCCAAGGGTCGGAGCAGGGCCAGAGGTCTGAGATGGGAGGCTTTCCTGCCTTGGCCTGGGCTCCCGGGGGTCGGCCTGAGCCCACGGCCAGTCCAAGGGGGAACAGGCCTGGCAACTCAGCCGGGACCTTCCACCTGCAGCCCCTGCCACTGGTGCCCACCCTGCCAGAGGGCCAGCTTCTGGGGTGAGGGTAGGCAGGGGCTCCCAGGTGCCAGGCGTGGTGGGCCCCATGCCAGCGGCTGACCTCATGGTCCTCGGCGGCCACACCTTGGCTTGTGGCGGCCGGCGTGCACGGGGCTGTTGTCTAATTAGGCTCCGTGGTGCCAGCCCAGCCGAAGCCCCAGCCTCCCCGAGCTCCGGCAGGCATGTTGAGGCATAGCCACTCCGGCTGAGCAGGAAGCTGACTTGCAGGCACCTGGTGGGTGCCGACAGGGCTGGTGCTGGGCTCAGCCTGGTGGCTGGGGAGCTGCTGCAGCCGGTGCCTCAGGAGAGTCTGGGCTGGGAGACCCCACAGCCTCGGTGAGCCAGGGCCGGGCCGACAGTGAGGGCCCCCAGAGAGAGGAGGGGCCTGAGTGGAGGGCGAGCAGGGGCTGTTTGAAGCCCACTCTCCACAGGCCCTGAGGCCAGGACCTGGAGCCCAGTCTGGCTGCTCCCAGCTGGAGATGGAGCTCTGGCTTGAGGGGGGCTGTGAGTGGAAGAGGGGCTCTGCCCTGGCCCTAGCTGCCCTCCCCACGGGGCAGAGAGTGGCTCTGGGGTCTGCAGGGTCCAGGCGTCTCCATAGAGACCCTGTCCTGGGCAGCTCGGAGGGCTCCAGGGTCCTGTGACCACAGCCCTGGCCCCTAGCAGTCTCTGTGGCTCCAGGGAGGATGGATTAGGGGAGGGAAGGCACTGAGGAAGAGGTGCCAGGAGGCTGTGGAAGGCGCTGGGCAGGACTGGAGGGTGATGAGGGGTAGGCAGGAAGCTTCCAAGCCGGGGGCTGCAGGGCTGGGGCACGGGGCCCTGGGGCAGGGCAGGAAGCTGGTGGGAGCGGGCACCTGGGGGAGCAGGGGGGCTTGGAGCCCTGCCACGAAGCCTCCAGGAGGATGGTTGCCTAGGAAACCCGGGGCCTCCGTTCATGGCCAGGACTGAGTGGGGGCTGAGACCCTGGACCTGCGGTGACACTGTAGGCAAAAAAGGGGTGCAGGGAGCTCTAGGTGGCCAAGCCCTGTTGGGCGTCTGAGTGCCCTGGCTCTGCAGGGTCTGCTCTGCTGTGAGGCTGGCTGGCTCCCATTTGCTTCTGATCTGCCAGACTTTGAGATGCCTCCTTGGTGCGGAGCAGGCACTCTGGCAAGGAGGCCTGTGGCTCGGTCAGCAGTGCTCAACTGTACCTGGTGCCCACCAAGAACAGGAGGGTTTGCAGCCCCAGCCCCACGTTCTTGGCCCCCAGGCCTCCTGGCCCGGCTGCCCCCTCCCTGGCCGCCTCTGTTCTCATAAGCACTGGGGAGCTGGGCTGCAGCCTGGCGTCCTCCAGTAGGGGTTGCTGTGGCGTAACCCCGCCCCAGGGCACTCACTGGACCCTCACAGACCTGGCTGACTCTGCCTCTTGCTCTCCCCAGGCCTGTGATGGGCAACACACCCTGCTGTCACTCCTGCAGGGGACACTGGGGGAGCACAGGCACCTCCAGGCAGCCTCCTGCCTCCTGCTGACCCCAGGCCACCACAGCCCTCTCTCCAGCATGGCTCCCCCACCGGCCGGGCCTCTCAGTGCTGCTGCTCCACCCGAGGACCCAGGGCCGCCTCCGGACTGCAGATGGCTTTTCCTGAGCGCCAACATTCTGCCTGTGGGTGAGTGAGATTGTTCCGGGCCAGGCAGAGTGGTTCTCCTGCCAAGGGACTGTTCCCAGAGCCCCAGGGAGCACGGACCTCCCGTGAGGGCCCCGAGGGTGCATCGTGGTCGGGGAGCCCAGGCACCCTGCGGGGCGGCCACACGCACCTGTCCCTCCACGTGGCAGAGTCTGGCTGGCTGGACGAAGAGCACGTGGTGCAGCCCAGCTGGGCGAGGGGCTGGGTTGACCGCTGGGAACAGCTCTGTCAGGCCCGGGTCCTGATCCGAGGGGCTGGCGGGTCGGGTGTGGGCCCGGTGGGGGCTGCCTCTCACTCTCAGCTCCGGTTTTCCGGCTGCTCTGCTGCGGGCTAGGCCTGCCTCTGCCTGCCCCTGTGCATGCTCTCCCTAGGTCCCCAGGTGTGCCCCGACAGGCCCTGCCAGCCGCAGGCGGAGATGCGTCGCTCCACTAGCACCACCCTGCTGCCTGCGCTTTCATCTCCATGCTGCCTGGCGGACCCCAGGGAGCATGATTCCCCGTGGGCGGGGTGAGCAGAGCCCAGAGTCTCAGCCTGGTGTACTGATGCTGTGTCAGGCCGGTCTTGGCCCGGGGGTTGCTCTGAGGGCAGGGGTCGGGCCCTGGTCTGCCCCAGGTCTGTAAAGAATCCCAAGGCAGCGCCACCGGGCCAGGAAGGGTTCCTGCCAGAGGGCAGGCAGCAGCAGCGATGCTGCCTCTCTAGCTGTGTGGCGGTTCTGGTCTAGGTGGGAGTGGGTCCTGGTCTGTTGGGCGGGCCCCTGCCCTGGCCGTGCAGCTCAGCTCCCCCCACCTGTGTGTGCGTGGGGTCAGCATGGTGCCCCAAGCAGAGTGGGTCTGGGGGGCTCTGGGTGGCCCTGGCCCACTGGGTTCAGGGTCCTATGCAGGCGGCTTGCACGGAGCCCAGCCACAGGTACCAGCCCACTCTGTTCCGCCTGGTCTTGGACCCAAGGCCTCTGCATCCCACAGAGGCCCCTTCTCCCGAGGGGCAGTAAGGCTGCCAGGGGCTGGGCTGAGCTGTGATTCGCACCCACCCACCTCGCTGGTCCGTCCCAGTAGGCACCCTGCTGGGGACCAGGATGGCCGCTAGGGAGGGCAAGGGGCTGGCTGGCTGGGGTGGGGCTGGACAGTGGTGGAGGCCTCTCCGCACCTTGCTGCCCCTTGTGGCTGCAGCCCCTATGCAGTTTGTCTGCCCTAGTTCTGTGTATCCGTGGTAACGGGTTTCAGGAAGAGAAACCCAGGCCAATTCCTGGCTGCAGGGCAGGATGCGCAGGAGTTCATGGTGGGCAGAGGCTGCTGCATTGTTGGGGTGTGGCCCTGGCCCCCAAACCCAAGGCCTTGAGGCCCAGATGCCCCGTGGAGGGTGCTGAGGCCTTGACATCCCAGGCCAGCCCCTCTCAGGCCCTGACCAACTTACCATCCTCTGGGGAAGCTAGTCCCCATCCCTCACCCCCGTGCCCCTGGGGTCATGGATGGCAAAGGCAGAAAGTCAGAAGTGGGCGGTACTGGGCTGGACAGACACCAGGGCTTCCTTGCAGGGAGGGTGGTTCCTGGCCTGCTGGCCTTGGGAGCTGTCCTGGCAGCCACCTGACTGCGCCAGAGCGTGGCACCTTCTCTTTCTGGGACTTCCAACAGTTTCTCCTCCTCCCAACGTATGGTTGGCATGGAGGTGGGCAGGGATTCATGTGCCCACCCTGCCCTGGGGTGGGCTATGCTTGCCTCGGAGAGCTGATGGCTTTGCAGGCCGCAGTGGGGAGGACTACTGAGCCTGCGGGGTGGGGGCTCTTCCCCGCACGCTGCCCATCCTCCACAGCCCAGCCCCAGCTGCCGTGGCTCAGGTGTGGGCCAGGCTGCGTAGCTCTGGGAGACGGATGTCTGCTGCTAAGCCAGGTGCATACAGCTGGGCTTCTGCCTCGATGGGGGAGAGAGGGCCCAACTGGCCCCAGGGGTCCCAGGGGTCCCAGCGTGCGGAGTGGCTAGAGATGGGCTGTCCTGCAGGGCTGTGTGTACTGAGAGGATTCCAGCCCGTGCTGCCTGTCTCCAGGGGCACCAGACTGTGGCCCTCAGGGCTGCAGGCCAGCTGGAGCAGGAATCAGGCTTGGCTGGGGCCACGGGGCTGGCAGAGGGGACAAGAGTGTCCACAGGCAGGACACGTGTGTGGGATTCCCGCCCCAAAGTGCCCAGAGCAGGCCTCCCTGGAGACCCCACACTGCCACGCTGTCTGCTCTGTGTGACTTCTCCTCCTGATGGAAGCAAGTCAGACTCGAGGAGCTGCAGGAAGGAGCAGGACACAGAGAGGCAGAGGAGGTCTGGCTGCACCTGCGGGCTTCAGCCTGGGCCCTCAGCTCCTCTGACCTGGAGCTTGTCCTGGATACTGGTCTTAACCACTGCTTCTGGTGCCCTGTGTGTGGCGCCCGGGCGCCATGGGGAGCTCTCTTCCCATAATGCTGCCTGGAACCGTCTTGCTCACGTGTCCTGCACCAGCTCCACACACTCAGGGCCTCAGTTGTTTCCGTGGAGGCTGGCATTTGATGTGCGCTGGGCGCTTTGAAGCTTCTCTCTCAGCCTCTCGCCGAGGAGCTGGAGGAAGCCGGCAGTGTGCGTGCTGAGGGTGCAGCGTGCGCTGTGGGCCGCTGTGGGGAGCCCGGCTGCCTTCCAGATCTGGCCTGCTGGGTGCAGGACCAGGGGCAGCTCTTGGATGAGGAAGGACACACGGACTCTCCACCGGGGCCACCTGGGGAAAGTGACCCAGTAGCAACTGCTCAGGGTCCTTGGGGCTGGAGATGGGTACCTATGTGCCAGGCATGGAGGACCGTGGGGAGGGTCCCCGCAGGGACTGGGGAGGGGCTGGGGCTTCTTTGTGGTCCTGTGGGCAGGACAGGGGTGGGAGCCACTGCTGGCTGAGGGGGCCCAGGTGCGGGCATCACTCAAGGAGGGGAGGCTGCATCTTGGGGTCCTTTAGGGGCTGGTAAATAAGGCTGGGGAGGGGCTGAGGAGGCGGGGAGCTGTGGGGAGCTGGGGTCCAGAGGCCACTGCTGCAGGGGCCCAGCCCAGGAGGAGCGAGGCAGGAGATGCCTCCAGGGAGTGTGTAGGGTAGTTCGCTGCCTCCACCTGGCCCTCCCCAGTCTCTCTCCCTGCCTTGGGAGCATGGAGGAGGGCGGCCAGGTGGGCAGGCGGAGCCAGTGCCAGGCTGTTCCCATCTCTGCTGCTCCACACCCAGAGCATGGGGCCATGTGGTCGCAAGAGGCTGCCTCCTGAGCACAGCTTCTCCTGTTGTCAGGAACAGGGGGCAGGGGTGCCTCGTCCCTGGGGCTGCGTGGGGGTCCACAGAGAGGGGACGGTCTGGACAGTGCAGCTGTCCTGTGCGTGTCCTGAGCGGCCAGCAGAGAGGAGTTCTCCTGGGTCTTCACCCGAGGCACTGAGGGAGGGGGTGAGGGGGGTCTGACGTGTTGCTTAGTCCCCTCCCTGGCTCTGTGCCCAGGGGTCTAGGCCCTGAGTGGCCAGCTGGGACCCTGTACCCTGGGACCTGCTGCCTGGCCCCATGTGTGCTGCCCTGGCTCCTGGTCCCATAGCTGCTGAGGGCAGTGTGTAAACTGACTCCTGGGTCAGGGTCTTTGGGGTCTGCATTCTCTCCAGCTTCCGATAAGGGGTCAGGCAGCAGCCAGGGGTCACTCTGCCTGGCACAGGGCCTTGGGTTCCTGTTCTGTAGCCTCAGGCCCACCCCCACCTGTGTGGTACCAGGAGTGCCCAACTGTACTCTGCCCAACCCCAACTCTGGCCTGCTGTGGCCAGCTGGACCACTCTGCCCAGGTCTCAGACTCATGTTCACTGAGAGCCCCAGTGCAAACCCACCCCAGCTTCCCTCTCTGGGCAAAACACCGGCCCTGAGGCATCCTCCAGTCCAGATCCTGGCCACAGTCTTCCGCCCACGATGGCCAGCCACCCCTGGGCACCCTTGCAGGTCCAGGCCCCCACCTTACTCCGGCTCTGGGGCCGCCCAGTCTGAGCTGCCAGCCTGGGCAGAACAGGGGCCACTTCCTGCTGCCCCTTCTGCCTCCACCCCCCACACTCACACATGTACACACACGTGCCCCCAGTACACACACAGGCCACACGCACATGCACACACATACGACACACATGCACGCATTGCACGCGAGTGGACACTTTCATCACCCTGGCCAGCACCGCCTTGCCAGATGCTCAGACTCTCTGAGCTCCGCGCAGCCCCTTCTTGGCCACCCAAGCAGTGCCTGCCCTCTGAAGGCCCCGGCTGCCATGGGCCCGGCCCCGGTGTGTACCCCACGGTGTTTGTAAAGGGCTTGGTGACCTGGCTGGGTGCGTGTTCCACGCTGGCCAGTGCCAGAGGCTCCTCCTGGCAGGGTCACACTGAGCTCCTGGTCACCGGGCCAGAGCCCTGGGGGTGCTTGGAGGGGACACAGCAGCTGTAGGGAGGCGAGAGTGAATGGACAGATGGGCTGACAGCCTGGCAGCTGGTGCTGGCTGCTGTGTACAGGTGGCAGTTGGTTTATGACAAAGATCTGTGTAGGCGCCAGGGCTTGGTGTGGTGAGGACAGGGCAGGGCCCACACCCTGCCGGCCTTGGCAGCAGCCCCTTGGCGCCCAGGGTGGCCGGAGCCACCAGAGCATCTTCTACCAGGGCAACTGCTGTGTGTGCCAGCTTCCTGGGGCAGGGGAGCTCTGGGGGCTTCTCCATGCCATCTTGCCCCACCCAGGCTTGGTGTCCCAGCCCCAGTGCCCAGGAGAGTCCCTGCCCTGTCCCCGCTCTGAGCCCAGGGTGGCGCAGCCTCGCCCATGCCTCCTCCGTACTGACCTTGGGAGGCATCAGTGGGACTGAGGACTGTGTTGGCTGCCAGTGGTGCCGCAGACATGATTTTCTCCCAAAGTGAGAGGCCACCCTGTCACCTGCCCATGGCTTCCCACTGCCTTGAGCAGCCAGCTCTGGTCCCATGGGCAGCTCCCTCCCAGCTGGCCATTCTGCCTCACTCACCAGCCCTGGACTGCCCCACGAAGGGGCCCAGGCTGGCGTGGGGGAGTTGAAGCCCCAGCTCAAGGTGGCTCCTAGACTGGCCCTGCCTGGCTACAGATGCCCGGTGATGGCAGTGCTGCTCCCTGCCAAGGAAAGGTGCCTGGGGACCCTGGGGACCCTGGGGAGGCGCTTTCTTCCTCTCTTTGTGTTTCAGTTTCCCTCTCCAAGAAAGCATGGTGTCAGGAGTCACCTGCAGCCCCCGGGAGTGTGCCCACCTCTTCCTGCTGGTACCAGCAAGACACAGCCAAGTGTCTGGGGGTCTTGGGGCAGGAGGGAGTGGCCTGCCCTCTGGGCCAGCTGGGGTGATGCCCTGCCCCACTCCCACCCAGAACAGCCAGCCCGGCCTCCCTTCCTGAGCCGTGTGGGAGGCAATGCTTGTGGGGACAGAGCTGATCCTGCACCGTCTTGGGTTCTGACTGAGAACGGGACGTCTTAAGACCAGATGCCGGTGGAGAATGGAACACACACTTTCTAAATTTAGCCAGTTGTGATTGCACATTTACCCAATTAACTCATCGATTCTGTGCCTGAGCTGGCTCTCCCCAAGGCCCTTGCTGTGCCGCTCGCTGCTGCCCTTCCTGTGGCGCTCCGAGCCTGTGTGGCCTCAGTGGGGACTGCACAAAGGTCTCAGAGCCCGGCCCTGAGCCATCTGTCACTCCTGAGCTGGGCTCCACCACCGGCCGAGAGCAGCTCACGGTGCACAGGCAGGGGCCAAGACCCACTGGGCTCCTTTCCACCAGGGAGAGATGAAACCTGAGGGTCCTGGACACCAGGCCTGTCTCCGGCATTGGAGAGCAGTGGGCATGTGGCTCCCTGTGTGCAGGAACCTCACCATCTTGGTGGGATGGCAGATTCAAAACAAAACAAGGTCATGTCCTGGTCCAGAGGGCCACAAGGCAACCAGGGAAGACTTCCTGCAGGAAGTGCTGTTTGTCAGGCCTTGGCAACCAGGCCAGGGGCAGGGGGCACATGGCGGAGTCCATCCGTGCAGTGTCTGAGGTCAGGCGGATGCTGGGGAAGACAGCAGGGCCTGTTCCGGACCCTGGGCATAAGGCTAGGTGTCTGATACAGTGCTGTCCAGCAGCATGGCGGGTGTCCTGCAGAGGCCAGGGGGCCTAGTGGGGGCTGAGGGTGGGCCAGCAGGGCCACCAGGGAAGGAGGCCGCTGGGGCCATGGGCTGGAGAGGCCCTTGGGTCGGGTGATGGTGGTCTGGACGGCTGGCTCTCTGCTGCTGGAACTGAGCCCCAAAGTACCTGGCCACCGAGATGGATGCATCACACGCCACCCATCACAGGCAATGTTGCTCCCTTCTCCACAGCTGGTCTGTACCAGAGGCCCGGGACCCAGCCACCTGGCAACCCCAGGACTCCTGGAGCCTCTGCTCAGTCAGGGTTTCTTTCATGGCTCCGACCTGCATCTCAGCTTTGGCTTTGCACAGGAGGAAGCCTGGACCTCACTGTCTCCTTGCTGTCCTGGGTCTCTGTCTCTTGGCCATATCCCCTGGGGAACAGAAGTCTTGGGCAGTCCTCTCCTGGGCTTTGCCTCCACAGGCTGCAGGCCCTGGCTCTGACCGGGCCCCGGCGTCTCTGTCCTGTGTCTCTCCTCCCTCCTACCCGAGCCTGGCACAGACTGGAAGGTGTGCAGTGGAGGTGGCCGGAGGGTGCTGCTCACTGCAGGTGCCCAGGAAGTTCACAGGCCCGGGCCTCCCTGTGCTGCCTGCACCCAGCCTGGGCGGGGTCTCTGAGCCCAGAGTGATTGCTCAGGGCTTCACTCTGAGAAAAGCCTTTGGAGGGGCTGGGGACAGGCAGATGCAGAAGGCAGCCCCCAGCCCACTGGCCAAGCCCCTTAGGAGCCAAGTCTCAGGAGCCAAGCAGGGCCCCCATCCTGACCTGTGCTTGGCCCCTGCCAGCTCAGGACATAAACTGGGAGGGCCTGGGGCATCGAGGGTGGGCAGGAGGCTGGCAGTGTGTTCCTGCAGTCATACCTCGTGCATGCATCCCACTCACTCGGGGTCTTTGGGCAGCTCCTCCTTGGGGTGGGGGTGGCACTTCTCTGGCCCAGTATGGGAGGCCAGAACTCAGGCTGAGTGGGGCTGTATGCCGAGTAGCCTTGCCTGCATCGAGCTGTGCCCTCTGGGCAACCTGGGAAAATCGCACACATCTGAGAATCTATGCCTGGGGAAACTGAGGCCTGGGGAAACTGAGGCCTGGGGAGCAGAGGGCGAGGTCACTTGTGCATCTCTGGAGACGAGCCTTCGTCCTTTTAGGTCACTAGACCAGGGCCAGAGAGTGACAGGGTCTGTCACAGGGCAGAACAGGGATGCTGGCCTCCCCTCCAGAGGCGGCCCCCCTACGGCCCTTCCTCCTCCCTGGCCGCCTGCCTGACCCAGGAATCTGCTCCCACTCTGGTGCCCATTTGGGGCTCATCCCAGCCTCGGCCTTTCCTCCTCTGCCAGGCAAGGTTGGCGAGTCCAGGGGTTGGCATCTCCTCAGTGGCCACCTCCTGCTCTTGGGCCTGGCCAGGATTCTCCCGTCAGACACTGGAAAGTGGCATCCAGGGGCCGCGGGGGTGACTTCCCCAGCAGGCTGGCCCCTGCCTGTGCCGTAGCTCAGAGAGGCTCAGCTCTGCGGCCAGGGCAGGCCCAGGAGAGATCTAGGGCTCTCCATGCTCTCTCCTTCGTCCTGGCCTGGGGCCACGGGGGGGGGGTCACCCCGGGAAGGAGCCCAGGACCTGCGCAGAAGCCTGGGGTGCCCGGAAGGGTCCCAGGGCCCCGGAAATGGGCTGCTGGTGTGCGACTAGTGTTTCCCACCCGGGGCCCTCTCCAGGCCTGGGGAGCAGTTTCCAGGACAGCAGCCCCTTGCCTCCCTCCCAGGAATCGGATGGGGGTGCTCCGCTGAGCCGGATGGCCTCGCCCCTCAGGAGCCCCAGACCTAGGCTGCCGGCTCAGCAGGTGCCCTGCACTCCTGCGGGAAGGGGCGGCCCGACCCCGCCTTCTCGCATCTGGGTGGGGGATGGGCTACGCGGAGCCTCGGCCCCGCCCCCTCCGCTCGGGTCTCGGCTGGCCTTGGGGGGCGGGGAGCGCCGCGTCTTTGCGGGAAGGCAAAGTACTTTGGCTGCGGCGGCGCGGGGCGGGCAGGGGGTGTGGTGCGGAGCGCGAGTGACGGCGCGCTCCTTGCTCCTTCGGCGGCGCCTCTGCGGGGCGCAGTGTCGCCGAGCGCGCACAGCTCGCGCCCCGGAGGGAGCAGCGATGCCCACCGCGCCCGTGACCCTGCCCGGCCGCCGACCACCACGCGCTGCGGAGACAATGGACGCGGGAGCCGCCCCGCGGGGACACAGTAGGTGCTGCGGCTGTGGGGGGCAGGGGACGCCGGGGTCGAGGGGCTGGCCCGGGGCGCGGGCGCGGGTGGGGGTCCCGGGTGCAGCGGCTGGGCAGGCAGCGGCTCCGGTGCTGGGCGGGTCCCCGGGCACCCCTGCAAACTTTGCGTCCGACGGGGTGGGTGTCCTGGGCCAGGGCCCTGGCAGCTGGATGGTGGCAGGGCTTGGCCATGTGGCCTGGGAGGCGCTGGGTGACACCTGCAGCCTTCACCTGCTGCCCAGGCGGAAGGCAAGTGGGGACCCGACACTGTCCCGGAGGGGAGCAGGTGGTGAGGGGAAGTGTCAGGTGTCCTTAGGGGCGGTGGGCATGGCAGAGGGAGGGGACAGCACATAGGAAGCTCCCACCTCCTCTCTTCCCCACCGCCTTGGGCCCTGAGGCAGAGGTGGTGACCACAGCTCCCCACCGAAGCTGGCTTTTCTTCAGTGAGCAGGAACCTGGTGTGTGTCCTGTCCTCCCCTAGCGCCCTGGCTCCTGAGGTGACCCAGCTGTCTTGGTGCCTGGGCTAAAGTGCCAGCCTGTCACAGGGAGCCCACTGGTGAGCCCCCTGGATCTGAGGCCCAGTTGGAGATCTGCAGCCACCTAGGGGACTTCAGGCACCATGGTCAGGGGTGCCAGTCAGAGGTCAGAGGTCACCATCATGCCTCCTGCCAGCCTGCTGTGTCCCTCTGGGGCTGTGGGCTGTGGGAGAAATCAGCCCCACACCCCTAGTCATGTCCTCTCTGTGCTAACACAGCCATGTCCTCTGCAGGCTCCACACGGAGGGTCTGGGTTCCAATCGGACAGGGAAACAGGTGCATGGCAGGGTCAGCCCTGGGCTGCACCTAAAGGCCCCAAGGCCCTGCTGCTGGCACCTGCCGTGTGTGACGGGAGAGCTGACCCTTCAGGGTCATTGGCATTGGGAACCCTGCATGGCTCGGGCTGTGTCCCCAGGGAACCCAGGACAGCAAGAGAGGCTGGAGTTGGCCTGGGTGTTGGCATGGGGACTTGGGTGTATCTGCGGGGCTCCCTGGGAGCTGCTCTGGTGGCCTTGATGTTGGCACCCCTGCCCATCTCAGTGCATGCACAGTGAGCACGAGGCTGGGGGAAGGCTGCCATCCAGCTCTGGTAGAGCCGCACGCTGTTGCTGGGGACAGCTGAGGGGTGCCCAGAGTGGGTTGGGCAGTGGCTCCTCCTGTAAGGACCAGGCAGAGAACCCCAGCCCATGGCTGGGCCTGGTCTGTGGATCTGGGGTTCCCCTGTGGGTCTGGGTACTTCCTCTAGGGGCCAGAGGGGCCTGTAAGCAGGAGGGACCCCTCCAGGCCCTCCGGGGAATGAGGGGGTGGCCCCAGCTCCAGAGGCTCTCACTCACTGCCCCCCCAAGAGCTCAGGTTACATAATCCCCCACCCCACACATGGTTGCTGTAAGCGGCAGCAGCCAGGTTTGACAATACAAGTTGTAATTGGATTTTAATTTTTAATGTCTGCAATAGATGAAGAGCTACGGGCCAATTTGTATATACTCTGTTAACTCTGTGCCCAATAGGACTGCTTAATTTGCTGCTAACTATTGCACCCGCCTTGTCGCCTGCTCCAAGGAAGGGTGGGAGCCTGGCCCGGAGCGTATGCCCGGGACCCGAAGGCTGCCTGCCTCCTGCTCCGGGGAAGGGGATGCTGACGGGGCAGGCTGCCTGCCGGCATGCAGGTTGAACAGAGGAGTGGGCAGAGTGCCCTCTTGCTGCCCGGCCAGCGTCCCATCCTTGCCCTGCTCCCACACCCAGCGCCACCCCAGCCCGTGTGCTGTGGGCTCTGGCTGCCCCTGGCTGCTGGGAGGAGGTGGCTGCTAATGGCATCAGCACGCTCACCACAGACCCAGCTTTCTGGTACCTGCTGCTCTCGGGCCATCGCAGACCTGGCTGGGACTCTTGAGCCCAAGGCCACTGGGTACAGGTGACCCAAGTTCTCTGGGGTGCCACTTGCCATTGCCACCACTCCCTGCTCATCCTGTGAACCAGGGGTGGGGGCGGGCACCAGGACCCTGCAGAGGGTCTCCAGTGCTGGGGTGCAAAGGCCCTGGGGGCCCTCGGTCTGCAGACAGACCAGGCCCCAAGCAAAAATGGGGCTTCAGGCCAGGAGGTCCCTCCTTCTGCCCCAGCCGGAGGGGTCCTGGGGCGCGGCTGCTCATCAGCGGCTGCCCTCCAGATTATTCTTAGGTCTGTTGTGTAACAGGCAGCATTGGAGGGAGAGGGAGGAAGGGCTCCTAGAGATGTCTCCAGCGGCAGCCGCTAGCCAGCTGGGAGTCAGCTTTTGTCTTTCCCATCCACCCCGCACGAGGGGACAAAGGAGGCTTTTTGGCCACCCAAGCCAGCCTGAGCAGGCCAGCCCGGGCCGTGGAGAGGGGCCAGGGCTGGGGCAGTGGGATCTTGGCCCCTTCACCTGCCGAGCTTTCTGAGGTGTGGGCTGAGCCTAGCTGGACACTCCCTTGGCCTCTGGCCCCTGCAGCCCCGTGTGTGCATGTACGTGTGTGTGTGTGTGTGTGTGCGCGCGCGCGCGCGCGCGCCCTCCTCCCTGGCTGGCTTAGAGCAGCAGTGGCCTGGGGTGGAAGAGGGTGCCCATCCTGGCCCTGAGCTGCACCCTCCTGGCTCCTCTTGCTGCCTTCCTTTCCCGCCCCCTTCAGTGTTCCCAGCAGCCTTTGGGTGTCGATTCTGGGGTCTCCACCCCCACAGATCCGAGCAGGCTCCTCACACCTGTTTTCTGAGCTCCTGCGATGTATCAGACCCCCGTGGGTGGGCAGCGCCAGGAGGAGCCAGGCTTGATGGCAAACAAGAGGGACCTTGAGGGGCCTGGAGGCTGAGGAGTCTTCTGGGCTGGCGTCTACTCCTGCAGGATTGGTGTCTGTGCCCCCCTTACCGGCCTGGATCCCATAGCTTCGTCTCGTCTCCTTCCTGCACTGGACTGGATGAGATGCGTGTGCCCCCAGACAACTGCTCATGGGGCACCAAGGCAGCTGGGGGGGTGGCTGGCAGCCATGGGGCTCCTGAATCCCCTTCTGGGACTGCTGTATGCAGCGGGGCGCCTTGGCCCCGGCTGGTGGGGTCTGGCAGCTGTGGGGGGGGCACAAGAGGGACAAGGAGGGGCTGGGGAGGAGGGGCCCTGCCAGGGCCCTGTGGCTCCCGCCTGCTGACTTGAGGCTCCGCTTACGATCTGTGATTATGACTGAGCTGCTGCCCAGAGAGAAACCAGAAGGCCCAGAGGACCATGACAGCAAAGGACAAGTCACTAACATGTCCCTCCCCTGCATCTGGGGAGCCCCAGAGAGGCCTTGGATCCTTGCTCCACACCAGTGCCCCAAGCCAAGGCCCTTACCAGGGATGGGCCCAGCCCAAACCTGGGTAGGGGCTGGGGACAGACGCCCCTCCAGCGTTGGCAGTATTCCTTCTGGGCTCCTGCTCCATTTTTGTGGACGTACCCCAGGTCCAAGGGCCACACAGGCACCTCTGAGAAAAGACGTCCTGGACATGGGGCTTTGGGGTCCCCATGGCTCCAGGCCCCAACTGGCTGAGGGGCTCATGCTCTTGCCTTCCTCCTTTGCAAGGCAGCATCCAAGCCAGCTGCAGGTCCTGACTGGATCCTCTGAAGGAAGCTCATGCTCCCTGCCGGCCCTCAAAGGCTCTGTTGCCTCTGGTGGCTGCCAAGTCCTTGTTCCCAAGGGTCCCGCGCTGGCAGGCAGCACTGTGCTGGGAGAATCCTGCTGCCCTGGTTGACGTCAGGCGCTGTGCCCGTTCATGGCACCCCTGGCAGTGTCTGCATCACTCTCGTTTTTCCTGTCTTCTGGTGCCCTTCTCTGTCGCCCCCTCCTGTCTGTCCCACGCTCTCTTCTACTTTCTGTTGGAAGTCACTTATTCTGGGGCTTAGGGTTCCCCGAGGTGACTTCCAATGGCCTCCTCTTCTCAGGATCCTTAATTTCCTCTGCAGACACCTTTTCCAAATCAGGTCATGTTTGCAGCTTCCAAGCAATGTGGATGTACCCTGGGGACATTTGGCCCACCACCAGGGCCCTGCTGTCCTCTCGCTGCTCCCCTGCCTGAGCCCGGGGGAGCCAGAGGCAGGGCCAGTGGCTGCCTCATTCCCACAGGCTGGGGACGGGGTGGGGGACACACTGGCAAAGGGAGCAGAGCTTCCTAGCAGCTCTGGGATCCCCGACTGGCTGATTCCTGGCTTCCGGCTCTCCTGGTCTTGTTTGAGTCTGGCACCATCTCCACAAGGAACTGGGAAGGGGAGGAGGCTCTGGGGTCTCCCGAGAGCCCTCTCATCAAACTCTCAGAGGCTGTTGGCTCCTGTGCCATGGGTGGGGGCAAGGAGCTGTCCTCAAGTACACCCTGCTTGGAGTGGCTCTGACAGGCCCCAGAGCCCTGCGGCTGCTCTGATGAGGCTCCTATAGACCAGACTCTTCTGGGATTCCGGCCCAGCTCTGCCCCTGCTGTAGCCACTTTATGTATCATCTCCAGGCAAGGAGAAGGCAGATCGAGCCCCAAGCCCTGCCGGAAGCCAGGGTTACTCCTGTAGAGATGTGTGTTAAACAGGGACTCAGATTCTGCAGGGAGGGGATGCAGGTACCAGGTCAGGTGGGGCAGGGACAGGGTCTGCACCAGCCCCTGCTCTTCTGGATGGGCTTTCCACACTGATGGAGGCTCTGCCTGGACGATGAGAGCCAGGTTCTGGGTGGACCTGGCTGGCCCTACTCCCTGACGCTTCTCAGCTTTGATGTGGGAATGGGAGACTAGCACTGAACTGGGGCTGCCTCAGTTTCCCCAAGCCTCGCCCTTGGAGCCCACCTTTTCTCAGTGAATGGGTGAGCAAGGCTGTGGCTCTGCACACAAGGCCTCAGCGCAAGAGGCTCCCAGGACATCTTGGGGAGCTGCAGCCCCTGCCCTGCAGAGCCCCGCACGTAAGGCCCATTCAGGCACAGGCTGGCCAGGCAGGGATGGCTGTATCCTCGGGTGTCCCCTTCCTGTGGCTGAGCTGCACGGTGCTGGGAGCCCCTCCCCGATGGGATTTGGTCCTTGTCTGTAGAGGCTCTGAGGGTTTTCCATGAGACATTTTCAGCTGCCGCTTTCTTGCTGCCGGCCTCTCTGTGGGGTGGCGGCCCTCTGCCCCACTTTCTCAAGAGCTTCTGACTGCCTCCCAGCCTGAAGCTGCGCGGGGCCTTCTGGGATGCTTCCCAGCCTTCGGCACACAGGAACAGAGCTAACAAGCAGCCCGGTCCTGCCTGGCACCTCCTGCCTGACCCGGCTCCCTGGACCCCCAGAAGAGGTGCTTCAGAGGCCCCATGCCCGCCACTCCTTGGCCTCTGGGTTCCTGGGTGAGATTCTTGTGGCTCAGAGCCTCAGTTTCCCCATCTGTACGAGGGGGTGGAGGTGACTATTGGCAGAGAAGGCAAGGAATTGGGAGGGGCAAGTCCCCCCCCCCAGAGGCAGCCCTGCCCCTGGTCCATCGCTTCCTTCCAACCCTCTGCTTGGCCGCTCGGTACACACTTTGTCCCCTGGAAACAGGACTTTGGGTACAGTTTAGAGCAGAGCCCAGGGCAGAGGGTGGCAGGTAGCCTGGCACATGCCACAGAGTGGACTCTGATGCGCCTCCATTGGCGAGGTGCCAGGATGCCACCCCAGGGCCCACTGTGTCCCGGGCAGTGTCCTAGCTGTGGGCCACGGGACCCAGAGCCAGCCTGCCCCTGGACCCCTCAGTGATACGCAGAACCCAGCCCACGGTGACAGGTGAGAAGTTGCAGCGGAGAACGTGACTAATGAAGACAGATCTCGGGCTGTGCAGATTGACGCCGGCCCTCGGGAAGCCCAGTTACCCTGCAGCAGACTCTCCACCAGCCCTGGACGTGGTCTGCGGCCAGTGCTATGGACCAGGCAGCCCTTTGGGCTCTGTGATGCGGTGTGCCGTGGACCCTCCCTGGGGGCTGTGGATGGGCTTCAGTCCCTGAGTCCTGCCCATCCTGGACTGAAACGTGCTTTTCAGCTGCAGGCCCGCTGCCAGGGGAGAGGCAATGATTCAGGCCCCAGCTGCCCTCCATGTGCTGGCGAGGAAGTGTCTGTTGGCACAGACACCATGTCCAAGCCCGGGATCTTTGTCATCCTTTAGAATGCCAACCCTGGAAAGCAGGCCCGTGTCCCATCAAAGGCTGATGGGCTGAGGCAGAGCAGAGCCTGGTGGCTCTCCAGCTCCACTGGCCTCAAGATCTGCTGTGGAAGGGTGCTTGTGGCTTGGGGTGGAGCTGCACTGAGGGCACCTGGCCCTCCGGGAGCAAAGCAGAACTTCCCAAGGAGCTGCTGCCCGGCCTCCAGCACCCACACCTGGGCCGGCTGGTGGGAGAGCTGCCCTGCGGAAGTACCACATCTCAGCTCAAAGACAGCAGCTGCCGGCCTGCAGCGAGCCCTGCAGTGAGCCCTGCAGCGAGCGAGCGGGCTGCTGTGGCAGGGACCGGAGCCCTTGATCCTGCGCCTGCCTTCCCACCCTCCTTGCCTGTCTCCCTACTCCCAGCCTGTCTGCTCTTTGCGGCCACCAAGAGTGGCAGGAGGCTGGGGCAGGGCTGTCGTGGGCTGTCCCCTCCTGAGCTGCCCAAGGCACAGCAGGTAGGCCCCAGGGTACTTACATAATTCACGGGGACAGGAGGTGGCTGGCTGGGGCTGCTCGATCGGATCATGGCAGGGCCAAGACTTCCTTCCTGGGCGCCTGGCCCACCCAGGCCTGGCCCTTCTGTCTTGGTGCAGGCAGAGCCGGTGTCTCCCAACAGTGCCCCAGCTGGTCTCCTCTGCTTCCGGGCCTCGGATGCAGCAGGTGCACAATATGATATGAGCAGCTCTTGGCTGAGTTCAGCTGAGCCTGGAGAAGCCTTTTGCTCAGGAAGGGGGGCTCTGAGCCGTGCTACTCAAGGGCAGCGTGGAAGGGTGCCCTGCTGCCACCTCGTCCCATCCCTTCCTGTCAGTCCCATCTGGGTGAGGGCGCCCCCAAGGGGTCTCAGTGCTGTCTACCGCTGCCCTGCCCGCCAGCATGCAACAGGGCACGGCTCCGGGCTGGCACCCTTCCCCCTGCGACCCCACTCGGTGGCAGGCCAGGAGATGGAGACCCCTGATGCATCTGTTTCTGGTGGGTGCTGTCACGTAAGATGAGGAAGTCGAGGCTGGTTGGGGGGGGGCCTGCAGGGGCTCTGGGATGGTGGAGGAGGCAAGGCCACGCCCTGGGGGGCTGAGCTGGGGCAGCTGTGCACACCTGGGCGCTCCCACAGGCCGGCCCCTCAGAGGAGCAGGACACTCCCAGCTCGGCTCCTGGGCTGGTTGGGCACCCCAGGCGGCCCGTGCCTGGCTGCAGCCAGTCTCCTCCCAGCGTGGGTGGAGGGTTGCCCTCCAGATGTCCCCGTGTCCCCAGCCTCACCCCTGCGTACCTGTTGAGCAGCGTGTGGGCGGCTGTGTGTGCCTGTTTGTGTGTTTGTCTTTTTAAAGCAACTTGCAGCTGTGTTTGAGTCAGTCCCTTTCTCCTCGAGGAGCCGTGGAGCGGCAGGCACTTTGTGTGTTATTTTTGGGCTTGGAATTATTGGGAATTATTATATTCTGTATTTGTAAGGGAACAGCGTCGCCTGGGGTTGGCAGGCTGAGGCCAGGGGCTTGGTGATTGCAGAAGTGGGACCTGGAGTGCGGCCCACCTGAGCCCCTCTGGCCTCTCACTGGCGCCAGGGTCCCCAGGCCACCAGAGCTGGGTCTTGTGCAAGTCGGGCTCCTTCCCAGAGCCCAGACCCCTCTTCTGAGCTTTTCCCTGATTTGGGGCTGCCCTGCTGCTACCCAGAGGACAGGGGAGGGGTGGGGGCTTCGGGCCTCCCTCCTGGGCACTTCCCTAGAGGCCTGGTCCCCTCCCTGGCACCTCCAGGCCCACAGCAGGCAGGGCCCCATCCCACCAGGCCAGCAAGCACAGGTCCGTGGCCACAGGGCCCCCGAGGCTGCACCCATCCAATCCCCACAGGGTCTGGGGTTGGGCTCCTGGGCGGTCACCGGAGGCCCGGTCTCTGCTGGCTCCAGCCTGAGCTCTCCGCCCCACACGCACATCAGAAGACCTGAATTGCTCCTGTGCTCAGCTGTGCCTTAAAAAGCTAGGGGCCTGAGTCAGCTGTCACCCCTGCCTCTGCCCCTGGGAACGCCTGAGCTCACGGGGTGCTGGTCCCAGCAGCCCAGCCAGGGTGGGGACCCCGAAGCACCCACCCGCAGACCTGGGCCCTGTGGAAGGGGCAGCATGGTCGGGGGCAGACCCGGGTGGAGACTTGGGCGCACGCTCCCACGTGGCTGGGACCTCAAGTGACCTCTCTGGGACTCAATTTCCCCACCTGGAGGTAGAGAGCTGGCCCTTTCTCTGACCTTGGTTTGACCGGGGCTCTCAGTGTGCTAAGACTCTCTCAACCCCTTCTGGGGCCCGGGGTGGGCTGTGCTGGGGCAGGAAGGGACCCCAGGATTTGTGCCGAGCCCCCAGCTCCATGAGGGCACTGTGCTTCTCCTGGGTCTTCATCAGGTCCTTTCTGTCCAGCCCGAGCCCTACCTGTCGGCCCCTTTCCTCAAGGGCAAGATGTCCCCGGAGCCAGGGTCCGGCCAGCCAGGCCCTTGGGTTCCCAGGTATGGCCGCAGGCCCTTACAGTCCTGCCCTGGTGAGCAGCTCCTGCTAGCCAGCCTGGGTCTAGGGCAGCCTGGGGTTTGGGATGCTCGAGAGCTGCCTGGACTGGCCAGTGACTGGTGGCCTTACCCCCGTGGGGCAAGTGAGGCCTGGTCTGGGTGGTCCCAGCCCCTGGCCCTACCTGCTGGAGCTCCTCCTGCCCCTCCATTTTCTGGGGCGCAGGCCGCCATGGTGGGAGTGGGAGTGGCTGGGGCGGGGCTGGCAAGCAAGAGGCCCCCCTGCTTCCGATCCTGCACCAGCAGCTTCCCCTGTTCCTGCAGGCTTTCGAAGGTGTCCCCTGTCCTGATGCCCTCGGCTCCAAGATGGGCTGCGATGGGAAAGTCACCGGGCCCCACGCCCACTCAAGAGGCGCAGCTCATAGGATGACCTGGCCCCTGGGGAGCAGGAGGGACCTGCGGGCAGCCAGGGAGGACGCCCCGAAGGCTGCACCGTCCTCGGATGGGGGTCTGCCAGCGGGAAGTGACAGGGCCCGGAGGCTGCGTGGCAGCTCCCCTCACCCTGTCACAGCCACTCCCACTCCACGGCCTGGGGGCAGCTGGGACAGGGACAGGTCCGGTCCCGCCAAGGGGGCCGTACTGCCCCCACTTTCACTTGAGCACCCCAGGGACTCACCCTCTTCCTTTCCGTTTCTGTTCTGCCCTGAAGATAAACACGCTTGCCTGCGTAGCACTGCGTGGCTGCGGCCCACGCTATCTGCAGGTGGCCCAGCTGGGGCGGCAGAGGGCAGACGGCCAAGGTCACAGTGCTGGATGGTTGGGGGTGACAGTCACCATGAGGCAGGCAGAGTGCCCCGTCGTACCCAGGCCCGTCCTGGGAGCCCTGATAGCAAAGCAGAGACTACTGGCAGGGCCAGGGGCCTCAGAGAGGGGCGCCAGGCTGCCCATGGGCCTGTGGGCCTCCCATCACTGCTGGGCACCGGGGAGTGGTGGCCCCACAAGGCTGAGAGCCTTGCAGAGCTCTGTGTGGGACGCAGGCCATGCTCAGGTGTCTGGCTGCCCTGGGCACCTGGGGTGGGGCTGGCAGGTGACACTGGGCACAGGGCAGGAGACAGGGTTGCCAGACATGCTGGAGGCCTGAGGACTGCAGGCCAGGCAGCCCCAGTGCAGACAGCAGTGGCAAACAGGCTGCTCAGGGCCACACAGTGCTACCACACAGAAGCCGCTGCCCTGAGGGTGCCTCAGCAGGTGGGGCGCACCTTTCCCTAGGTCCTGACCCAGGCCAGACTGTGGGTGGAGGCCCAACAGGAAGGAGTAGGAGCTTTAACAGTTGCAGGAAAATGCGTCTTCCAGGTTCCCTAAACTCCCCAGCCGTGTGCTCACTCCCTCCCCCTTATCTGGGCTCACGCCCTCCCCCAGCTGTGTGCTCACACCCCCCCTGACTGCTAGGTTCACACTCCTGTCTGAGCTGTGTGTTCACACCGCCCAGGGGTAGTTGCCCTGTATTAGAGCTGACCACAGCTCTCTTAAGACCATGGACACTGGTGAGGCAGCTGCCCTCTGGCCTCTCTTGGAAGAGCTCCAGTCTGTCTCTTGGGGAAGACGGTGGTGGGGTGGGTGGAACCAGGACAGTGCCCAGTGCCCAAGACCTCACCGGCCCGGACTCTAGCATCTGTCTTCCATGAGCACTTGTCAGGGGCAGTTGGATGAACGGCCACTCGGTGCATGGCAGTGGCCCTGCCCTCCAGGGCAGCCCCTCCAGATCCGTGCCCACATGGGCATAGCCCCTGCTGAGACTCACCTGCCAGGGCTGGTCCTGCAGGTGTTTATTCCCCTCAGCCTCTGTTCCCTGGTCTCACTGGCTTTTAATCTCTGCGCTGCTCTTACTACATGGTGCCCTGTGGTGACTTTCTGGGTGGTGCAGTGTGTGGCTTCCCAGCAGCCCAGGCAGCGAGGATCTCAGGACACCTGGCTGTTCTGGGTGCCACTGAGCCTCCACCTCCTGGCAACCTGGCCCCCATCTGTGAAGAGCCAGACCTGATCTCTTCTGCACCAGGCCATGGTCCCTGGGGGTGGTGCAGACGGGCCATGGGCCTGAACAGACCCTTGTGTTTCTGGTGGTCAGCATGGCTGCTGCTGTCTGCCAAGAGCCCACTGGCGCTAAACCAAGAGCTGCGGTCGCTCCACAGGGCCCACTCTAGCTTTGTTGTTGGAGACCTGTGAGCTCTGACTCAGGCTTTTAAATGGCTCTCTTTAAATGTTCTACCAGTGAACACCAAGTAAGCACTTTCTGAAAATACCGCTGGGGTTTGAGAGGCACGTTTAAGAATAACATGGGGTAGGTTCTGTGGCAGGCCCAGGGCGGGCAGCCTCTGGCTGGTCGTTCCCAGGCCAGTGATTGATGCCATCTGGGGCATAGTGGGCGGCACTGGCACCCAAGGGCAAGGCTGTGGCAGTGCTGGGTCCCCAGCCACGCGGTCCAGCTGTGCCCAGGCCGCTTCCTGCAGGAACTTCTTCACCTTCGGCCCTGGGCTGTGCCCGAGGAGCTCAGGATTTGCTGCAGGCACAGCCTCCGCACTCCAGCCTCTCAGTCTCCCAGCCTCCCAATGCCCTGCTGCCCAGGGAAGAGGCCTGTTCTTTCCCAGATTGCCAGACATGGTCACCCTGGGGCCCCTGTCCAGGGCTGGGAGCTGGGACCCCAGTCCAGCAGCCCCCTGGCACGAGGACTGCTTTTTTCCTGCCCATCTCAGCCTCTCCAGCCCTGAGCCATGACTGACCCGTTGCAGGGGCTTATCAAAACTCTCAGCAGTTGGGGTGTGGGGAGCAGGCAGGAGGGACAGAGGGGCTGGCCGGTGCTGGCCCTGGGAGAGGCTGTGTGGGCCTAAAGGGTGCCCTCTGGACTGGGGCAGGGGTCCATTTGCATGCTTTGGCATGCAGGGTGGGCATGCTTCTGTTAGAGATTTTCACATCTTTAATCCATCCAAATGGCCGAGGGGCTTCGAGTGACAATGGGGGCTGAGGCCCAGCTGGGGATGCATGGTGCCACTGTGCAGGCTGGAAAGGGGAAGGGTGCCCGTCTGGGGCCCAGCCTGCTGCCTGTGGGCCGGGGTCTCGGCAGCACCAGGGCCCGTGGAGCTGCTCTGGGCAGAGCCTTCCCCGAGACGGGCTGGCTGCAGCAAGTCTCCCAGCCCGCTTGAGCCATGGGCCTCTGGGTGCAGGGTGGCTCTCCCCACATGGAGGTGCTGGAGCTGAAACCAGATGGTGGGGTGGGCTGCGAGTGACAGGGCTCCCCTCTTGCTCCTCTGCCCCAGTGCCCCTGCGGGGGGTCTCAGAGCCACCTGGGAGGGACAGGGAGGGGTGGGCCTGTGGTGGGTGTGTTTGCGGCTGGCCTGAGTGGCTGCAGTGCCCTGGAGCCCTGCCCACCTGTCTCGCTGCCAGGCCGGCTGAGGCTCTGCATGGCTGCCGCACACGGGCACAAAATCTAGGTCAGGGTGGTGCAGGGAGGCTGGGCAGCAGCGCCAGCTCCCTCTGCTCCAGTGGTTGCCAAAGCCCAGGGCAGGACCTGACCTACTGACCCAGGCTGGGCCCCTCCAGCAGCACCTGAGCAGGGCTTTGAAGCTGTCCGGGGCCGGGAGCTGGCGAGCGGGTGCAGGCCGTGCTGCTGTCAGCTGTTAGCTGATGTGGGACCCGGCCCTGGGGGACCTGGGGGTGTGGCTGCAGCAGTTCAGGCCCTGGCCTCCACTCCTTGACGCCCGCATGGCACCTCTGCAGTTTAGGGCCACCTGATGGCTTCCTCTCCAGGCTGTGGCTGTCACCCCCACCCAGGGCCATCGCCCCCAAGATTGGAGGTGGTGGCTGTCCTGAGGCTCTAGCTGCCCTCCTGTCCTAGCCACCCAGGGGTGGAATGGGAACAGTGACAACCCAGCCAGAGGGGCCTTTCCTCCCCTGCTGCCTCTGCCTTGGTGGGCCCTGCTCTCCAGCTGTGCCTGCACTGTCCTCTTGCTCCTCTGATCGTCTGTCTTGGGACCCAGTGCCGTACTTCTGGACTTGTCTGCCTACTGCACTGGGCTGGGGCCCCAGGAGCAGGGTGCATGCACGGGCGTGGGGCAGGGAGGGCTGCGGGCCAGGATGGGAGCCCCTGCTTGGTCAGCTGGGACAGCCGTGGTCACCCTGGGACAGCTGTGGCTTGGCCAGTTCTTGAGGTCCGTCTTCCTCCTCTCCAGGCCACGTGCCCCTCTGTAACCTTCGACCCCTCAGAACCAAGATGGGCTCAGCTCATCCCTGGGGATGTCTCCACTTGGGAATCTGAGGGCCGAGGCAGCAGAGGGCTTTTGTGTCAGGGACACCTGGGACTGGGGTGGGGCATTGCCAAAGACTGGCTTCTTGGCCTTGCCGTGGGAGCCCACCCCCTTCACCCACCCCGCTGTTACTTCCCAGGCCGGAGGCTGCTCAGCCTGTGCTGATGTGCGGGATGCAGGGGCTGTGGCCTGGAGGATGTGCTGGGCTGTGGTGCGAGCCTGACATCCTGCCAGGCCCGCTGGAGCAGCTCAGTTTCTGACAGAGGCTGCAACGTTGACAGGACCCTTGAGCCAGGCAGAAGCGACATCCCCTTGGCCCCGCTGTTGAATGATGAATGGCACGGGTCAGGCGCAGCTGCTGGGCCTGTCTTCAGGGAGGGCTGCTGCTTCCCCTGGGGCTCACATGTTTATGAGAAGTAATTACCGCTTCCCAGAGAGGTGGACCCTGGTGCTCACATTCTGGGGTGCAGGGCCGGCACGACTCTTGGGGATCAGCAGCCTAGGAAGGCACCTGTGGGTGTTGGCTCTGCTTCTGCCTGGCTGTGAGCCCCTGGGTGGGACTCCCCTGCCTCAGTTTCCCCTTCTGGGAAGCGCTGAGATTGGAGTGGCGACCGCTGTGCCTCCTGGCCTGGGCAGTCAGAGGCAGTGCTCGGCCCTGGTGCTGGTGGGTGGCCGCAGTGTCCCTGCCCGCTCTGTGCTGCTGGACCCGGCACAGCTGTGACTCAGTGGCAGTGGGCCGTCAGGAGCGTTTGGTTAGAGACTGATGTAGGTTGGAAGTCGGGGGTCTGAACCTGAGGTGCCTGCAAAGGGCCAGAAGCTGTAGATCGGCCTGCTTCCATGCTGGGCCTCCTGCTCCCCAGGGCTGTTGGGAAGTGGGCACAGCTGCCCAGGTACTGACAGGGCCTGGGACCCTAAGAACAGCAGAGCCAGTGTCTTGGGACCCCCTTGCAGTGGCCACCAAAGGGCGTTATACTTGGAGCTGGGGTGCAAGAGCCTCAGCCCCAGCAGAGCCTGAGTGCCTGCCCGCTCCTGGCCCTTCTTCCTCCTGGAGGCTGCAGTGAGTGGCCGGGCCCCAAGCCGCTGGTCCTCGCCAGGTGACAGATGGGGAAACTGAGGGCAGGGTGCAGGAGTTACCATGGTTACCCAGAGGCAGGCAGAACCAGGACTTGCACTGGGGTCTCTAACCTCCTGGCCTAGCACTGCTCTGGGCTCCCGTCTGCAGTAACCTTCGAGGCTCCTTCCCCTCCTGAGGCCTTTCCTGGAAGGTGTCAGGAGCCTTGATGGACTCTGCACTGCCCTCAACTGCCCACACTGCTTCCTGCTGGCCAGCAGAGGGCTCTGGGGCCTTGGCCAAGGAGTCCAGCCCATCCTGGTTGAGGGGAACCGAGGCTCTGCTGTGGGGCACTTGCCCCACTGACACCAAGTCTCCTGCTCTCCCTGGAGCTGTTCTCTGTCGGGCTGGGGCCGTGTGCTGGCCCAGTGTCCTTCATCCAGACCCTTCTCTGGGTCTTCGGTGGTGCTCAAAAGTGGGGGCTTCTGGGCAGGACAACGTTGGGGAGAAGGGGCCACCTCTCGCCCCTCAGTGGGGAGCAGCTCCAGGGGTTGGGTGCCAGCTTCTGCCAGGCTCTGGTGCTGCCCACCATGGGACTCTGGGCCCATCCCTGGGCCTCTCAAGAATCCCATCCAGGCTGTAGGGCCCAGAAGCACCCCCAGGTGAGAGAGACTAGAGGGAGACTCTGAGGGCCCCGGGTGGGCAGCATGGTGGAGGGAGTGTAGCTCCTGGGGAGCGCAAGGAACGGAGAGGACCCTCAGGGTCAGTGACCCTGTGATGGGGAGGAGGTGGCTGCTGCCTGGTGCAAAACTGGGTGAGGTGAGCATGCATGTGGGTCCCCTGGACAGCAAGGAAACCGAGGCACAGGGAGAGGGTGGGCTCTGTCCGCCTGCAGGCCGGGGCTGCAGCCCACCTGTGTGCCCTGCCCCTCTCCTGGCAAAACCTTTGAACAGAGCCCTCAGCCAGATCGGGCCCTAGACTGGCCTGTGGGTGCAGGCGGTGAGGACTGTGGCAGGGAGCAGGGTCCCGAGCTCGGGACAGGCTCTGCTCACCCCCGGCACCCACTGACCGCTCCCACTGCCCTCCGCAAGGGAGAAGCAGATTAGACTCCTGGGCCTCGGACTCTTGTTCACCACCGAGCCTTCCAGGGCGCCCCCGGCCGGGCCACGCTGGAGGACAAGGACGGAGCTCAGCTTAAATGCCCAGGAAGGAGGCAGAGGAGATCAGAATCTTAGCAAATCAACATGTGCCTCAGCAGGGTTTAATCACCGCCTTTAATCGCAGCAGTGCTGACGGAAATCATTGCCGACTGCGTGGGGGCTGGCCAGGGTGTGAATGGGTTATTTACTGGGACCTGAACTTGGGTTTCACCGACTTCTGGGGGAGCTCGGGGCCTTGCGCCTGTGCCGGGGAACGGGGCGGCCCGCTCAGCCCCTCCCTCCTTCCCAGGTGCCCACTCTCACGTCTGTCTTCTATCTTTTCTCCCTCTCCCTCTCTGCCTCGGTTTCTCCTCTTTGGGGATTTGGGACCTTGGGCCTCTCCTTAGGGGACTGTCCTGGGACACAGCCCGGGTGTGGGGCACCCAGCAGCCAGCATCAGTCTCGCATCTGGGGCACGGCTGCCCCTTCTTGGTGGCCGGCCCCACCATGTGGTGCCGCTGTAGCCGGCGGGACCTTGCTCAGACTACGGGGCACCCTCATGTCCCGGCTCTGCCAAGAGGCTTTTTGCACACTGAGAGCGGCCTGTTGAGGCAGGTCCTGGCATCCAGGGCACCACGCGGAGGAAGGAGCGGGCCGGCCCTCCAGCCACCAGGCAGGGCTAGGGTTTGCCTTCACTCTGGGGCCCAGCCTGGCATGAGGCTGTCACGGGGGCGTGGTGTGGCTGGGAGCACATTGGCAGCCCATGCCCTCTGTTCGGGCCCATGCGCTGCCTGGTCTCCAGGGCCTGGCTCCAGAAGTCCCCCTGGCCACCCCTCGCCACTGGGATGGAAGGTGGAGCCCTTGGGACGGCTGTGGGGACCATCACTCATGGGCAGGTGCTGGGCACACAGGTCCGGTCCCAGATGTGCTGCCTGAGGGCCATGGGCAGAGCCTGGCAAGGTAGACGCTGCCCCTGTGTGCCAGACAGGACCTTGCCCGAGACACTGCTCTATGAGGCTGCACCCAGCACCCCTGAGACCCCAGGCATCACAGAGCACCCTGGGAGCGGCTTGGATGCAAGAGGGCTGGAGCTCCCCCAGGAGGGACCTCGTGAGGGACTCCTGGGACTGGATCCCCAGGGCTGCCAGAGGGGGCATGTGGCTCCGCCCCGTGGGGGCACGCAACTGCCCCTTGGGGAGCGAGGGGAGGGCGGGTGCACAGCGGAGGCTGCTGGAGCCAAGAGGGAGGAAGCATCAGCCGGCGCCGCCTCCCCTCCCGGCAGCAGAAGCTGGGCCGCCAAGGGTTAAGGGTGGGCGGGGCTCCTGCGGGAGGGGCGGTCCCCAGGCTGCGGCTCCTCCCGAGCTCCCCTCCCCTCTCTCCCTCTGCGGCTTTGAACCGGCATGGGTGCTGAGTGCGGGAAGCCCTGGCTCAGGCTGGGGCTCAGGGCACACTGGAGGCGGGCGCAGGGTCCCGGCCCCTGTGGCTGTGCTAACTGAGGTTGTTGCCCAGGGGCCATGGAAGAGCCTGGGCCACCCCGTGGGCTCAGCCAGGACCAAGGTAAGGGGTGGGAGGGCCCCCGGAAGGGGGCTGTGCTGCGGAGGCGGGGACCCCATTCCCACCTGCGGAGGGCTGTGCCGGACTCCTCCCTGAGGGCGGGGACCCCATTCCCACCCACTGCCAGACAGCTCCTCGCCCCTCCCGCCGTGGGCTGGCGCCTTGCAGTGAGAGACCCCTGCGGAGGGCACAGAAGTCTTGGGGAGCAGCAGGAGGTGACCCCTTCCCCGACCCCCAGCTGCCCCAGGGGATGTGGCTGCCTGGAGGCGTGGGCTCTGCCTGTGGGGTTCCGGGGCTGTCCTGTGGGACCCCAGCGCCCTGGCCCTGGCTCCAGTCAGCACCATGGACAGGGCAGCTGCCTTCTCTTCAAGGGGCAGCTGTTTGCCAGGCCCTCGAGGTTCCAGCTCAGCTCTGCCCCACTTTCCTGACCTGGGAGATGGCAGTGCTTTGGGCGGACGGGCAGTGCCAACAGCTGGGGTGCGGGCACCGAAGGCTTCCTGGGGTGTGAGGGGGCTGCCCCAGGGCATCTGCACAGGCACCTTCTTCACTGGGTGAGCAGAGCTTCTGTGCCAGGGACTCTATCTGCCCCAGATGCGGTGCCAGCTCTGGGTCAGGGGTAGAAGAGGCCAGTGGGGAAGGGGTGCCAGCACAGCAGGGCCCACTTGGGTGGACAGCAGAGAGAACTTCCTGAACAAGGGCTGGCTTTCCAGCAGAGGAGGAGCCTGCCCTGGCCATTTGTTGGGACCCTGGTTGTTCTGGGCGAAGCTTGTTCTACTGCTGACCGGCATGGGTGTCAGAGAGCTCTGGGGAGCTTGGGGGGCTGTGTGACCTCTCCTGGAGCACCCGCCCTCTGTGAGCTCCGTGGACAAGAGGGACATTGTGGGGCCACCTCTCGCAGCAGCTTGTGAGGGTGGAAGCCAGTGTGCCTGCAGTGTCGTGTGTACCTGGCCTGTGCCTGGCCCCTCTGCTCTTGGCCGAGAGGCCCTCTGTGAATGGAGGCAGTGAGTCCGGTGTGGATGGGGCTGCCAGTGTGGACATGCAGTGGTCCTCGTGGGAACGGCCGGCTGTGAGCGGGTGAACCCTCCCTGACCACAGCCCCACCCCTGGGCTGCGGACAGCTGACTCCTGACGGGCAGGGCCAGCCGGCCTGGGGGAGATGCAAGAGCATGGTCCTCGCAGTCTCAGTGTGCAGCAAGGGCGCAGCAGATGGGCCGGCGTCCTGGGCCCAGCTCTCCATCTGCCCCGCTGATGAACTGGTGACGAAGTCTCCCAGTGCCTGGCGCTTCTCCTGGAGAGCTGGACGGCGCCCTTTCCCAGAGCAGGTGTGGGGTGCAGGCACCTCCCAGGGCCAGTCTGGCAGCCCCGTTATCGATGAGACTGCTGGGGGAGGCGGGAGGGATGGGTAATCGGACGCGCCTGTTTTCCTGGAGTTCGCTTCCAGCACAGTGCACAGGGGCTCCTGGCCAGCTGGACAGACTTCCTGGGTGGGAAAAGTGGGGGCTGCCTGGGAGGTTGCCCCAGGCAGCACCTTGGGGTGCAGGTCCCACACCAGCTGAGCAGTGGTGACCACTGGCCTTGCATGGGTCACAAGAGACCACAGTGGGCTCCTGGGGGTGAGAGGCCCCTCCAGCTTTGCCAGGAGGAGCCAGGCAGGCCCTGGGTTCTGGGAAGCCCTGTCCGGGGCAGTGGGCTGCCTTGTTGTGGGGGATGGTCCCCTCAGCCTGCTCAGGAGCACAGCCCTGGGGCTCTGAGGAACTTGGAGCATCTCAACCCCAGGTTAATCAGCGGGGTCCCTGCAGTCAGCACTCCGTTCCCCCCGAAGCTGCTGGCCACTGGGGTCAAGCCGACCGACTGCGGCCAGCTGGTGTGCAGGCCACCTCGAGCTCAGAGGTGGGGACAGAGCAGGGAGAGCCTCACCTGTCCGCATGGGTGGGACACAGGGCTGGGGTAGCCAGCCGAGTGTCCGGGCTGGCGAGAGCGGGCGGGCACCTGGACAGGACTGGCGACTCACACGGTGGTGGGAAACTTTAGAGCGTCAAACTTGGGGACCAGCTTGGTTCCCGAACATGCTCTGCCGAGGCTCCCAGGCCAGTGCCCAGCTGGCTGGAGTGGCCCAGCCCTGGGCTCTGGCCCTCGGGGCTCTGCTGGCCGTGTCCTCCACCCCCGGGGTCCAGACTGGCCCTGGCCCCTGGGAAGCCCCACCTCTGCAGCCCCTCTGGGCACCAGGCAGTGGCTCGGGGGGCCAGGACCTGTCCCATCTGGACACCTGCCCCTAGGAGGCCAGGCCAGGCAGGTGCTGTGTGCTTGGCCAGGCCCCGCTGGAGAGTGAGAGGCAGCGGAGGCCTCAAGGAAGAGTGGCTGGTGGCAGGGAAAGGAGCCCCCGGGGACACAGGGATGCAGGGCACCTGCGGGAGCAGGAAGCTGTGAAATGGGCTATTAATAGAGTCCTCTTCCTGGCGGGGCTGTCAAACGTGATTAATGCCACCACTGTGAGCTGAGCTGCCACGTGCCACCAGCTAGGGACAGAGGAGACACTGAGGGGTAGGCTGGGCTCTGCTGGGTGGGCAGAGGAAGGCCGGATGTTGGGGAGTCCTGATTGGAAGGCACCATGCCCCCCTCTATTAAGACACCTGGAAGACAGCGTGGGGTGAGGGTCCTGTGTGGGCAGGAGTGGGGACCCTTGGATGAGAAGGGCTTCCTTGGGGCCAGTGCTGGCCAGGGAATGGCCCTGGCCTTAGAGAATGTCATCTTGCTGCTGCTGCCAGCCAAGTGCACCGCCTGGTGGCAGAGCTCCTGACACTGCTGGGTCCTTGCCACCAGAGGGCCAGCTGGAGGCCCCTGGGCTGCCGCCCTGCCTCTGGACCGGGATGGGGGCTGGCTCGGATGGGCCAAGTTGCTGCTGTCTCCAGCCCAGCCCAGCCATCCAGGCCAGGCTGCTCACGTCCCGGGACCTCACTCTGAGGGAAGGCAAGGCTTGGGCCTGGGGATGGCCAGTGGTGCAGGGGACAGAGCATGGGCTCGGGATGACGGTGTCTATCCTCTAAGACGCTCGCTACCCTGGCTGCCCCTGGGGTCTGAGTGCTGCGGAGCCAGATGAGGCAGGGGTCAGGTCCTCCCCACGCCAGAAGCCTCCACACCTGCTGATGGCTGGGGTCACCCGTGACACGGCAGGCCCAGCTGGAGGACCAGGGTGTGTGTGGCTCTTCCCAGCTTGTCTGGGGCGGGCCTGGCTTGCTGACTGGTCACTAACCCAGGGATGGGCAGTGGCCACTGTCTCACTGCCCTTGCTGAGACCCCTACAGCCCTGGCTCTGGTGTCCTGGAGGGACAGGCAGCACCACCATGGGGTCCTGCTGGGGGAGGCTGGAGGGAGCCGACTCACGCTCCCTGATAAAGTAAAAATAGTTGGGGAGGAGGCACCCAGACGTGCGGGGGGGACGAGTCGCTTCTCCCAGCCGTTTAAATAATCTCGGCCATATGTGTGTGGGCCCATCCCTCCCTCCCTCCGAGCGGAGCTGGCCAGGGGCTGGGCTTCTCCCAGCGGGTGCAGCCACAGGACTGGGGCAGGAGGCTGCCTGCTTTCCTTCTCTCCACAGCAGTCTGAGCACCTGCTGTATGCAGAGCTGGGCCCCAGCAGAGTGGGGGCGGGGAAAGGGCAGGAGCCCAGCTCTGCAATGTCCCACAGAGACGGGGTCACTCTAAGTGGGGTGGACACGGGAAGGCCCCCTGCAAGGCACAGAGGAGGGACAGAGGCCCGGGGCTCAGGCCCAGGGGCCCGTGCGGTGGTGCCCTGCAGGGAGGCGGGAACGGTCCCTCAGCCCGGCTGCACATCCTCTGAGTTAGTCTGTGCAGTTGCTGTGCCCTGCTCCTGGGAGGGGGCTGCACACCTGCAGGTGCCCCGTGTGTGTGTGTGTGTGTGTGTGTGTGTGTGTGTGTGTCTGTGTGCACTCACAGGCACACGCGTGCACCACTAAGCCCATGGGTGTCACTGTGTGGGTTTTGTTGGAGGATTAAATTGATTTTCCAGCTTTCCCCGGGGAAGAGGCAGGGACACTGAGCTGCTGCTGGCCTCTTGTGGATGGTGGCCCGAGGCCAGGTCACCTGCTGCTGTAGGACAAGACTGATCCTCAGCGCACACAACCGCACGGCACCGCCACCAGCATCACCAGTGCTCCCTCCTCCTCATGGCTGCCTCTGGGTCCTGTGCAGGCTTGAGGAGGAAGGAGTGTGGGTGAGGCAGGTGCGCCTTGGCACTGTGGGGAAACTGAGGCATGGGTGGGTAGGTGCTGCCGTGGGGGGCGGAGCTCCGCTCCCCAGCAGCCACTGAGGCTAGGCTGACAGGAGCCCCATGAGCCCACCATGCCCTCTCCCAAGTCCAGGGTGGCTCCAGCTGTCTCTCTGCCTGTCCTGGGCATGAGGGTAGCGGTGACTGTGGGCTCATGTGCACACTGTGCCCATCACATGTTTGTGTCCAGTGAGTGCCTGCTGGGGACAGGGTGGGGAGCAGGTCCTCAGAGCGCCCGGGCTCACAGGAGTCCTGGGGCACCACCTAGGGAGGGCCCCTGGGGAGCTGTGGTGGACACCGTCCCTCCCTGGCCAGGGTGGGAGCCCTGGTCTGGGTGCAGGGCTGGTGCCAGCAGCTGGTCCTCAACAGCTGTCAGTCCTGGGCCCCTGGTCCAGATTTGGGGGAGCCTGGGCTGCCTGGGTGTGGGCCATGGCCGAGCAGGGTGCTGCATCCTTGGCTGCCCAAGGCAGCAGGTGCCAGGCCCTGGGCCAGCAGGAGAAGCTTTAGGTCCGAACCCCAGCATGCAGTTGGCTGCACTTGGCGAGGAGTGGAGCGAGGTGGGTCCCCGCCTGGCAGTCCAGCCATCAGCTCTGCGCCTGTACTGGGGGCAGTGACCGGGCCGTGTCCTCTGGCCATGCTGGTCTCAGGGTGGCACAGCTGCCCAGGCTGGGCACTCCCTTGTGATGTCCTTGTCTGGTGCATTGCCTCACTTGGCCCTGCCCACTGGCCTGTGTCCACCTGTCCCTGAATGTCAGAGTGGGTGGGCTCACCTTGGCCCCAAGGCAGTGGGGGGACTCCCTGCAGAGCCGTGCATGGGGTGGATTAGCTGGGCCTCCACCTGCCTGGTCAGCAGAGGATTATGGCCTGGCACTGCCGAGGAGGAGTCAAGGGGCCTGGGGGTGGGGGCTACACCTGTGCCCCTCCCAGGCCCCCCAGGCCCCTGGCCCCTCCCTGGGTGAATAGTGAGACAGGGTAGGGGCAAGGGTGGCTGCCCTGGGGGGCCTTGTGGGGGTGGGGCAGGAGCGCCCCTAGGCTGGGCCCAAGCCAGGGCACCCTGCGGGCAGAGGGGAACTGAGGCTTCCTGACCCAGTCTTCCGTGGGCTCCGAGCAGGAAGTGAGTGCCCTGACTGTGGGGAGGGACACTGATGCCACGGGGCAGACAAGGAGGCTGCGGCCTCTCACCCAGCCTCGGGTCCTTGGTGGCCCCAGTGTCTCCTGGTACTTGGACCTGTGTCCCGGCCTGGCTGCCTGGAGCCCCTGGGGTTCACACACGGGGATTCTAGGGGGCTCCCAGGGACTCTCAGGACTGCAGCCCCTTCCTGTCCTGGAGGCGAAAGCGTCCCTAATCTGATTCGAGCAGAGGGGAGGCTGCCTGCTGACCTCCAGCTGGAAAACGAGGCAGGGCCTCTACCAGGGCCCCTAATTAGGTTCTGGGCTTGGCTTTGAGCTGATTATATCCGATCTGGCCTGGTGGGTCGTGGTTCTCTGTGGCCAGGGTTCCTGTTGCCAGGGATGCAGGGATGGCAGGCCTGGGATGACAGGGCGGGCTTGGGCGAGAGCACCAAACATCCTCATCCCAGTGGTGCTTGGCTGGGCATGTGGTCAGCACAGGGCCTGGCCAGGGAGGTGGGTGAGGCAGGACTCTCGTGTCCCCTCCTCCCACCAGGGCAGCCCAGCACACCTAGCCAGCACTGCAGCTGATGTGACCGGGCCGGGGTCTGGGGCCCTTGCTGGTAGATGGGGCTCCTGCCTGGGTTGGAGGACATCACGAGGGGCAGCCTCCCCGCATGCCAGCCTCAGGGCACAGTGCAGCGATGGATAGGTCCAGAGTGGCGGCTGACTCCAGGGCCCTGGTCCCGTGGGCGAGGGGAAAGGTCGGTCTGGGGCTGGGCCTTGGGGTGGAACTGCAAAGCCCTGGCCCTGGAGTGAGGTGGAGGAGAGGGCCTGGCTCAGGGACCCACGCCATCCTGCCTGGCCAGGAGTCACAGCAGAAAGGGGCCCTGCGCCGAGGCCTGCAGCGGAGGAGGTTCAGGTCCTGGGCCTGGGCTTTGGAGCACATGTTGCTGCTTCCATCCTGCCCTCTGGTCCTCTTGCTTGCCCGGGACATCCGGGATCCACTTGGAGGTCCCTGTAAGGGTCAGGGATTGGGTAGGGGTAAGAGCTTGGCCCAGGACAGAGAGGGACAGACACCTGTCTCAGGCACCCAGGGCAGGCCGTGTGTGGGATGCGCCCCACAGAGGGCTCTAAGGCCCCACCACCGGGCGAGCCATGGGGTCCCCAGACCTTGCAGCTGCATCCCTGGGTCCCGGGAGACCCCGTCTGTCCTGCTGCATGTGGGTCTGGCGGCCCGGGCCTTCTTGGGGTGAGTGGCGGCTCTCCTGGCAGCTGGGTGTTCCCCTGGCCTAAATCCTCTGGGCAGCTGGGCTGGAGCACAGCGGGCGGGATTAGTGGGGGATTGGCAGAGGGTGGGCAGGGCGGGGCCAGCAGCCTGCCCCCATGAAGCTCTTCCTGGGCTCCGGGACGCTGCGGGCAGGTGGACTGGCCCAGGGTGCGGCTGGCAGTCGGGCCCATGCTGGCAGGGCCACCACTCAGGGATGCCTGGCCCCCAGCCATCCACCACCAGCTGGGCACAGGCGCGGTGGCCTGCCTGGCCGAGGCACTGCTCTGGGTTGGAGGGAGTGTGGTGGTGTCGCCATGGTGGCAGCTCGGCCCAGGAAGTAAGGGTCCGGGGCGAGGCCTGGCTGGGGATGGCCAGCCTCGTGGGGTGGGGGACCGTTCAGGCAGCCCGTGGACTCTCCCGCCTGCCCACACAGGCCTCCAGCCTCCTGCTGCCTTGTGCTTCCCTTGTGGGTCTCGATGTCGGCCCCTCACCCCTCAGCCACTCGGAAACGCCCAAGTCACCCAACCCCTGGAGCAGAGCCTGGAGGCCCAGCACACCAGGCCCAGGGGGATGTGCGAGTGGGCCCCGGGCCGGCAGAGGGGGCTCCGGCTGGCAGAGGGCTTCCTCCAGCTGCCACCTCCCAGGTCCCTGCCACAGGCCCCTCGGGCCTGTCTGTGCTCCCACGGTCCCTGTCTCGGGCGTCCTCACGTCAGCATCAGCCTCTTCCAAGGAGACCAGGGCTGGCGCTGCTCACCTAGATGCCCACCCAGAGCCCGTTGTGCAGACCTTGGGGCCTGGATTTCTCTGAGCTTTGGTGTGGGACCTTCTGGGTCCTGGTTTCCTAGGAGCACGCGTGCAGGCCTGAGTGGGGGCTGACCTGTCCCTGGGCTGGGACCACCTCCCCAGAGCCCAGGACAGGAGGCAGAGAGGCCAGAGGAGGCAGTGTCTCCAGGAGGGCCAGGTGTGCACTCGGGCCCGATGCCTTGGCTCCCAGCCCCGAGCCCCACTCTGACAGCCCCCGGGTGGCCCTGGGAGTGGATGCTTGCAGAGCCAGCAGTGCCAGGTGCAGGGACAGTGACTTTCCTGGGGAGGAGAGGAAGGGGCAGGGCAGGTGTGATGGTCTTCAGGATCGGCCCATGCTGGGGCAGCAGCCAGGCTGGGCACTGGGCTGGCGCCTGCCTGGGACCTACCTTGTGCCCAGCACTGTGGCTCTGCTCTGAGGCTGCCGCAAGCCAGCTGGGCCGCTGCTCCGTCCTGGGCCGGGGCCCTCATGCTTTCGAGGTCTGGGTGACAGTTGCCCTGGGGCCGGGCATGGGGTGATGCTGGGCCTTGGCTGAATGGGCGGGAGCACAGCCCTGGGACCAGGTGGCTGTGGTCCCTGTCAGCAGGGGCGCCGAGTGACCTGGTGGCTGATCCCTGGCCTCAGTGCGCGGGCGGGGTGGCCCTCAGGCACCCTGGGTGCAGGCTGCTCACAGCCCCTCTGAGTCGTCCGTCTGTGTCCAGTGGAGCGGTGCATGAGTGCCATGCAGGAGGGAACGCAGATGGTGAAGCTCCGCGGCAGTTCCAAGGGCCTGGTCCGCTTCTACTACCTGGATGAGCACCGCTCCTGCCTGCGCTGGAGGCCCTCACGCAAGAATGAGAAGGCCAAGAGTGAGTGGCCTTTTGGGGCTCCCCGGCTCTGGGCTGCGGGGTGGGAGGGGTCAGCCCACCACGCAGGACCCTGGGTGGCCCCGGGCCATATGCTGGGGTGAGGGATTGAGAACCCAGCTGGGCACCCTGGGGTGGGCCTGGGTGCCAAGTGTTGGCCCTGGCAGCCACAGGGGACGCCGGGGGTCTGCAGGGGCCACTGAGCTGGACAGCGTTGGGCAGGGACAGATGGGCAGGGTTGGGGCAGAGGGCAAGGTGAGGCCCTGCAGCAGGGAGAGACCCATGAAGGTTTGGCAGGCTGGGAAAGGGGCATTTCTGGCACCTTCTTTCCATGGGCATGGCCTGGGTCAAGCAGGGCCCAGCCCTGAAGTTGCCAAGGGCACTGCCACAGATCCCAGGAGGGAGATCTCCCTGCTGCAGAGCCCAAGAGGCCCCGGGAGAAGGTCCCACAGCGGTGCACTGGGCGGAGCACAGCTTGCTGGGTGGCATTGGCTCACCTGTCCCATCTGGCTGCCTCAGGGTGACTGTCCCTTGGGCTGGGGGGAGCCAGAGGAGCCCCGGTGCCCAGTTGGGTGCATCGGCTCTGTGCTGGGCACCACTCTGCCACAGAGCTGGCATTCTACAGGCGACATGGGCCACTTCCTAGTGTGCTGAGCCATGCAGGACGTGGAGGTCCAGGAGGGTGCGGGGCAGAATGGCAGCTGGCCAGGCTCCTGCCACCCACCCAAGACCCAGTTTGGTGCCAGGAGCCCACCTGGCCTTGGGGAGTCCTGTGGAGGAAGGAACAGCATGGGGCAGCTGTCGTCTGGACCAGGCCCTGATCCATGTCCCCACTGCCACACATGCCGGGGAGCCAGAGTAAGGCTGACTGGCTGGGGTGCTGGGGTCCCGGCTGTGCTGAGCTCAGAGATTCCGGCCCCACGGCCTGCACTGGGAGGAGTCTCGGAAACATGGTCAGAGCTTCCAGAGTTAGCTTTCAAGGCGAGGCTCTGTGGAGCCCCAGCGCTGAGCTCCACGCCCACTCTGCCTGGCTCACCCTGAAGGTGACCACGGGATCTCCACACCTGGGTGGCTGCTGCCTTTGGTGGAGCAGAGATGCATGGGCTGGAGCTGGAGGTGGAAGTGGCTGTCGGCTGCCTCGCTGCACGGCTCTGCACACGCGGAGCCCCGAGCCAGCTGGGCTGTCGGCTGCGGGCAGGCCGTCCCCCTCCTCTTGGGGGTACCTGGGACCCGAGGGACAGAGCAACCCGGGGAGGGGTCCTCCTTTGTCCAGAGCCGGGGGAGGTTCTGGCGGAGGGCTCCGTGGGGCACCTGCTCCAGGATGCTCTGTCCCGGCCCTGGGACCGACCCACTGCCCTCCCCCGGCCCGCAGTCTCCATTGACTCCATCCAGGAGGTGAGCGAGGGGCGGCAGTCTGAGATATTCCAGCGCTACCCCGACGGCAGCTTTGACCCCAACTGCTGCTTCAGCATCTACCACGGCAGCCACCGCGAGTCGCTGGACCTGGTCTCCCCCAGTGGGGACAAGGCCCGGACCTGGGTCACGGGCCTGCGCTACCTCATGGCCGGCATCAGCGATGAGGACAGCCTGGCCCGCCGCCAGCGCACCCGGGACCAATATCCTTGGACGCCGGGTGGGGACCCAGCCCCCGCGTGGGCTTCCCTGGGGACGGCAGGCTGGCGGGGCCAGGCGTGCACTGGTGTTGGCCCTAACGCGGCCCCAAAGTGGCTGAAGCAGACGTTCGACGAGGCCGACAAGAACGGGGACGGCAGCCTGAGCATTGGCGAGGTCCTGCAGCTGCTGCACAAGCTCAATGTGAACCTGCCCCGCCAGCGGGTGAAGCAGATGTTCCGGGTGAGCGCGGGGCATGGCCGGTGGCTGTGTGGGGCGGTCGGAGGCAGGGGCCTGGGGGCTGCTCTGGGAGGCTGGGCCGGGACTTGGCTGCAGGCTCTGGGGCAGGGCTGAGCACTGGGCGCAGGGCCCCCTGGCGGGAGGACCCCCTCCCCTGCCTGCCCTGGCTGGTCGCCCCCACCCCTCTGCACCTGCAGTGCAGCTCTGGGCTCAGCAGAGCCCTCCTCAGGGTGAGGCTGCTCCAGGGACCCAGCAGCAGTGAACAGGACGCAGGGCCGGAGTAGCCCTGGAGGCGGAGGATGGTCAGCTGGTGGGGTAGGAGCACGAGCTGAAGCGGCTCAGGGGTCGACTTGGGCAGCTCCGTGGTGGCGGCTCTCACCCGCCCTAGGGGGCCCCGGTCCTGCTATGCAGCCCCAGGCCGGGCGTGACGGGCCGGGCCAGCTCAGGTCTCCTGGGAGTTGGCATCTATGTGACTGCAGCGGACTCTCGATGCCGCTCGCAGCGGCCTGGAACTCCTAATCAGAGCACAGAGGTGTGTGGCAAGTGGAGCAGCTTCAACACAATTTCATTAAGTCCGAGATGACACAGAACATGGTGCACCCTCCAGCCCCCGAGGCTGGCTGAGCAGAGAGCTCAGGGGAGGCACAGGCTGCTGTGTGCTGAGGCCAGGAGGCTGCGGGGCTGGCCAGGTGCCGTGGGCCTGTCTTCAGGCACCTGCCCTCAGTTGACAGGCACGCAGAGACCCTGCCCTGGGCTCTGAATGTCCTGCCCAGGGGAAAGCTGTTGCCTCTGAGAGTGGCCGGCGGGCACCCTCTGACCTGCAGTGCCCAGCCGTCCTAGGACAGCGCTCAGCTCTGGCTCGAGGCCGCCCTGAAACCCCACATCAGACACCGTGGTCCTGCCGGGCGCCAAGCCCTGCATGTGGCTCTGGGCCATCCCGGCCGTCACAGGGGTGCGTGGTGTGGGCACCTGCTGCTTGCTCGCCTCCAGGCCAGGCCTCTGCCCTGAGCCCCTGTGGTTGAGGGTGCCCTGGCGGATCTGCTGGTGCGTCCTGTGGCCATCCGGGGAAGGGGCTGCTGCGGGGTTGGCACGTGCAGCGAGTGCCACTGCCTCTGGCCCTGGCTTGTGTCCGTCCCTCTTGGCTGGGCTGTCCTATTCCCCAGCACTGAGCTGGGCTCCTTCTGGGCTGGCTGCTGAGAGCCCACTGCTCCTGAGGCCCCGCTGAGGGGCTGGGAAGAGGACCCCAGGTTCTGAGAGACATTGTTCACTTCATGAGCACGAAACCTGTCGTACTGTGGTCTGAGGACTCCGGCAGTGTCTGGACAACGCCTGGGGGGGACAAGACAGGGGACAGGACCTGCCCTTAAGGCACCTGGTCAGTGACTGGGGCGGGAGGCTGAGCTCCCTAAGCCACAGCAGGGTCCCCAGCATCCCTGCCGAGGTCCTGAGCCCCGGGCAGGTGTGTACAGCATCAGGGCCCCTGGCCCATGTCCTGAGCCTGAGCAGTGCCATTCTGCAAAGTGCGGGGTTCCCGTTGGCCAAGCTGTACTATCAGTGTGTGATCAGGGTGCCAAGGTGGGACCCTGACACCGCCAATCAGTGTTGGCGTCCCTGCCGCAGCCAGCCAGCCCTGGGCCCCTGCCTCCATCATCAGGGCTCACAGGCCTCTCTGCCCATCCCCATAGACCCCTCCTGTACCCAGGTGCTCTGGCTGCCTTGGGACTGGGACCTCTGTGTCCTAAGCCCAGGGAGGGAGGGAGGAGTGTGCTTCTCAGGGCTCCCTGCTGCAGTGGTGCATGAGGGAGCCCCTGAGAGTTCTTGGGGTTACCCGTGAGCCTCCTCTGCAAAATGAGGGCAGCACCCATGACCACTCACCTTGCGGTGGGGACCTGAGCCCGGACGCTGCTGGGCTCATATGGACGCGGGGTCCGGCTCCGGCAGGACTGGGTGTGGTGTGGGTTTCGGCGTGGGATGGATGCTGCTGGCTCTGGTGGGCGACCTTGCAAAGGGCAGGGAGGGTGGGCCATACCGTACTGTCCATCTCCCAGTGCCTGAGTGACAGGGGCTCCGGGTGCCCAACGGTGTCTGCAGTGATGTGGGCAGTGGAGGAGGGAGGCTGGCTGGGTGCTGATGGGACTGGACCGGGCCAGGTGGTGACAAGCCTCGCGGTGCAGGAGGCAGACACGGATGACCGGCAGGGGACGCTGGGCTTCGAGGAGTTCTGTGCCTTCTACAAGATGATGTCCACGCGCCGGGACCTCTACCTGCTACTGCTCACCTACAGCAACCACAAGGACCACCTGGACGCAGCCGACCTGCAGCGCTTCCTGGAGGTGGAGCAGAAGGTGAGGCCAGAGTGTGGCAGGGCAGCCCTGGGCTTGGGGACAGGTGGGTCTCGGTGGGCAGGGGAGGCTCTAAGTTGGCTTCTGCTCCCACCTTCTGGGCGTGGGCTGAGGGGCTGCCAGGCAGGTGGGGAGGCCTGTGCTTCTCTCTGAAGGCTTCTGTGTGGTTGTGCTGACCGAGGACACCTCAGGGATCTGGAGGCGCCCAGGCTCTGCCGTGGGTAGGAGTCTCATGGACTGAGTGCTGTGGCCTAGCCTTCGGAGCTGCCTAGACCTCCCCTCAGCTGTGTCCCAGCCGCACAGCTGGCCCCTGGCTCCAGGCGGAGGCTGGCTGCACTCAGCCGACTGCCCAGTGCTCCTGACCCTGCAGTGCTGCCCCAGGCAGCCTGCCTATCTGTGGAGCTACGCCAAGGCCGAGGCTCCCCGGGCACTGTCCACCTACTGGGCACCTGGTGTCCCGCGCCCCAGCCTGGGTCCACCTTCCCTGGACAAGGGCAGGCTGGGGGCCGGGGCCTGACTGGGTCTTCCCGAGGCCTGCTCTGCCCAGCCTCACACTCAGAGTCCTGGTGATGGCCGTGTGAGCAGCACAGTGGGTGAGGCTGGGTGAGGGGCAGCAGGCGGGGCAGCCACCGGGATCCTTGTGGGGCTGCCGAAGCCGGGCCTGAGGGGCCGCCCTGCCCGGGGGCTGCGCAGCGGGTCTCGTCCCGTGGCAGCCGTGGCAGCCCCTCTCCCATCCTGCTGAGACCCCTGGAGGTGTCCCCGGCACCCTCATGGCTGGATCCTGCTGCCCCACGTGGCCTTGGCCTGGGCTGGGGGACGTGGCCCTGTCGGCAGCCGTGCTGCCTTGGCCCTGGTGTGGGAGTGGGGCTGGGTGGGCTCAAGCGGATCCGACCTCCTCCCTGTCCTTTGTCCCCAGCTCCTGGGACCCTCTCCCTGCAGTGGCCTGAGCCCTGGGCCCAGCCGCCTGGACTCTGCAACCCCCGGGTCCCAGCTGGCTCTGGGCTGACCCATTTGTCCACTCCCTCACCAGTCAACTCCCATTCTGCCGGTGCCCCTGCCAGGTCCCCTCAGGGCTGTCAGCTTCTGTCTCTGCACAGGCCTCTGGGGCCGTGTGCCTTCAGATGCTTGGAGCTCCCAGGCGGGGTTGGGCTGTGGCTCAGTTTCCCCAGGAGGCTCCTTGGGGTGGGATGTGGGGCTGTGCTCACCCGGAGCCACACGGCGGGGCCCTCTGCAGCACACGGGGTGGGAGGCTGGGTGGTCTGAGCCGCGGGCCCTCGAATGTCACCCCTGCTGTGGTGAGGAGACGCAGGGCGGGTGCTGGCAGCCATGGCGGAGCAGGGCAGCTGTCTGAGGCTCGCCCCTGCTCACGTCCCCACCCGGCCCAGGTGCAGGCTGTGACCCTCCAGAGCTGCCTCGACATCATCCAGCAGTTCGAGCCCTGCCCAGAAAACCAGAGCAAGGGTGTGCTGGGCATTGACGGTGAGCAGGCTGGGCTGGGCAGGGGGCTCCGGGCCAGGGGCACACATCAAGCCCCGGGGGGGGCCGACACCTGAGCGGGCTCCCCTGCAGGCTTCACCAACTACACGCGGAGCCCTGCAGGCGACATCTTCAACCCCAAGCACCACGGCGTGCACCAGGACATGACGCGGCCACTGAGCCACTACTTCATCACCTCGTCCCACAACACCTACCTTGTGGGGGATCAGCTCATGTCTCAGTCACGGGCGGACATGTACGCCCGGGTCCTGCAGGCCGGCTGCCGCTGTGTGGAGGGTGAGTTCCTGGGTGAGAGACGCGCTGCACTGGTGACCGTGCACCCAGGAGGCTGGGCCCTGGCTGACCGGGTCTGTGCCGCAGTGGACTGCTGGGACGGGCCCGACGGGGAGCCCATTGTGCACCACGGCTACACGCTGACCTCCAAGATCCTCTTCAGAGATGTTATCGAGACCATCAACAAATATGCCTTCCTGAAGAACGAGTGAGTGGCTGGGCCGGGCCCCCATCCCCCCCCTGTGTCCTTCTCGGGGAGCAGTGGTCGTGGTGGCCAAAGGCTGGGCTTCATTTCAGGGTTTCCTTTGAGGAGTGGGTGGGGGGGCACAGGACCGGGAGAGGGCAGGCCGTGTGTGCAGAGTGGACGAGCACACTGGCTGAGGCCACTCAGGGCACATGCGTCCACGGCGTGGCCCCACGGACGGCGGTAATGCTGGTGTTGGCCACCAGAGCCGCCGTGGCCCCAGAACTAACTTCTCCCGGGAAGCCACTGTGTCCAGACTCGAAGTGCTGCCGCAAATACCTTTGAGGAAAGCCCAATTTAGCTTCCAGAAATAGAAGGCCACCTTTTTGCTGCTAGTGTTACCTCTGAGTCTTGGCTAAGCAAGGCTCACAGGTGAGGAAGGAGCTACTTGAGTGATTGACTTCGGGAATGGAAAGGGGCCTCCTGGGAGGGAGCTGGCCTGTGTCCTGCTTCCAGCTGTGTGTGCAGGGCGGGGGCAGCAAGGTCACTGTGGTGGCCGGGCCCTGGCTGCAGTGGGGAGCGTGGCACGGGCGGTGGAGCTGGGCACTCTCCAGCCTGGTGTCACTGAGGAGCCCGGGGTGCGTGGGGCCTCGGCATTGGCGGGATCTTCCCCGGGCCTGGGAATCGGGGCACTGTGGCCTTCACCCATCCCTCCTCCCTGTCCATGCCCCGCGGCCGCCCCCCTCTGCTCTGGCTCATGGCCTCTTGCTCTGGGTCACCCACATTTTCTCAAAGGATCACAGCTGCCTTTTGGTGCGTATATTGGAAATGAAGCTGAAGAGCTTTCCCCGCTGTGCGGGCCACGGCCCCTCCTGTCAGATGGCGCATGCCGGGCTGTGTCTCCTTCGTTGTGCAGCCAGTGCCGGGACCGCAGGCCAGGCCTCCGGGATCTGGGTCACAGGGATTACATTCTCTCTCTGCCCATTGCCGCTTTTCACCCAGAGCTTTTTCCATTGGTTTTCCTGGATTTTCTAATTGCCTTTTTTCTAAATTGGAAAAATGTCGGTGCCTTCTTTGCTCATCCTCCAGCTCCTCTCCTCCACCCTCACTGGCTCTCCCGAGCCTCTGGGGGCCACCTCTTGAAGCCGCGGCAGAGCTGCCTGTCCTGGCATGACGAGGTCCCCATCGCTCGGTGGCCGATCCACCCCTGCGCCTGACCTCGGCTGCCCTCTGCCTCCCGCAGGTACCCAGTGATCCTGTCCATCGAGAACCACTGTAGCGTCATCCAGCAGAAGAAGATGGCCCAGTACCTGACCGACATCCTTGGGGACAAGCTGGACCTGTCGGCCGTGAGCAGCGAGGACGCTACCATGCTTCCTTCTCCCCAGATGCTCAAGGGCAAGATCCTGGTGAAGGTGAGGCCTCAGGGTGGCTGGGCCCTGACTGGCCCGGTCTCCCGGCCCCTGTCTTGCGGCTCTGCCCCTGCCCCTCCTCTCCCCCAGGGGAAGAAGCTCCCGGCCAACATCAGCGAGGACGTGGAGGAGGGCGAGGTGTCGGATGAAGACAGTGCTGATGAGATCGATGAGGACTGCAAGCTCCTCAATGGGGACGTGAGTGTGAGGGGCAGAGGGGCACGGTGCAGGGTTCGCTGCAGCCTGGGGGCGCACATGGCCTGGCCGCCCCACCAGAGCCCAGGAACCCTCGTCCCACCTGGCGGACTCCCTTTCAGTGCCCACTGCTGAGCTGACTCAGGTGCTGCTCATTGCCTGGGCCCCATCCTCCTGGCCCCTGAGCTCTTGGGGTGGCACTAGGGTGCGGGTCCCACGTGGGTCCCACCCACACCTTCCTTTGCTGGCCTCCACCCAGAATATCCTGGACTCCTGCCACTTCCTGGGCAGCCCCGGCCAGGCTCTGAGTGGCTGGGGCAGACCCTGGCCCAGCATTAGCTCCACTCCAGGCTGCACTGATCCCAGGGCTGAGAGCTCCTGCAGGGCGAGCCCGCCTGGCCCCCAGCGGTGTCCTCACTGCCTCCCCAGGGGAGGGAGACTGAGGAGTCTTGAGGGCTCTAGCTGCAAGGGCCTGGGGCGGGGTCCATAACTGGCTTCTTCTCCCCCTCAGCAGTGCTCTGAGCTGTGCTGCTGCTGGGAGGCAGAGAAGCCTATTTCTCCCCGAGGGGCCTTTGGATGGGAAAATAATTGTGCAGGAGGCTTCCTGGCCAGGCTGGCCAGTTGTTTTAGAAAACCCAGAAACAGCAGAATTCTTCCCGCGCTGGGTGTGCTCTGCACACCTCTGCCTGGGCCCTTGGTGGAAAACCCATGCCCGTGCTGTCCTCCTGGCACTCTTTCCAACCCGGGCCATGCTGGGGCCGCCCTGGCAGGGAAGGGCACCCAGCGCAGCCCCAGGACCCTCTGAAGTTTGCCCCTCTTCTTGAGTGGCTGGCTCCTGGAGTTCCTGTGGAACTCCTCTGGCTCCCGCAGGTCTCCACCAACCGGAAGCGTGTGGAAAACATTGCCAAGAAGAAGCTGGATTCTCTAATCAAGGAGTCAAAGATTCGCGACTGTGAAGACCCCAACGACTTCACAGTGTCCACCATGTTCCCGTTGGGGAAACCTGGACCCAGAGCAGAGGCCAGAAAGGTGAGGCCCCCGCACGGCAGTGCCCCAGCTGCAGCTCTGCATGTGCACTCACATGCCGCTGTGTACATGCCTGCACCCTGGCGTGCCTGCACACATATGCCTCAGTGAGACACCCACACACCTGCCCCTGCCCCTGGACACACCCCTGCAGACACGAGGACATGCATGTGTGCACATGTACACACATACCAGTATGCACACATCTGCACATACCTTTGTGCATGCACACTTTGCACACCTGTGCTTGCTTCCCTACTTGTACCCATGCACACCTGTATTCATAGACTCCTGCACACCCAAGCATGTACCCTTGCACACATGCATGCACTCCCTGCCTGAGATCAGGACTCCTGGGGCTGGTGTGCTGTCTGGGGTGGGTCTACCCCGAGCTTTGGTTGTCTCTGCTTCTCCACTGTGGAGAACGAGCCACGCGTTCACCCTGCCCAGGAAGATGGTGGGGCCTGGGCCCTGCGGCATGTCTCGCCAGGGTCCTGTCCTCGTCTGCTCTCGGGGCTCTGACAGGCATGCCTGGTCCCAGCTGGGGCAGGTGGCCCCTAGGGGACATAAGCACTGCCGCTTAGCTGGAGGGGGATGTGCATCACCCACGTGGTGAGAGTCTCATGCATGACAGAGGCCCAGCAGGGGCTCAGTGAACCCGAGCTGGGAGTCTTCCAGCAGGTGGGGCGTGGCTGTCCCACCTCAGCCAGCCACCGCTGGGGGGAAGTGTCCACACAGAGGCTGTCAGAGCACACAGTGGGGTGGGGGAGCCAGGGACGAGGCCCTCTCTGCACAGGGGGACAATCCATGAAGGCTGGGCACGTCTCCCGAGGGGCCGGGCCAAGGGGCTGTGCAGGGCTGGCAGACCCGAGTGCGGCGGTGACTGGAGAGCGTCTTGGCCTGGCTCCTGGCCAGCTCCCAGGCCTCTGGGGAGGTGGGGAGGTGGGTGGGGAGGGGGTCCTTCCTGGCTGCGGCTGTGTCCCGAAAGCACCAAGAGTTTTAGAGGCAGGCGTCTTTGTTTCCACCCATGGCCCAGTGCGCTCAGCAGGTGCACACAGGCCTGGCTGTTTCAGGCCCCAGGCGTCCAGGGGGGACAACATGGTCCACCTGAGGCTCAGCCAGGCCAGGTAGGGGTGTTAAGTCTGCTCTCCTTGGCCAAGCACCATCTGGCAGGGCCCCTAGGGACACACAGGAGCCTGACTACCCCGTGTCTAAGCAGCTGCTGGGGCTTCCTGGAGGAGGACGAGGAGGAGCCGCTCAGGCTGAGCCACCGCGGTGGGAGGAGGAACAGGCCCCCAAGGGCAGCACCAGGCTGTCCCTGCCAGCCCCACACAGCCCAGAAGAGCCCGCGAGCCCTCAGGGACCGGCGCATGAGTGGTGGACACGTGGGGATGTGTCCAGCAGGGACTCGGAGAGGGGAGCTCCTGGGGCAGCCTGCCTTGGACACAGGAAGTCCTGTGCAGCATCCCCCAGGTGTCTGCCTGCTGGGCTGAGGGTCACCTCTCTGCACGGCACCTGCAGGACACGAGGCCCCCTTGGGGTCCCTGTGGTCCAGCAGGAGGCCCAGGCAGGAGGACAGGTGCCTGAGGAGATGGAGGGGCCTCACCCACGGTGTCGAATGCCAGGGAGGGAACACCACTGGGGTCCTCCGTGAGGACGGGCCAGCCAGGCCTGTTGTGACCCTGCCCTTCAGTGTCTCAGTGCAGCTGGGGTGCTCACCTCGTGGGCTCACCCACGACAGGCTGTGGCTCAGGGCTGGGAGGGCTGGACCTGGCTGCCGGCTGCCCGCAGCCCCACGGTGGCTGGGTGGAGCTGTCGCCTATGTGGACGTACCGGGGTGGAGCAGATTCTGGCCTTGCTGTGTGGGCTGTGGCTGGCCACTTGTTCTCCAAAGCCAGCACGCGCCTCTCCTTGGGCCCAGACCATGGTCACTCGTGGCTCAGTGATGGCAGCGTTTTGGTCAACGCCTCCACTGCCTCCCAGCCTACGGGTGTGGTGTCCACAGCTCTCTTGATGTGGCAGGGTCAGCCCTGAGCGAGGAGGAGAGGGTCTGGGGCTGAGGAGGCTGGGAGGGACAGCTCTCTGAAGGCCCCTGGAGAGGGGCAGCCTTGTGTGCCTTCTGTGGATCTGCCTCAGCCTCAGGGCTTGCGAAGCCCCTGCCTGGAAGGGGCCTCGGCCCCAGCATTGGGTCAGCCAGGCCAGGCCAGCTCTGGCTCCCCCAGGCTCCAGCTGGCGCTGGTGACTTTGGAGCAGGTCAGTGGGACTCACTCAGCCTGCTGTGCAGGGCAAGGGCTGCCCGTGCTCAGCTTCCAGAGTAGCAGAGGGGGTGGGCAGGAGGGGTGGCTGAGCTGCTGGCCTGGGGGCACTGGGGCAGAGGGTGCTGTGGCCAGGCAAGCTCAGTGGCTCTCATGGCAGCTCTGGAGCATCCGTGGGGTGTGCACAGTGTACCTCCATGTGTAGGCATGTCAGTGGCACGTGTGAGGATTGTCGGAGTGTAGACATGTCTGCGGTATGTACAGGGCATGCCTGGTGTGCACCTGGGTGTCCACAGTGTGTGCAGAAATGCGTCCGTGTGTGCTGATGTGTCCATAGCACATCTGTGGCGTGTTCAGGCGTGCACACAGGACTCTGCCCACGCATGTAGTTGGGGTCTGTGGGTGTGTCACTTCCGGCTGCAGCTGCTCTCTGGCTGGGGGTGTGGCAGCTGCATGTGGCCCTCTATGTCTGGTAGGAGCTGCCCTGTCCTGGGTGGCTCTGTGTGGGGTGCCAGGCACTTCCTGGGCAGGTGGGGCCCAGTTTGGGGTCACCTGTGAGAGGGGCTGGTGGGGAGCAGGTGAGGGTGGCAGCAACCTCAGGGAAGCAGGTGCCCGGCACAGGTGCCTGCAGCCCAGCGTGGATGCGCTCTGGGGTGGCGGGGAGGATGGGCAGGAGGAGGCGCAGTGCCTGGGGGCCAGGGTGGCGGGGAGCTGGTGGTTCTGGAGAGCCCCAGTCTGAGCTTGCCGGGGGAGCCCACAGCCCGTGCCTGGGATCCAGGGCACAGAGCCCGCCGTTGGGCCCAGGGCCTGCTGTCGCTGGGTGGCTGGGTGACCCTCTGGACGCGCCCGGCCTCTGGCTGGAAGGCCTGAGAAAGGTTCCGCAGGCAGCCAGGCGTCCCGGCGCAGGCAGTGAGTGTTCAGGGCAGTCCCCGTCTGTGGGAAAGCCAGTCAGCTGCGAGGTGGGATCAGGGCCCTGTGTGGCGAGAAGCCTGTGCTGCCTGCTGGGCCCTGGCCTCCAGGGTTCTGCCTGACGCTGTGCCTGCTCCCCACCCTCTGCTGACCCCCAGGCCATGCTCGACCCCGCCCCTCCAGGACAGCCTCGGAGCTGTGGGGAGTGGGGAGTGGCGGCCTCACCCGCTTACTTCTGTGTCTCCCTTGGGGCAGAGCAAGGCTGAGGAGGACGTGGAGTCGAGAGCGGACACCCGGGCCAGCAGACGCGACGGCCGCCTGCTCGTGAGCAGCTTCTCCAAGCGCAAGGTCTGGGCCCCTGCCGGCCGGCCCAGGGAGGGGAACCCTGCGGACCCCGCCATCCTCCCTGCGCCTGGTGCTCTCGGGGTCTGGGGTCAGAAGCCCGGCTCAGTCGGGTGCCTCCGCGGCCCGCTCTGGCCTGGCTGGTGCCTGAGCTCAGGCTCCTGTGGCTGCCCCGGTCGCAGCGGCTGGGCAGGAAGGGCCTGGCGGCTGCGCAGCTGCCGAAGCCCAGGAGGCCCAGCGTGATGAGGCCCTGCAGGTCACAGCTCTGTCCTCCGGCACAGAGAAAGGGCAGCAAGCTGAAGAAGGTGGCCAGCATGGAGGAGGGCGTCGAGGACCCAGACTCGGCAGGAAGCCACCCCCGAGGGTCAGTGCCCTGCAGCAGGTGGGGGCGTCACCCTGGGGGGCTGGGGCCACGCCCCACACCCTTCTCTGAGTGACCCACTGGGGCTGTCCTCAGACCGCGGGCGGGACCCTGAGGTAGCCAGGGGAAGGAAGCCACTGTCCAGGCGACAGCAGCAGTGGGATGTGTGGTGGGCACGGGGCTCTGGCAGCCTGGCAGGCGGGCCACTGGCACAGGGCTGGGTGGGGCAGCACAGTCCTGAGGGCCCGCAGGTCCCTGGGCCCCATCACTGCGCAGCGCCGGGTCTCGGGGCCCCTCCTCTTCCCTTGAGCCCCAGCCCCTCCCCCTCCCCCGAGGTGCTGTTTGTCCCTGGTGATAGAGGCTCCCCGTGGTCCCCATGATAGGGCTCCCCATGCCCCACAGGGTCGGCGCTGGTCGCTGTGAGTCAGCTGCTCCCTGGGGCACCTCTGGGCTCTCGTGGAGGTCGCCCACCTCCATGTGCAGCCCTGGCGTCCTCCCATGCCGCACTCGCCCTCCCAGGCCTCTCCCTGCCCATCCCCGCTCCCTGTCCTCTGTCCCTCCCAGCATCACACCCAGCCCTCTCCTGCCCCTACACAGAGCTGGGACCCTGCTCTCACTGCCCCACCACCCCTGAGCCTTCCAGAGCCCCAAGTCCGCAGAGCCCCTCCTGGCCGGCAGCCACCTCAGCCCCGTGGGCTCGGGATGCCCGGGGTCTGCACCGGCTGGTGCTCTATAGGTGCCTCTGCCCAGCCCTGCCGTGGTCGGGGTGGGCAGGGCTCGGGCTGGGACAGTCCCACAGGCCACGTGGCCTCCGCGTGTGCCTGCCCACGAAGTGTGGTGTGGAAGGATCCACCCAGACCCTGGAGCCCCACAGTGGGGCTGGGCCTGACTGCCCCTGCCTGCCCGCAGGACAGTCCGGCAGAAGAAGACCATGAAGCTGTCCCGGGCCCTCTCGGACCTGGTGAAATACACCAAGTCCGTGGGCACTCACGACGTGGACACTGAGGGTGAGGGCCGCGGGGCAGGGATGGGCCCGGAGCTGGGCTGCGTGCGCCCGAAGCCCACGACTCACGCCCCGCCCCGCGCTGCAGTGGCCTCCAGCTGGCAGGTGTCGTCCTTCAGCGAGACCAAGGCCCACCAGATCCTGCAGCAGAGGCCAGTGCGGTACCTGCACTTCAACCAGCAGCAGCTCTCACGGGTCTACCCCTCGCCCTACCGTGTGGACTCCAGCAACTACGACCCGCAGCCCTTCTGGAACGCCGGCTGCCAGATGGGTGCGTGCCAGGCCACAGTGGGGAGGAGGGCACAGTCCATGGGCGCTCCCGTCCTGCAGGGTGGACAGCCGGGGACGCGGGGCCTGGTTTCTGTCCTCCTCGCGCCCCACGGCTTTGGCGCACCTCCCGCTCTGCCAGGCTGGCGCCCAGCCGGGCCCTTCAACCCCAGGCAGTCTGGGGGAGACGGTTCCACTGCCCTGCACCTGCAGCATGGGCTGGCGGATCCTGGCTGAGGGACTTCCTGCCAGGACACAGGGCCCCTCCTCACAGCTGTGAGCAGGCTGGGGACCCGGTGGCAGTGGACACAGCATGGGGACGGATGCTGACCCCAGGGCCTCCTGCCCTCACCCGCAGTCGCCCTGAACTACCAATCGGAGGGGCGGATGCTGCAGCTGAATCGGGCCAAGTTCAGTGCCAATGGCAACTGCGGCTACGTGCTCAAGCCCCCATGCATGTGCCAGGGTGAGGCGAAGGGGGACACGGGACACCGGGGTGCATGAGGAGCAGGGAGGCCAGGCTGCTGCCTGCTGCCAGGACACTGAAGACGGGGCGACGCCTCCTCTGGCTGTCGGTGAAGGACCCTGCTCTGCCAGGGTCTTGGGCTAGGAATCGGGGAGCCCCTTGCCTACGCCCGGGGCCACGTGAGGTTTGCGAGCAGGGCTGGTCTGAGGGGCCAGAGGTCTGTGGTGGACCGGACTCTCGGAGGCCCGCGCCTCCTCCCTGCCCCACGGGCCTCTGCCCTGTGCTCCCGTCTCCTCCTTCTCCTTCCTCCTCACCCTGTCTCTGTCCTACTGCGCTGTCTCAGCACGTGGCACGTCCTCGAAGTTGCCAGCCTGTGCAGGCAGCTGCCCACCGCCACTGCTCACTGTTCCCGTGCCTGGGTGGGCACTGATTGTGGCCAGAGTCCCGAGTCCACTGCGATGTCTGCAGGGTGCTGGCTCTCTGCTCATGCCCACGTCCTCTCAGGCGTCTTCAACCCCAACTCTGAGGACCCCCTGCCCGGACAGCTCAAGAAGCAGCTGGCCTTGAGGATCATCAGCGGGCAGCAGCTCCCCAAGCCGCGGGACTCCATGCTGGGCGACCGCGGGGAGGTCGGGCCAGGACTCCACAGGAAGGGTGGGCTGTGGGGGCCTCGTGCCACCCTCATCCTGGTGCCTGATGCCACCTCTTACCCTGTCCTCAGATCATTGACCCCTTCGTGGAGGTGGAGGTCATCGGGCTCCCCGTGGACTGCGGCAAGGAGCAGACCCGTGTGGTGGATGATAATGGTGAGCATCCCGATGCCCGGCCTGGCAGGGAGAGGCCAGGGCCCCCTGTTCTCATGTTCTGGGGCACAGGGCTGGGCTGCAGCCCGGTCTACATGGTCTGCCCTCGCTCCAGGATTCAACCCCATGTGGGAGGAGACGCTGGTGTTCACCGTGCACATGCCTGAGATTGCGCTGGTGCGCTTCCTCGTCTGGGACCACGACCCCATCGGGCGCGACTTCATCGGCCAGAGGACGCTGGCCTTCAGCAGCATGATGCCAGGTGGGCGGGCCAGGCAGGGAGCGACACCCAGAAGCCCCTCTTCCTGCTGACTGTGGGGTGCCCTGGGTGTTCTGTTCTGGGGCCTCGGGGCAAGGCGGGAAGGCCCTGACGACCCGCGGTGGGACCCCAGGCTACCGGCACGTGTACCTGGAGGGGATGGAAGAGGCCTCCATCTTCGTGCATGTGGCCATCAGCGACATCAGCGGTAAGGTGAGTGCCACACAGGAAGAGGGCGCTGAGGCCGGGCGGTGACCTCCTGGGCTTCCGCCCCTAGCTGGGGGAGGGCACGGGGCATGGAGCCTGCCGGTGCGGACCTCCGTGTCCCTGCCCTGGGAAGGAGTCCCCTGGTGTCCCCTTGCCCTCCCCCTTGGGGGTCCTGCCCGGGAGTGCTGACCACTTGGCTCACAGGGATGGCACCTCATGGCCTCCCATGGCCTTCTCTCTCTCCCTCCTCTCCTGAGCCTCCCTGGGTGCTTCCCTTCCAGAGTTGCCTGGATTTGCCCCCTACCCAGCCCCCACACATTTGCCACGGGCCAGGCCAGGGCAGGGGTCTCAGGCCGTGAGCCCAGCTGCTCTTCCAAGTGGGGGGCTGGGCCCTGGTGACCTCTCTCCTGCAGTGCCCTCAGGGCCAGAGGCTCTGCAGGGTCCTGCTCTCTGCTGCCATCTGTCTGTCCGTCCATCTGTCATGTCCGCCTGTCTACATGGCCGCGGCCCCTCCCCAGCCGTCTGGGCCACTCACCGGCCTTCACTCTGTCTCTTTGGTCTTGCAGTGGGCTTCTGTATGTGCAAAGTCTACTTTTAGAAGCGCAGCCTTGTTAGGAACCTCGAAGGTACCCGGGCGCCACAGGCCTGTGCAGCCCGCGCCCTGCATGCCAGGTCACGCTCATTAGCATCCGTGACTCCTGGTAGCATTTTGGAGACTGTCAGTTCATTTGATATGGGCCATGACATGGTTCCGGGTCCCCTGGGCCATCTTCAGCCACAGTGGCATTTATGAGGCAGATCCAGGATTCCGCCGAGGCCACTGCCCCTCCCTGCTCTTCGTGTGCCCCGGGCGTCTGCTTCTTTGGTGTGGGCTCTGCCCCAGTGCCGTCCTTCCCGGGACCCTTCCTCCCTTCCCTCTGTGTCCCGTGCTGTCATTTCTCAGCCCCCTTCCATTCCCTCCTCACTCTCCCAGGGCCTGGGGTGGGGGACGCCACGCGGCCTGGTACTCCAAGCCTGAATCCTGGATCTCCTTCTAAATGGCGTTCCAGCCAACGTTGACCAAATTGCACTGGATTTGGGATCTTGAATCAGGACGCTGATTCAAGTGCTGGCCATGTTATCACCTCTGCCAGAAGGGCCCCCGCCCACGGGGCCCTGGGCTGCTCTGTACCAAGCGGAGCTCGTCCGGGGGAGCGGTGGGTGCTGTGGGGTCTCCGGGGGCCTCAGGGGTGTCTGGCATGTGAGAATCTCTGCTCTACACTTGTGAGATGCAGCTGCCCGTGCTCTCCAGCAGGGAGCCCGGAGGGGACCTTCCCGCCCAGCTGGACAGGAAGCAGCTGTGGCCTGGCGGGCTGGGAGCCTGAGCCCAGCTAGTCAGTGGTCTGGCACCGAGCCAGCTGGGGACGCAGGCTCTCGCAGGCCAGGGTAGGGCCAGGCTGGAGGAGGCTCCTGGAGCAGTGTCCCTGCAGGTCACCAGGAGCGGGCAGGGCAGGGCTGGGGCGAGCAGTCGCCCGCCACACCTGGCTGTGCTTGCTTTCACGACTGCTGCTGCTGAGGCCTTGGCAGTGTGACCCACAGCAAGCTCAGCACCTTGCTTCTCTGCAGTCCACAGAGCTGGGCCAGGTGCAGTGGCCGGGGCTAGGCTTGAAGTGTCCTTGAGAGGCCCATGGATGGGTGGCTCCTACCTCCACCCAGAGCTCGGAAGGCTGGATTGTTAGTCGAGAGGGGTCCTGCTGTCCCTGGTGGGGCCGACAGGAGCACCCTGAGGCCAGTGTCCTGCTCGGTCTCCAGCCAGCTGGCCGGGTGGCTCCTGCCTGTCGCACCGCGTGCCCAGCGGGGCCCCCGGGAGCCTGTCCTCGGGCTGCAGCCACAGCCAGCCTGTGTCCCGGCACCAGCTATGTGGGCTCCTTCTTTTGCAGGCCAGGCAGGCTCTGGGCCTAAAAGGCCTCTTCCTCCGCGCTGCAAAGCCAGGCTCCCTGGACAGTCATGCTGCTGGTCAGCCCCCGCCCCGGCCCTCCGTTAGCCAGCGGCTCCTGCGGCGCACGGCCAGCGCCCCGACCAAGAGCCAGAAGCCGGGCCGCAAGGGCTTCCCAGAGCTGGCGCTGGGCACACAGGACGTGGGCTCTGAGAGGGCAGCTGACGATGTGGTGTCCCCCAGCCCTGGCCCCACTCCAGAGACCCCGGCCCGTGACGCACCAGGCAGCAGCATCCCCCGAGGTAAGGCACCGGCAGCGGCTTCAGTGGAGCGAAGGAGCCCCGCGCAGGTGCGGCCCCCACGTGCCCTTGAGGGCTCTGGGCCCGCGGGGATGGCTGCTACGTGCATGAAGTGCGTGGTGGGCTCCTGCACCCGTGTGGACTCCGAGGGCCTGTGGAGGGAGCAGCCGCCCAGCCCAGGGCCTGCAGGCAGGCTCACCGCCATCCGCCAACAGCCCCAGGCCTGGGTGGACAAGCCGGGGAGTCCCTGCGGCCCCCGAGCCACCCCGGGGAGAAGCAAAGAGGCCTCTAAGGGCCCTGGGGCCCGGCGTCAGGGCGCAGGCAGCAGCGGCTCTGTGTCCTCGGACTCCAGCAGCCCAGACAGCCTGGGCAGTCCCCAAGTGGCCCCCTGCCCGCCTGAGGGTGTCCACAGGCAGCTGGGGGCCCTGCAGGGAGAGATGAATGCCTTGTTCGCTCAAAAGCTGGAGGAGATGAGGAGTAGTTCCCCCATGCTCTCCGCCGGTAAGGCCAGCCGCTCCTCCGCACTGCGTGCCCTGCACACCCCAGCATGCCTGGGCCTCCTGTCCCTGCTGTGCTCATGTCTCTGCTTCAGTGTGCTCCCGCTGCCCTGCCTGCCCTGGCTCCTGCCCCTCTGCACCAGAAGCCCCGGCCCTCTATGGGTGACACTAGGGGAATCGGTCCCACTCACTGTGCTGGACCCCTGGCCCAGTGGTGCAGCGATAGGGTGCCCCCGATGTCCTGCGCCCTGATGGTACTCGGGCCTGGACGCTGGGCCTCAGTTTGCGGAAGGCTGAGCTCGCTTCCCTTGCCCTGGGCCCACGACTCTGCCCCCACTCCGCAGACAGTGAGCAGAGGGTGGAGCTAGAGTGCCAGACCCCCGGCTGGGTGGGAGGGGCGTGCACCAAGCCCCTCACCCTGCTCTGCACCCTGGCCCGCCTCGCTGTCCGCCCACCCCTCTGCAAGCCCCACCCTGCTGACCTTGTTCTCCTTTCTGTCCCTGCACCCCGGGCTGCCTCCATAGTTAGGGACTGAGAGCAGCGCACGCCAGGTAACGCCCAGCCCCTGTGTGCGCCGTGTTGCCCCGGGCCCCGGAGACCCTGCGTGGGAGCACAGGGCACGGGCATCTTGCCCATCCACACCCGGACCCAGCAGCAGCAGGGATGGGGGCACCTGGTGTGAGCCATGTTAGCCGAGTGCAAATGGGCAGGCCTGGCTGCTGGGGACCCTGCGGGGCTCAGACTGGCGGACGGGGTGCAGGGCACCATCACTGACCTGGCTCTCCTTCCCCGTCTCTCCTCGGACCCAATCTTCCCCTCCTTCCGTCTCCCTGTCTTGTCCCCGCCCCTTTCCCCGCAGATGCCTGCCCCCTCTCCACACAGCGGTCCGTCTCCCCCTTGTGCAGCCTGGAGCCCATCATGGAAGAGCCGGCCGTGGGCCCCGGTGCTCCCGCGCAGGCGGCCACCCCCAGCAGCCCTCCCGGGGAGCGGTCCCCGCACTTCCCAGGACCTGTGGCCAAAGCGGCCAGTCCCCCACAGACAGCTCGGGGACCCCCGGGGCCCCTCCAGCTCAGGACTGGGGGCCATGGGGATGACAAACAGGCTCCCAGGAGGCTGCTCGATGGGGGGGGGCCCACTGGGGCATGCGAGGGGGCCTCGGGCAGCCAGCAGGACAGTGGAAGCCAGCCACGAGTTCTGGGCCTTCTGCCCTCGGTCAGAAGGGCCAAGAGTGAGAGCCAAGTGTCCCTGGAGCCCCCGGGCACGTGGCGGCCACTGGCCGGCCCGACCCCCAGCCCTGCTGTCCACTCGGACGCCACAGGCAGTGACCGGATATGGCAGCGGCTGGAGCCAGGCAGCCACCGGGACAGCGTGTCCTCGTCCTCCAGCATGTCCTCCAGCGACACCGTCATTGACCTCTCCCTGACCAGCCTGGCCGGGACCCCGCTGGGCCGCCTGCCCTCGAGACCCTGCTCGGCCCCCACTGCCCACCCGGACCTGCCTCCTGTGGCTAAGAGCAAGTCGAACCCCAACCTTTGGGCAGCGGGCCAGCTGCCTCCCGCGCCCGACGCACCGCAGCCCCGGCCTCTGGCGCCACGGCTGCCCGGCCCCCGACCCCGGCCCTCCTGGGGCCGCCTCGCCCCGGGGTGCCTGCAGGACTGCCCGGTGGCTGCCAAGTCGAAGAGCCTGGGGGACCTGACAGCAGATGACTTTGCCCCCAGCTTCCAGGGCAGCTCCCGCAGCCTGGGCCAGGGTCCCGGGCCCCGGGGCTCCGCACGGCAGGACACCCTGACAGAACAGCTGCGCTGGCTCACTGGCTTCCAGCAGGCCGGGGACATCACATCACCCACCAGCTTAGGCCCGGCTGGGGACAGGGCAGAGGGGGGCCCCGGGTTCCTGCGCCGGCCCTCCTCCCGCAGCCAGAGCCGAGTGCGCGCCATTGCCAGCCGGGCCCGCCAGGCTCAGGAGCGGCAGCAGCGGCTTCGGGGACTGGACCCACAGGACCCCCCAGAGGAGGAGCGGGGCACCCCTGAGGGCGCCTGCTCCGTGGGCCTCGAGGGCTGCGTGGACGCCACAGGCCTCCCTAAGGGCGCCCCGGAGCAGGTGCCTCATGCTGCTGACAGCCTGCTCCTGCTGAGGCTCTGAGCCCATACTCACCGCTGCCAGAGTCCCAGGACCCAGCCCCTGGCCTGAGGAGCAAGGGTGGCATCGGGCCCAAGCTTCTCCACTCCAGGCATGCAGAGGCCCAGAATTTGTACCGAGAGGTTGGAAGTTTAAGGCGGAACTTGTGGCATGAAAGCGATCCCCAGCCCTTCTCTCTGTCCTCCCTGGTGTCTGGCCTTGGGTGCGTGTGGTAGGTGTTTCCTCCTGTTGTGAGCCTGTCCCTGGGAATGCCTGCTGTACCGAGCTGCTCTTTCCCCGTCCTCACCCTAACTGCGCCTTGCTCCCGGACGACTGTCCTCCACCAGGGGTTTCTGAAGACTGGAAACTGGACACAGCTCCAATAAAGGTGTTCACACTGCTCCCTCGTCCTCTGGGCCTCCCTGGGGCTGTCCCAGCATGGTCCCCGGGCAACTGAGTGGCCAGCTCCTCCAGGAGCGGGCCCTGGCTCTGCTCTGGGAAGCTTGGGAGGCTGTGCCGGGCCTGTCCTCTGCCCACCCCAGGGCTCAGGAAAGCTGGGGGCTCCACTATGTGCAAGGCCTCGGCCCCTGCTGCCTGCAAGAACCTAAAGGCCTGGAGCTGACCAGGACCGAAGCAGGAAAAGCGCTGCCCTCTGGGGCTGGGACCTGGGATGTGGCCACGCCCAGTGCAGATTAGCACAGGCCTCTGGTGGGCAGCTGTGGGGAGCCACAGGGGCCGGTGTCGCCACCCCACTCAGCTGGGGTTTGCTTCCCTGCACGAGCTTCCTGCCTCCTGCAACCTAGGGCAGGTGTGTGGGGCACCGTGGGCTGTGGCCCGAGCCACCTGAGCTGGGGCCAGGGTGCCTGCTGTGCCTGTGCAGCTCCTTCCTGCCCGAGCTGGGAGGGCGGGAAGGCAGAGGCTAGACCGGCCTCCAGGACACACAGGGCACACGGCTCCCGTGCTGGTGGCAGAGGCATGTGCCGGGTGTGTGTGGGCCTGCCTGGCCGCAGCCCTCGTCTAGGCTCTGCCTCCGAGCCTGTTCTTCCCACACCACCTCCCGGGGCCCAGCCTGGGCCCTGTGGGCACCCTGGGGCCACCTCGAGGTCCAGTCCAGCCACAGGCAACTCGAAGCATGCAGGGGAGGCTGTGCAGTGGGAGCCTCCCCAGGTGGACGTGCTCCAAGACCCAGCCCAGCACAGTGTGGCCAGAAGTCAGGAAGCCACGCAGTGCCCAAGGGCCTCCCCTCAGTGCAGGGCTCAGGGAGCCCTGGACACTAACCGGATGACGTGAACTGTGGCAACGAACTATGGCCTGGGGATTCAAACCCCATGCCCAGGCTGGAAGCAGTGGGGCTGTCCTAGGTCCACAGCAGGGGAGCAACCTCAAGATCAGGTAGGCTGCTACCGGGCACAGGGGACTGTCCAGGGTGGAACCTGCTGCTCCCTACTGATCGCCATGCGAGGTGTTGCAGGGCTAAAGTGGCACTGGACACGGGGCAGCAGACCCAAGGGCTGGGTGAGGCTGGAAGATGCCCGTCCTGTCCTACCTCGGGCTGCGCCCCAGTTTGGGCTGCAGGCACCCTGCACGGCTGTCAGGGGGGCGCAGTGCAAAGTGAGGGAGCAGAGTGGCAGCTGCTACCGCAGAGGCAGGCCCAGCTAGCCTTGCTTCACCGGCCAGCCCTGCAGTGCTGAGCTTGGGGCCTGGCTGCCTCACTGCCCAGCTCCCAGCACGGGCAGCTCCCTGGTGCTGTCCTGAGCACACACAGCTTGCCTGCCACACCACTCCAGGCGGGAGCTCTGTGCAGGGTGCTGAACCCCTCAGGTTCACACGCAGAGGACTGGTCGGCTGTACTGCAGCCTCTTACCACACTCTGAGGCTGAGCTCAGGCCCCAGCAACAAAACCCACATGGCAGCTCCGAGCTAGTGTCAGCTCCAAGAGCCCTTGAGGGCCATCAATGTCATCTCAGCCTCCTCTCTGTGGCTCTCGAGCCAGGAGTGCTGCGTCCCCAGGAGCAAAGTGGATGGGAGGAGACAGGAGACAGATGTGCAGGCAGGCACGCGTGCCCCTGGAGGCGGGAGGATGGCTCCTGGGCCCGGGGGTCAGCGGGGATGTGGCCTGGCCCTGTGGCCTCTGGCACCTTATCCCCAGGCACGCACGCCAGCAGACCTGTGTACGTACTTAGATATTTATATGTGTGTGTGTGTGTGTGTGTATAAAAGATTATCTAACAGTTAAATACACTCCAGCCCAAGTGTCTCATAGGACAGCTCTGTCACGGCCTGGCACCCACGCTGTCAGTCGCCAGCAGGGTGCAAACGCTCCGGGTGAACGCAGGCTCCTCATGAGGAAGAGCACAGCCCTGACTGGGCCAGCCGGCGGCCCGGCCTCACTCGGCTGGAACCTCATACTTGAAGATGACGCTGAAGAGCGGGCCGCCCAGCCGCTCAGCCAGCCAGGCGTTCTTGACCACTGCCAGCTTGAGGCTCTCGCAGCGCAGCGCGGCGTAGTAGTTGGTGTGCACGGCCCGGCCCATGCCCTCGATGACTGCCAGGTCGGCGCCACGCTCCCGCACCAGCACGGCCAGCCCCTTGTCCAGGCGGCTTTGGGAAGGAAGGTGGCCGTGAGGCTGGGCAGGGACCAGCAGAGACCCGGGGGGCCCAAGCGTCTACATCCAGCCCCACCTAGCACCCGCTTCCTCCTGCTGGGCAGGGAGCACTCAGCTGCACCCTGCTCGTCCCTTCCTAAGGCTGACCCTGAGGCCCTCGCTCCTTCCACCTCTGCTGCCAGCTGAGCCTGATTCTGGCGGCATCACATGACTCGCCCACCCCCAGAGGTGAAGAGGAACAGCGCCTTGCCACCCATTCGGGGAAACTGAGGCCAGGCAGGCTCCCAGAACCACACAGCATGGCTGCTTTGAGTCTGAGCTACCTTCCGCCCACAGGCTCGAGCAAAGGCCACCACCCAGGTCCAAGGTTGGGGCAGGTGGGCTGCAGGAGGGACCAGGTTACCTGAGGTCGAGGCACGGGGAACTGGAGCCTGTCTGTACCAGCAGCAGCCTCTCTTCTTGGAGCGCAGAGCTGCAGGGCATGAGGTGGTCAGTGCCCTGGAGGAGGCATCTTGGGGACCCCCTTCTGCCTCCCAGGACCCACCTAGCTGCCCCCAGCACCTACTGGATGATGGGGTCCATGGCTGCAATGCGCTCGGCCACGAGGAGAGACTCGCTGTAGGTCACGTCGTTCAGGGCGGGGCCCGAGTTGCACGCCAGAATGACCTGAGGGGGAGGCTCCAGCTCAGTCCCTGGCCGCTGGACAGGCAGAGCAAGTGCTCTCGCCTGGGTGCCCTGGGCAGCACCTCGGCCCGGGTGGGCAGAGAACACCTTTCCATGGGTGGGGGTCAGCGAGCTGCAGCACAGGCACCTGGGCCCCTCCTGGCCTCACCAGTACCTACCGGCTGCTGGAAGCCCGCAGCGGTGCCAGCCCACCCAGAGCAAGGAGCCCGGGGAAGGGTTCCCTCTGTGGCCTCTGCACTCACCTCCGTCCCTCTAAGGAGTAGCTCCCTGACAAAGGGGAAGACTCCCAAAATGAGGTCTATTCCACTGTTATCTGCGAAAATTAAGGCACATTTATGAGGGGGCCCCTGTAAGACAAAACCAGGACGTTCAGTTGGGAACAGTGCGTCTGAGCGCTGCAGACGCCCCCGCCCCCATGCCCCCCCCAGAGGCTGGCAGGACCTCGAGGTCCCGGGGAAGAGCAGGCGCTGGGACAGGGTGGCCCTCGAGAGCCTGGGCCTGCTCCTCCCGCATGGTGGCCCCAAGGACTTCTGCACTGAGGTCAGCTGGTTGCAGAGTGGCCACTGTGGGAGGGCAGGCTGGGCACAGGGACGGTGGACATAGGTTCTCGGCCAGGACACCGAGGCACTAAGTGCACTGCTTGCTTCTGGAGCAGCTCCTCACCCACCTCCCGATGGCCTGATGCCCCTCCGGGCCCACCACCTGGGCCCACCTCCCACCAACTGCTCTGTCCTTTGTGGGCAGGGTGGGGCAGCTCCTCGTACCTTTAATCTCTGAAGCCACCTGCTGTAGGAGTCCACAAGCCAGGGGCGCTCTGCGGACAGAAGGGACAGTAATCAGGTGCACGAGGGGGAGACTCATTTCTGCCGTCCTGGGGGCCGGTCCCCCTACTCCTGGGCCCTGAAGGCAGGGTTGTGTGTCCCCCATGCAGATGGCCCCTTGCAGGATGCCAAGGGCCCTGGGTTGCTATACCTTGTAGCTTCTTCTTCGCTTCTTCAAACCCAAACCGGGGGTCAGATTCAAGGACACTGCATAGAGGAGGAAAGGTCAGGTGGACACCCAAGAAGTTAGGCCCCCTCCCCACGGGCACACGTGCTGCTCTCGACCCCCACCCAGGCCACATGGCCATTGCAGCCGGGCCTCGGGTCACTGGCCCACTGAGCGATGCCACAGATGCCATAGCAAGGTTCTCAGGCTGACTCTGAGGTAGGGCCAGGCCCTCCTGTGCCTGGCAGCCTTGGGAGCATGCACCACGTCAAGTGGGGAGGACCCCTTAACGGCACATGGACTGGCTGCCAGGGGGACAGCCGTGAAGGGCGTGGCAGGGACGTGGCCAGCCCTGCTTATGTCTGCATTCCCGAGGAACAAGGAGACCCTGCCCAACTGCCCATGTGTGGGGAGCCCTGGGGAAGGAGGGGACCTGCACCCCGTGAGGCCCACTCACTAAGGTAAACTGCTGCGGAAAGCATTTACTGTGGTCACCCACAGATCAAGGACCCCAGGAGAGGACTCTGGATGGACCCCAGAAAACACACGCCCCACACATCACAGCAGGCTGACCCTCTGCTCAGCACCTTCCCCCTGCACAGGAAACGCCACCGAATTCCCACTCCCTGTGCAAACACGGGTGTAGACTGATCCCTGGAAATGTCAGCCCCGGATTTCAGATCTGCAGCCCCAGGTCCCCAGGTGCCTATGCTTAGGGAGGGGCAGCCCAGGGTCAGGACGGAGCTGCAGAATAAACCAATTCTGAGTGGCCATGAGAGCAAAGGAAGAGCCAGGCTGGGCACGGCTGACACCTACTCCGACACGGCCTTGGCCCCCCAGTCAAAGACGTTGCCCGCCAGCAGCCCCCTGGCCAGGGCCAGCTGCCGCTCCTCCCAGCTGAGCGCGTCCAGGGCTTGGACCACGCACTGGAAGCACTTGAGTGCCACGCCGTTCTCCTCCTGCTTCACCTGCGGAGACACAGGGCGGCTGAGTGCAGGTGATCTGCTGGCCCTGCGCCAACCCTGCCCTCCCTCCACGCAGGGCAGCTGAGGGCTCAGAGCCTACTGAGGAGGCCATAGCAGGCAACGCAGCACCGAGTGTCAACCCCCAGCCAACCGCCTGGGCTGTGCCAGGCTGAGCGCACCGTCCTGGGCAGCGTGATGCTATAGCGCTGCGAGCGTCTGGACAAGGGCCAAGGGCGAGGGCGACCCCCGGCCTCAGCACCCAGACGCAGCATGTGAGACGCTGGCCCTCAGAACAGGGTCAGAATGGCAGCACCGGTGTCTGGGCTCCGGTCAGCAGCCTGGCTCCCAGGCCAGCTCGGTGGCTGGATGTGAACCTTGGGCCACGTGGTCCACACAGCATGGGGAGGGCAGAGGCCCTGGCGTGCCCACCTTGCAGAGAGGGACCAGGGGCACACGTGTGCGCATGTGCACGCGCGCACACACACACACACACACACACACACACACACGTGTGCAGCATGGGGTCTGAACAGGCGCTGGGCCTCTCGGGTGCCTGCCATCCCTCGCACCTGCTCCTCTCCTTCTACGGCCATCAGCCCTGACCCGGGGCTGCCTGAAAGCCTGCAGGGCCCAGGTGGGCGGGGCACCGCTCAGCCCTCTGTCCCCGCCACCGCCATCGGGCCATGGGGCTGCAGCTCACCTTGGAGTACGGGTCTGGGAAGCTGAACTCGTTCAAACAGTGCTCCCTCGTGTCCAGCAGGCTGCGCACAGTCAGAGTCCCGTAAGCGCTAGGGGCGGGGCAGAGCAGAGGCAGAGGGCTGAGCAGGGCAGACCCCGCGAGCGTGTCACCCGGGCCCGGGCCCCACACCAGCGGCTTGGCACTGGCCCCGGGTGCGGGGGGAGGCGGACAGACACGGGCACTCACAAGGGCTGATGCCGCAGCGTCTGCAGCTTGCTCCAGTACTTCTGCCGGAACTTCCTGGCCCTCTCGGCCGCGTCCGCTGACTCAGGCTGGCTGGCCACAGCGCGTTTCACCACCTGCCAACAGCAGGGCAGTGGGGCCGGTGCCTGCCCCGGCCCCCAGCAAGTTCCCCAGGCATCGGAAGGCTGAGGCGGGCACAGGCCCAGGCAGGGTCTGCACACTCCCACAGCGAGAACTGCAGGCCTCGGGCATGGATGGCAACAAGGGCTCCCCGGCCACTCCTCCTGCCACCCGGGGCTAGGGCAGGGTGGCGTCCTAAAGCGCACCCTGGCCGGAGCTCAGGGAGAAAACACAAAGCCCCGGGGGCATCTCCTGGGACTGACTCACAGGACCGGAAGGGGGTGACTGAGGCACGCCCTCAACACTTAGGGGCCCAAAGGGCCACACGCGAGTCCACGCCGTGTCAAAGGCAGTAAGGGGACCGTGTCCCAGCAGAAACTGCCCTGGCGCCCATCCGCACCCATGACCCACTGAGCGCTAGTGGGGGCTTTGCCAAAGCAGAAACCTCTCTCACACTCTTCCCCCACGGACCAGCCGCCCGCCCGCCCGCCCTCCTCTGGGCCCAGCCCTCACGCACCCCATCCAGGGCCTCCTCGAAGCACGTGAGCCAGTACTTTCGGGCCAGGGCATCGTCTGTGAGGTCCACCGTGTCGGGCACATAGGAGGATGGGTCCAGGAGGAGGGGCAGGTTGACCAGGGGCCTCTCCAGCCGGTCCATCTCCAGCAGGTCAAACTGAGAGGACAAGCAGAGACTGCTTCCAGCACAAGAGCCACGAGGCTCCCTCGGTCTGCTGTGGGTGAAGCTCCAGTCCCTCTGGGACCTGTGCACCAGACGTGGGCCCCATCCCTGGATTCTGCCCAGAGCCGCCACCATCCAGGCTGCCCTCGGCCTCGTGGCCAGCCCCACGGTGGGTGTGCTTGGGGGATTTCCAGCCCGCTCCCACCCCACCCTCCCCTGTAGCCTCCCGGGCTGTTCTGGTGTCAGCTCCTGCTGTTTCCTCTGAGCCTTGATGCCCAGGTCCCCTGCCCCTTGACAGGCCGCTTTTCTGCTGCCCAGGGCTCCTCCCTCAGTGCCTGCACCATTCTGTCCTTCTGTCTTGGCCCTGTGTGGGACCCCCGGCCTCCATGCTTGATTCTCACTGCATCCTGGCCCCCAGTCACAGAGAGGACCCGGCCACATCAGCGCCAATAGCACGCGTGCTCCTGGTCTGCCAGGAGGAGCTGGGGTGGCACACATGTGGCAGCCCGTGTGACCTCCACTGTGGGCGCCTTCCCTGCCCCACAGTGACTGCCTGTGTGACACGCACCCGGCAGCGGGCCCTGCTCTGGCCCTCCCTGACCTCAGTGCCCTCTGCACGCATGGGGGGCTGGACAGCAGACTCTAGGCTCCTGCTGAGTCTTGGAAAATGGCCGCTGTGCCTCCCTTTTACCCTCAAGGTCAGCCCACATGCGGTTAGGTTAAAACCCACCCTCCAGGGATTTAGCTCCGTGGTTCCGGCGCCTGCCTCACCAGCGCAAGAACCCGAGTTCGATCCCCAGGACCAAAAAAAAAAAACCACCACCCTGTTGTAAAAGGCACAATAAGGAGGACAGGCAGAAGGCACTGGCCACCCAGGCAGGGCCCACGACTCACTGTGCCACTCCGCACCCGCTGTGTTGGGCACAGCTCAGGTGACGTGCTCATCAGGCCAGAGCTGCCTGCGTAGTTCTCGCCCCAGCTGTACTGGTTAGGATCTGGAAAAGCAAGATGCGGGCTGCCATGTTAGCCTTGCTTTGGTTCAAAAGGGGAAAGCGAGGGAGGAAAATGGACAGAATCACTTGTCTACAGGAACACCAATAACACATGTTCCTGTGGCATCCTGAGGCCTTGCGCTCCCCAGCCCATGGGCCACCTGCATGCACTGGGGAGCACAAGACCCTCAACTCACTGTCTTGCTCGGCTCCTTTTAGGAATGCTCCGATGGCCCCCAGGTAGCCTTCGTGTCTCAGGAACAGCGCCTGCACTTCTCCCTGTCACACCCAGCCCACAGGAAGGTGGTCAGTGTCCAGCCAGCACTGCTGTCCCCAACTGTGCCACCAGGCCAAGCTCTGGAGCCACGCGCGTAAACGCCAATGGGCTGTGCTCAAACACAGGACACCTGCTGTCTGTGGGACTGGGGTGCTGGCACAAGGCACTGGCGTCTCCTGCGTTAACGCCCACCCAGCCCATCTGATGTGCCGGGCTGCTTGGGTGGTGCCGTTGACAGCGCCTGGCACGGCCAGCCCTGGACGCCAATCTGCAGCCAGTGGGCAGGCTCCACACACCCCAGGTCCACATGACACTCGCTGGCAGTGAGGGACAGTCCTCCAACTGCCTGTCACTGGTAACATGCTCACACACAACGTGCAGGATGCCCACAACTAGCCAGAGGGGGAGGGCAGGCGAGGGCAAGGTCCAGGCAGCCGGCACCAGGTTTCCCAGGGAGCCCAGCTACCAGGGCCAGTGGCCACACCCCCTCCCAGCTCTGTGGGCATGGAGACCAAGCCACGGCTTGGTCAGCAGGCTGGCATGTTTGTGGCACGGAGGGGGCTATTAGGGTGACTGGGGTGACCAGGATGGGGAGACTTGAGCTGCGGTCACCTTGGAGAAGAAGTTAATGCTGTAGGTGATGGTATGCATGGTCACAGGGTGGCCCCGGATGAAGAAGCCCCCGAAGTACACTCTGTCCAGGCCATGGAGCTTTGCATAGAGACAGGCGAGCTGCCCAATGTCATTGCTGATCATATGCAGCAGGCTCTTGGCCATGTCTTCTCTGGAGAACTCTGGGGAAATACAGGCAGCACTGGTCGGGGGTAACCCCAGGGTTTGACGGAGGCAGTGCTGGGTGGGAAACTGGGACCGCACAGCACTCTGAGGGTGTCTGGCCCGTGACTCAGCCCCGCAGGCAGGGGACTTGCTTTCAAACCACTTTTCCTACCCTGTTTCCCCAAAGCAAGGACAGACGGGATTTCTTTGCTGATGCGCTAAGGCCACGAGCTCTCGTGCAGTGAGTGCAAGCCAAGGTAGCATGGGCCAGAGTGGTTCCAGGGTTGATCTGCGAGGCCTGTGTCCCTGTCAGTGGGCCACATTGGGGACCTCCGTGAGTCCCCTCCGGGTGGGGACCAAGGCCCAGTGGGTACCTCTGTCAGCCGTGGCCGACTTCCCGAAGCTGCTGGCTATGAGGTTGCCGCTAAGCCCCAGCGTCTGGTGGGCCCCGCCATAGATGTCCTGCACCAGCATGTCCACGTTGGCGTGCTGGCCCTTGGAGGCCAGGTGGAGCAGCTCGTCGAACTTCTGCAGAGGCAGAGCGGAGGGTGGGGTGTCTGCTAGGGGGTCCCCACCACCCCAAAGCCAAGTTCCTTATCACTGGGACTGGAGGCAGGTGAGGCGAACGGACACGGCGAGTCACCGGCCAGGCTACTCTGGCAGCTTGGACCCCTCTTCAGAGGGCAAACCACTCAGCTAGGGGGTCCCGAGAGCCCAGAAACAGTCGGAACAAGAGCCAAGCAGGCGCTCTCGCTCTCGGCAGAATCCAGACACAGGCCTCCATTGACCCGGGAAATACCTTTGTCTTGGTGAGCAGCGCCCCAAGCCCCCAGAAGGTGCCGCCGCCAACGGAGCTGCCGCCGATCCACTCGAACCTGTCCTCCGACTCCACCTGGGGCAGTGCCAGGCAGGGGCCTCAGCCACGGTGCCGCCAGGGTGCACGGCCAGGACCAAGCCTCGCCCCACCCCAAGCACCGCTGAGGGACATGTGCTCAGGTTGGTCAGCAGGGCCTCAGCAGCTGCCAACCTCCCTCCCGCCGGCTGCAGGAAGCAATCTCACCTTCACGATGGAGACCCCAGAGCCAATGTTGACCAGGAGGTACGGGAATATGTTGGCGTGCTGTGTCTGGAAGCGGAACTCGGGCTCAGCATCTTTCTGATAGGCGAAGGCCTCATTTGGGATGTTCTTCAGCACGAAGTTGCACCCCTTTATCAAGCAGGTCATCACATCCTCCTTGTGCACTCTGGAAAGGAAGCAGCCCAGTCGCTCAGAGCAGTCCCAGCCCAGAGGAGACAAACCACAATGCACCTGCCGCCAATGGAGCAGAGCAGCCTGCTTTGGTCCAGTCCCTCCCACCCGTGGTGCACGCATGAGAGCCAGAGGGGCCGCATCTGCCTTCTCAGCCCAGGTCTCTGCTTACTTCAGCTGCAGCTTCTCCTCAATGAGGTCCTTGAACTTGTAGGCCCCGCCCCCTGTGGCCAGGATGACCTTGGTCTCTGTGTTGACCAGGTGATCTTTGATGAAGTCCAGGCAGGCCTCAATGTAGGTGTTCTCGAACTTGACGAAATGCAGACGAGCTGTGATCTCTTCCTGAACTGAGATCTCATACGGTGGCTCATGGTCCTGCTCTGTGTCCTGGAAAACAAGTCGGAAAGTCTGCACCGGTTGTGGGTGGTATCGAACCTGTGCTGTACCTGAGCACCCTGCTGCAGTAGTGCCGGCCTTGATGCTGACAGGGCTGAGTGGAAGGACACTTCCCCCAGAGCAGGCCAAAGGAGGCACCCCTGTCCGGCTGAATGAGGAACCGAGGGAGGACAGAGTAGCCGCCAGTACTGGACACTTCCGGGACAGCCGAGTGGACGTGGCACACAGCAGAGGGACAACACATAAAAGGTGGCAGTGCCAAGTGCAAGGCCACAGGAGAGCAGCCACCCTGCCAGCGGCTCTACTTGTCCGCCTGAAGCAAGGCTCACCTTTCCAGAGTGCTCAAAGGACCTCACTTTGGCTACTTTGTGCTGCACTGTTGAATAGTAGGCCAGCTTGGTTAGCGATCCACCTACAGGGGAGACATAAACCAAGCAAGAGTCAGAACGAGGACGACGGAGGCCTGAAGGCTCATCCACCCAGTAGCTCGCTGGGGCATCCGCACTTTAGCCATGGCCTCCCCCTCGAGGATGGGAGTCTCTGTGGCCACGACATTCGGCGCGACCTGAAAGTAACATCTCTATGGGCACGAAGCAGAGGAAAGAGAAAATGAACGATCAAACCGAGTGCATCTTTCCTTAGAAATTCTACTCCCCTTCGGATCTCTAACCAACCCACGAACAAGATTCCCTCCTGGCCCCAAGTCCTAAAGTAGAAAGGAAACCATGGAGCCTTTGGGTGTATCTGGCTGTCAACAGTCCCTAGAGCAAACGCAGCTCCAACTCTGATCCTGAGAGCGACCCAAAGGAGAAGTGCGTCTGTAGGTCTCTGCTCGAGGACATGCACTTGGCCATCGGTCTGGAGGTCGGGGGCAGCACGAGCTGCACCTTCCCAGGTGCGCAGGGGACGGTGTGGCTGTGCTCACCAACGCAGGGCGCAGGGCAGCGGCGGCTCCTGCCCTGGGGATGCCTGAGCCGGCAGAGCTATCAGCCCCAGGAAGTCAGGCCAAGGCCCCGTGGGCCAATGTCCCCACGTCCTTGAGAGCCCTGTGGCCCCGGGCTGATGCACGCAACTGGACACTGAGCTCCACGCCGGGAAGAAGCAGGCTCTGTTCCCGAGAGACACTCGGGGAAAGCTGAGAGGGCCAGGAAAGGCCGTCAAGGACAAGCCCGGCTGTCCTTCCAGGCAGAGAAAGGGCACTCTGGAGGCTACCGTGTGTTCAGACTCCGAGGACCGGGAACAACAAATAGAAGGAGAAACCTAAAGCTCAGCGCTACAAGACAACTTCAACAAATTGCATTTCCAGTGGTGCCTGACAGAAGCGAGGCAAAATCCCTCACCAGGAGAGCAGGAAGGCTGAAGTTATTTTTAAATGGTTGTTTTATAAGGAAATACAGAAGGAATACATGAGAGCAGAGATTCAAGTCAGCACATGAATTTGTAACACCAAAGCATCCAAAAGCCAACACTCTCGCATTTACCAAAAACCAACCACCTTTTCCGATATTTGTTGCGCCTGCTTTATTCAAGCACGACAGCCCCGCAGCCTTGCTTTGTCTGCCAAGGCCAGGCCCGTTTGGTTTAGTGGATATTGTCATGGCTTAATCTCATCCCCGAGTCCACGGTCCTAAACCTCCTGATCCCTTCTCCCCACTCCCAATCTGGCCCGGCTGGGAGTCTCATTAAAATGCTTGCCTGATTCACCTCTGGGAATAAACTGCTTCGTGAAAACAGACGATGCAAAGGAAGGAACATGGGGTGTAAGGGACTCATCAAGTTACTGAGCAAATCCCCAGGTTACAGCACCTATGTTTTCACTGTTAGTTTTACTTCATGCCCAAAACAGGATACGGTGGGGTGTATGGGGCACTAGTGGGGGCAGGCAGGTTGGTTTGTGGGAAATACACACTCCAGGCAAAGCCCCACGCCCAGAGCCCCTCAAAAGGAGGGCTCACGAGGGAACAGAAGGGGTTGGGTGCTCATGGGGTCACAGCCTGCATGGAGGTCTTAACAAGCATCACCTCAGAGCCCAGAGTAGGGCAGCCTATGTCTACACCATTCTCAGGGACCCCAAAATTACAATGCAGCCAAGCAGGATTTCTGACAGACAGACGTTCCCCGGGGCGGGGGTCTTCAGCCCAGCTCCTGCCCAGCAGGCCTGGGGCCACAGCAAGACCTGAGGACTGGAGGGAGCTTCCCAGAGGTCACCTGTTTGACCTTCATCACCCGAGCCACACTTTCGTGTCCATCTAGGCCCAGGAGCACTTCTCCTACATTCTGCGGTTTCCGCCCAGCACACACCACTGTCCCGGGGCCCCTTCCTGCCCTCCCTCTCAGGGGACCCACCCTCCCCACTGTCTGCAGGTCCAGGTTCTGAGTATGTGCTGGTAAATACAGTGTCCCCATGTTTCCAGAGGTGACTCAGTCAGCTGACATGGGAGTCCCCGAGCAAGAGAGGAAAAGCACTGGCCAAGAACAGAACAGCTGAGGTTTCCTGGATGCCAAGACTTGGGCAAGGGAAGAGGAAATGGGAGAAGCCTGTGTTCAAAGGACGCTGTTGACAAGCACATTCGCTTTGTGGACGCCTAGGTTAAGCACTCCCACAGGAGCTGTGACCTCCCACCAGCTGCAATAACAAAAGAGCTGCTTTCACAAACAATATAAATATGACCTTTTAAGGTCAGACACCGGACCCATACAGAGAACTTTCAAAGAGAGGAAATAAATACTGACACTAAAAATACCTCTGCAGTGTCCTGCCATGAAACCCCCCTGGGCCGGACCCCAAAGAGCAGGCCTTGGGTGCTCTAGGTCTGGGGTTAGGGCAGCCCTCCCACCACAGCTCTGACTCTGTGGCTATTTGTTTGCCAGCCTGAGGGCCACGTGGACTATTCAAGGTGAGCCCATTTCCCCAGCTAATGCCCAAGTGACATACTCGATTTCAATTGCCTTTCAGCTACATTTAGTCTGGATTTGTCCCCACTGAACAGAACCCTCAAGTATAGGGCCACAGAACCTTTCAGTGCACATGTCCTGAGAATGCTGCTACCTCTGGAAAGGGCTGTTTGTGGAGGATCCAGTCAGTCACCAAGTCCAACCAAGTGTCTCTCCAAATGCTTCTCGAATACATTCTCTCAACTGTCATCCAGTACAGCTCCCCCAGAGACCACCCCTACTGAGAGCCCTGCCAGGTGGGATCTCAGGACGAGCCACATCTCCATTCTCAACGCTCCTCCCAGGATGAGGCACCTCCAGAAGATGGTGAACCACCAAGCCTAGCCTCAAGCAACCAGACAGCAGTGCACTAAATGCCCAAGAAGTAAGCCGCTCTGTGGGGCACCCAGCCTTTGTAAGGAGGTAAGAGGCGGCAGCACACCCATTCATTCCAGTATCAAGCACCTGCAGCGGAGGGCAAGCGGTGTCTCCCTGGGAGCCCCCACACCTCACACAGGCGTGGCAGTGGGTGGGAGTTGGCCCGGTTCCTCTCCCGGCTATGCCACTTACTGACCAGGTGACCCTGGCCGAGTTAGTCCTCGTTTCTGTGCCTTAGTCCCCATCTACCACCGGGGGCGAGGCCGGCACCTCTCTTGCGGCTAGCCGGTAGAGTCGCGGCGCCCAGAGTGGTGGGGTGTGGGACTGGCCTGTGAGGGTCAGTACAGGGGGCGGCCCGCGGGTCCAGCCCAGTCCGGGGAGGCCGTGCAGGCCCCCAGGGCCACGAGAAGCCGCGGAAGCGAGTCACCAGGCTCCACATCCCCGTCTGGTGGGCTCCCCCCAGCTCTCAACTGTCTGGGGGACGAGTCCTCTGAGAGTCGACCGAGAAAACCGCAGTCCAAAGACCCCGATTCCCGACCGCGGTTGGCGCCACGTGGACTACGAGTCCCGGCAAGCCTCGCTCCGCCGCGCGATGCCTAACGGGAGCTGCAGTCCTGCCGCCGCCGCGGACCTGCACACGGGCGCCCCGAGGACTACAAGTCCCGTGAGGCCGAGCGGCGGACCGTGAGGCTGTTCTCGAGGCCCGCGGCTCCGCCCTTCGTCCTTCCCACCGCCCCCGCTCACCGCCCACGCCCACGCCCGAGCCCGCTGCTCAGGCCGCCTATTTAGGCGCCCGGCCCCCGGCTACCTATGTCGATGGCGAAGCGTTTGGCGTTCTCCAGGTTACGGAAGACTTCGTCGGGGGGCAGCGTGATGCTCTTGTCCAGGCTGTCTCCGCTTCTCCCGCCGTCACTCGTTCCACACTCCGCCATTTTGAAAGTGCCCGGCCAGCCTCATCAGCCATGGAGATATATGCGCATATATTTGACGGCTAAGCGTCCCGTGCATAGATTATGCTAATGAGGCTCCCGCCCCTCCAGGCCTGTCTCCGCTGCAGGGACACCGAGGCCAGTCCTAGATAGGAGTTCTGAGGGCCAAGGCTGCGGAAAGACGGCCGTTATCCTATAGAGATGAACACGCAGCACAGAACATCTGGATGTTCTTGTTCTGCCAAGCTGGCCAGATGTTAACTCCAGTGTTCTGAGCCTGTCAGAGGGCTTCCAGGAGACCACCTGGGTCTGCGCGGCTGCTGTGAGGTTGGCCCTGGCCTCTGCTAGGGTGACTCACCATCTTGTTCCCCAGGGGCGTGGGACCTTCATTGCCAAAAGTCCCATGCACCTTGGAAGAGTTCAGGACCCTGCCCCACCAGTGGCTTGTGCACCTGCAGCTGGAGAAGATGTGCACCTGAATGGCAATCTGAGGGATTCAAGGGGAGCAGGGAAGGCTGCCTGGAGGAGGGCACTTTCTGGGGAGACAGGAGTCCTGGAAGGCTGCAGGGGGCAACAAGCGGAGGTGGGGCTGGGCAGGGCTCCAGGGTGAGTCCCTGGAAGAAGATTCTGATGAATCAGACAGCAGATGCTAAGGTGGCCTCAGCACCTGGGCAAGTGGATTTGTGTCTCTGACCCTTGGCCTCTGCCTGCAAGCTGAGGTGTCCCTGGCTGTGGGGCCAGCTCCTGTCTTGTGGCAAGACTCAGACAAGGCTGCGGGGAAAGTCAGCCTTGCACATGCCCTGGGTAGAGAAGAGGGGTGAACCTACACCGTGTTCAGGAGGACACTGCCTTGGTCACTGCTGGACACCTGCACATGTTTTAAGAATGCAGAACGAATGGGGACACTCTGTCCTCCGATCACCAGCCCCAGGGGCTTGGGGCAGGCTCTGGGCTGACCAGAGGGATGCCCTGCGTAGATACTTCCTGCAAAGTAGACAAAAAGGGACAGAGTTTGGAGGGAGTGAGACAGGAAGAGCACAGGGCCTGGCCCAGGTATGTGAGTGTCATTCACAAAATATGCAGCATACCCAGCTCCTTTCTACTGTGCTCGTGGGAGCCAGGTGCCTGGGGGCTGTGGTTCTGGGTTCCTGCAGACTCAACCAACATGCTGCCGCCTGTCTAAAAATAGGTGCCCTTTCCCAGCACGGTTCGCCCCTGGTAGGTTCATGGCCAGCACCGCCTGATTCAGCAGTCCGGCTGCCTCAGAGTCCTGTGGACAAGCCAAGCAAGTGGCCTGGTCGCACCCCTGGGGACAGGTGCTACCAACCAGGGGCAGGAGCAGGCGTTGGCGGGCAACAATTTCTCCCATTTGACCTGGCTCAGCCCCTTTCTGCTGTAGAATTTTGCCCACCGTGGCACCTGGATTCCTCCCAGTACAGAGCCCAGGCCCTGTACCTGCCACCCCCACCCCCCACGACCCATAGGGAACCAGTGAAAATCTGGGGTTAGAAACCTGAGTCTGTACAGGGAACCACTCCTGCCGGCTGCCTGTCCTCTGCTTTTCCGCCTCTCCTCCCTACCCCCCCTTTCCGACCCATCCTCCCTGTCTCCCTCCCTGGGCCAGGACCCAGCCCTTCTCCCCACGCAGGCTTGGCTGTGGCCCATGTGGCACCCACTCCCCTTAACTCTTGCAGAGCCAGCCCTGTGGCTGCCCAGGACAGATGGGAGGCGCAGACGGCGGAGGGGTTGACAGATTTTATTAGAAGCCTTCGTAGCAGTCCGTGGGCATCCACGGGACCGAGCGCTCAAATTCTAAGTACAAAGTGTGCCCACATGCGCCCACCCACACCAAGGAATCCTGTAAGGATTGTAGTGCGGACCCCACCCTCCCGCCAGCCCAGAGTGAGCCCACCCATCCGCCCATGAGGAACACGAAGAACTCTGGGCCGAGCACACGCAGGCTGAATACCTTCCTATGAGGATACACCTGGAGTTCCGCCTTCACAAAAGGCAATGTGCCCACGGCACGCCCGCCTGCGGGTCCGTGCCCAGCAGCGACGGGCCCTGAAGAAAGTCCTCTACAGGCTGGGACGCCGGCAGGCCGAGCCCCTGGCCCTACAAATATCATAGAACCCCCGCGGCCGGGGACTTCCCAGAAGTCACTTGCTGAAATGCAAACACAGAACAACCCCACGGGGTCAGAAGCTGGGCAGGAGATGGCCCTGATTGTCCTCAAACGACACGGCTCTGCAGGCGGTGCCTTCTCGGAGAGTGGCCGGCCCGCCAGCCTGGGGCGGGGCTTCCAGAGAAGGGCGCCGCCGACCGACGGCAGGTGGGAGGTCACCAGGGCCGCCAGAGGCCACAGGCGGAAGGGCGAGCGGCGGGGGAGGCCTTGGAGGAGGGGCGGGGGGGCGGGGGTGCAGCGCCGGCCGCGGGGGGCTCTTTGGCGGGCACGGCGGGTGCGGCGGGGGGCCGCTGGAAGTGGCAGAGCAGCTTCATGTGCGTGTCGCTGGCGGCGTGCAGCGTCAGGAAGTGCACAGCTTCCTGCAGGCACCACGAGTAGCCCTCACTGTAGTCTCGGTGCAGGCTCTTGGGACCGGCGGCCGTGGCAAAGGCTGTAGGGCAAGCAGGGCTGCGTGAGCGGGGCCGGGAGCCGGGCAGGGGCGTGAGCGGGCGCAGGGCCCGAGCGTGGGGCGCAGCTCACCCTTGCTGTGCTTCAGGTAGCTCACGGCCATCTCCAGGATGTCCGCCTTCTCCAGCTTGGAGTTGGGCTGGTGCCGCGCGAACTCCTGCTCCAGCAGCAGCTTCAGCTGCTCGATGCTGCTGTTGATGCGGTCGCGGCGCATCTTCTCCACCACGGGCTTGCGCAGCTGCGGGAGGAGGGGGCGTCAGCGAGCGGCCGGCCGGCGGGCGGGGCCGGCGGGCGGGCGGGGACTCGGGCGCCGCGCACTTACTCGGTTCTTCTCCTTGGGGCTGAGCAGCTCCACGGCCACGGTGCTGGGGGCCATGCTGGCGCGGGCGAGCGTGGGGCTGGGATCCCGGTGGCGCCCCGGCCGCGCGGCCCCTATATAGGCGCGGGCAGCGGGCTGGCGCCTGGGGCCCGGGCGCCGCGGCCGTTCCCACACTCGGCGGCCAATGGCAGCGCGGGCCGCACAAAGGCGCCGGCCATTAGCGCACGCTAAATTGCCTATGAATTGGCGCGGGCACAATGGACGCTCCCCGAGGAGCAGGTGGGCCGCGCCGCACAATGTCCGGGCTGTGGGAACGCGCTCGCCCTCATTAGCATCCCGGGGCCTGGCGCTGGGAGCCCGCGCCTCAATATGCTGCCTTTTCCCAGGCCGCGGGCGGGGGCAGGAAGGAGCCCCGCCGCCCGCCCCGAGACTCCCCACCGCTGCTGGCAGGCCGCGCCCGCGCGCTCGCTCTCGAAGATGAGGAGCTTGGATTCTCCTTGAGCGGGCCGGCGGCTGCCGAGATGGGCACCCACGCCCTGGCCCAGACCTGCTGTCCCTGGGAAGGGACGGAGGCGGCCACACTTCCCCCGACAGGCGCTCCTGTGGTCCTGACCACAGGTGGGGGGCTGAGGGCTCTGGGCTCTTAGGAGCAGCCCTTCTGCCACCCCAGCCGCTCACCTGGGACTCTGACTCTCTGTGCCTCCTGGGAGCCGGGTCACATGAGGTACCCGCGTATCTCTACAGGCAGAGGCAGGGCTGCTCTCCTACTCTCCTGCCCGGGGTTGACCAGAGACAGCGTCCTCAGAGCAGGAGGTCTGGGGAGGAGGTCTCTCTGTGGTCACTGGTCGTGCGTGTTTGTGGGTAGCTGTGGCTGCGCTTTGCCCTCTGTACAACCTGGGCCCCTGTAGAGCGCTTTCCTCTGGCACATTGCCAGTGGGCGAAGTAGGGTGCCGGGTGGCAGACTTGAGGGTCAGAGCCCGCCAGGCCGAGCCTGCCCTGGTGTGTGTCGGCTTAGGGGGCCCCTGGGCCCCTTGGGGTGAACTTATAACCCTGGTCCCTGTCCAGCTGCGTTGAGGGCCAGCAGGGGCTTTGGGCAGCCTAGGGAGGGAGACCTGGGTGCACCCACGCTCTCACCTTCTGAGGCCAGGAGGAGTCCAGTTGTCCTGCAGGGGCTGCACTGCCTCCTGGGGCGGTGGGGGCCTGGCCCTGGGCACCTGGGCTAGGGTGTGAACCCAGGAGACAGGCTCCCCGGGAGGAAGGCGACCATGCCCAAGTGCGCCTGGGAGGTGCAGGCCCTAACAAGGGTCCCGGCAGGACCGTGCCCCGTTGTGGCAGTGACCAATATGGCCTGTTGGGGGCCTGGCTCAGGAGCCCCTCAGCATATGGAGCCACGGGTGGTCCCCCAGTCCGAGACAGCAGGCTGCCAGGGGACCCGATGATGCACAACCCCAAGACGTTCAGTGGAACCATTTTTGCAGCCCAGGCCATTTTTGAGAGCCGTGCTGGGCAGTCCCATTTGGGTGTGTCCTGGGGCTGAGCTGGGGCAGGGAGGGCAGGATGCTTTAGCCACCTGTGGCCGTCACCCGAGCCTTGCCACCCCAGAGCCCAGCACCAAGGAGGTGCTCAGCTAAGAGCCGAGGGAATGCGGGAGCATGGGACAGAGGCCTGACCACAACCTCCACCAGCTGGACACAGGCTCGGAGCCCACCAGTGCCCTGCCACCGTCTGGCTGCTGGCAGAGACCCAGGGCTGTGCCGGATGTGGTGGGGGGTGGCATGCAGGCCAGACCTGCGCCCCAGGGTTTGGAGGGGGCAGTTGGCTGGGTTGTGTCCTGTCCCGGACCCTCCCCAAGCCAGTCCCTTGGCCCAAATGAGACGCGTGCCGGGAGGGAGATGCGGTCCAGCCCCCATGGCCCCAGCTGCCCGCCCACCCGCGGTGGGCTGGGATGGCAGTCTGCTGGAGGTGAGGGTGGTGGGTGGGCTGTCCCCGCTGGAGCAGCTTTGATCCAGTTTTCAGTTGTGGGAAATATGAAATGAGTGGCGTGGAGCCCTGGCCGGATGAAAGGCCGCCCCCCCCCTCCGCCCCCGAGTGCGGGCCAGATGGCGGCTCGGGCGGTCCCCGAGGCACACGCCCGGCCTTTGTAGGCCGCTTAGCACTGTGAATGGGGCCACAGTGTGGGAAACTCGCTGGGCTCCTGGCTCACACCGACCCGACCGCTGCTGGAGCCGGGGAGGGGAGGGTGCAGGGTGGTGGGCTTTGCGCGCAGCGGAATGGGGGCTGGGTCCTCCGTCCTGGCTGCCTCCAGCAGCTTGGGGTGACTCGGGGGTCCCGGCCCCAGCTGGGCTGGAGGAGGAGGGGTGTTGGTCCTGGCTGCGCTTCCAGAGCCCCCATCCTGGGAGGCTGTCCGGCATTGAGGCTCCCGCGAGCACAGCACACTTGGATGACGCTGTGAGGGGCTCCACTCTGATGCGGTGATGCCGGCGTCCATGAGCCCAGGGCCCAGGCTGTCTTGGGGTCACCGACACTCAAGGACCACCTGCTCTGGCCTGGGCTGGCTGCAAGCAAAGTGCTGGGGCGCGGGGGTGGGGCAGAGAGTGCTCTGCAGTGGGGACGTCACACCAGTGGCACTGTGCTAAGCCCTGTGTTGGTTCCCTAAAAAATCGAAACACAACTACCGTGCAATCCAGAAATTTCTCTTCCCCCAAAGAGCTGAAATCGGGGCCTCAGCTAGGAGTCTGCACACCCATCTCGGCCCGTATTCACGGTAGCCAGGAAGTGGCAGCAGCCCGCCTGTCACCAGTGGAGGGAAGGAGGGAGAAACCCGTCTCTCCACGTGTGGGGATAGAGACTGACACACACGGTGTCCATGAGGGCCTCGGGGACAGGGTGCCCCATGAATAAGCACAGCACATAGGACGGGCCCTTGCGGCTCTGCTTCCGGAAGGGCCTAGAACTGTCGCATTCACAGGCAGGAAGAGCTGGGGTTGACGATCGTTTCGTGGGCCAGCTTGGGCTCAGGAAGATGGGAGTGGGTGGAGTCGTGAGTGTAGCTGATGAGCAGAGTGGCCCTCAGGCGTGGCAAGGTGGTCACACTTTTAGATCGTGTGTATTGTGCCACAGTGAGGGGACAGGGACTTCTGTCACGGACACCCTCTTGTCCCAGCCTCTCCCAGGATGGCAGCTTCTAAGTGCGCTTTGCTGCTGGATGGACCTCCCGGAGGGGACACTTCTGCCACTCCTGCCTTGCTCCTGCCCCACTTGGGTGATCACGTGCCCTGTGCAGGCTGAACTGCTGTGTCTGAGGAGGCGCCAGGCTTCTGCTTGGGGCCCAGAGGGTCTGCTCTGGGAGAGGAGGGACACCCGGTGGCTCCCAGCTCTGCCTTCCTTAGACCTTGGGAGTCCTTGCTTAGGGTGAGTGGGTGGACAGTCCTCCCTCGGTGGCCAAAAGCCACACTGCCTAGCAGGTGGGGCAGTGGCCCTAGTCCAGATTACGAGGACGGTGTCCCTCATGTCCAGTGCCACTGCACACTGAAGCTGTGGCTTGCACCCCACAGCCATTCAGTACCTGGCCCACAGAAGGAGCAATCCCTCTAGCTGCAAGGTGACACCCAGCTCCTCTTCCTGGGTGGTCTGGGGACAGCTCAGCCACCCCAGCCTGCAAGGACAGTGGGGCACTGGAGGAGCATTGGCCTGGGCAGGGCAAGCACCGGGAGGATAGCCGCAGCAGGAGGCCATCCCACGAGGGCAGTGTTGGCCTCACATCCAGCCCGGGCACAAGGGGCTCAGAGGTCAAGTGGCAGCTGAGCCGCTGCATCCCCACAGACTTCTCTAGGAGCTCGGGGGTGGACCCCTCTATGCACGTGCGGCCGGCACAGAAAGTGCCTGGGCCTGCACCGCTGGGAGAGCTCGAGGCTGGGATCTGGACCTGCAGCGCTGGGTCAGCTGCTTCCCAGGCTGGTTGGGAGCTGGAGTGCCGTCCTGGGTGCTGCCCTGGCACGGGGAGGGTGCTGCAGGGATTGGACTGGGAGTGCCTGCTGCAGATGTTGGGTGGCCTGACAGACGGATGTGGGGCCAAAGGGCAGACACAGTGTGGACATGGCCAGTGAGGCGACGCGGCCCCTCTGTCACCAGGGACGTCTGGGAACTCTGCAGGGGGTGGGGGCGCCCTGAACTGCTCCAGCCCTGCCCCGTCCTCCATGCTGGTGGCCTGTTGGGGTCCCTGCAGCCTCCCCTATTCCAGGGCCAGACTGAGGCCTGTGTGGCTTCTGCCCGGCCCCCCGCTTCCTTCCCCTTGGTCAGCAGAGGCCTGGGCATAGGCTGCAGGGGACAGGCGTGGCCCGCACTGGGGGAGCTCAGAAAGCGGGCTTGGGAAACCCGTGTGCACCATGAAGTGACAGTGAACAGCTGGCCGGGAGGTCCTCACATTCTCTCACCTCTCGGGTGCCCGGGACCCCAAAAGTTGACACAGTTTGGGGCCTGAATTTGGGTAGTTTTTCTTAGAGATTTTTTTAAACTTTGAGATAGGGTCGGGCTTAGTTGCCCAGACTGGCCTTGAACTTGTGACCATCCTGCCTCAGCCTCCTGGGTAGCTGGGATCACAGGCCTGCGCCCCACACCCAGTTTACTGGCATAATGTTTAAAAAGGCTTCCACACACACCATGCACCCAACAAACACATGCACGATACACTCAGGGAAACCCACGCGCACTGTGCACACACAAACACACACACACACCTGCGCCCCCACAGTTGGCCGTGAAGGGGCCTCGGGAAGGAGGCTGTCCTGGGCATCAGGAGCACAGCAGACCCTTCCGCTGACCCCAGGGCGGGTGGGGGGCCCAGCTCAGGGGAGGTTCCTGAAGCAGGGTGCACTTTCCAGGCAGGGGTTCGGGAAGCCCCTTCTGGGCCGAGGGTGGCAGGACATGGGCTGGAGCTGAGCCGCCATGACAGCCAGAGCTGCGGGCACCCGAGTCCCCATGTTGGCCAGAGGAGGCTCTGCGTGTGCCTGCGCCGGTGCATGAGTGTGTGCGTGTGCATACTAGTGTGCATGTGTGTGCCCATGCACGTGTGTGCGTGCCAGTGTGTCCATGTGCTTGCCTGTACACGTGCCGTGGCAGGTGTGTGCTTTTGCCTGTGCATCTGCCTGTGCGAGCGAGGCCACACGTGGGCCCGCGTGAGTGTGCTGGGCCACTGTCCTCAGCCCTGCCCTGCTGTCCCAGCACCATCAGTGCTGGGCAGTGGAGCGCTGCTTTCTGCCACCTTCCTGCAGCTGGGAGCCGGGCCCTGAGTGCAGTGCCCTCCTCTTCCCTCTGAGCACCTGCCCTGTGGAGTGGCGCAGGCTCTGCGGGCCCCAGCAGCCCTGGCTCCAGACGGCGCAGTTGTTCCTGTTATTCAGGTGAGGGAGTTGAGACCCGAGGGGGCATGCGTGCCTGTGGGCTCCTGGCCCTCAGCTTCGAAGCCGCCTGCTGGACTCACCTCCTGGGGCCTCCACTGCCCCTCCAGACCCCGTCTCACCTCCAGGGCTCCCCGAGGACTCCAAGCTTGGCAGCGGGTGGCATAGATGGCCCACAGCCTAGTGCTGCTCCAGACAGCCCTCCCCGCAGAGCCTCTGTGGGGTGTGTTTCAGTGGGGTGCGGGGTGCAGAGCAGGCCAGAGCTGGGCTGGCGAAGGCATGCATGAGTCACGGGTGGGCTCCGGTCTTGGCATCTCAGGAAGACACATTGATCCTGTCTACCTATTTGTAACGTGGACTTTCCTGGCTCACCGGGTTGCCAGAAGAGAGACGCTGAGTGGCCAGAAGATGGGGCATCGCTGAGAAGGCATCACAGCTTGGGGAGACAGCCAGGGGCCTTGGGAGGTCCCCACTCACTTGGCCCCAGGGTGCCTTCCTGGAGCGCCTGCCTTCCTCATTTGAAACAGATGGCATAGTCTGCACTGCTAGGGCCACGCAGGTGGGGACAGGACCTCTGCCACCTCCTGCTTCACACCCCTGACTGGATGGGGTGGGAGCCTGGGGCCTCTGAGCAGGGACAGCCTTTGTGACAGCACCATGGGGCTGCCCCGTGTCCTTTCCAAGGCCCACCCTGCAGGTGCCATTGCCAGTTCGATTAGGGGCTTGGACCCTTCCCAGAAACAGCTCCTGGGTGGCTGTTCCGCTTTAAATTCAGAGCTCAGCTCTTGCTCCCCAGGGACAGAGGGGTTCCGGCCTCAGGCTGTGGTGAGAGTGACAGGACAGTCGACAGCCAGGAGGGTGCTCTCTCGCCAGGGCCCCTTCTGGTGTCTGATTTGGGGGCACTGCCCTGGAGTGGGGGCCCTGCACAGGACTCAGCACTGGCACCAGGTCCGTAGGCTGTCGATCTCTGCCACCTCCGGCCTGGGCTTAAGGACTCAGGCTGTGGTGTTGGGGGACTGCACCCCCAAGCCAGCCGCAGCCCTGGCAGATTCTCCACCTGCTGCAGTGGCTCTGAGGCCACTGTGAGGTTGGAACTCACATCCCTGAAAGCAAGGGCGGCTGCTGTGCCCCCTTGGGTCCTCAGCCCTGCGCTTCCCCGACAGACTTGGAAGCCCCAGCTTTGCCACAAATTCAGGCTGGTGCAGACCCCAGAGTAGCAGAGGTGGAGATGCCAGGCTCCAGCCCCAGCCTCCGTGAGCCTCAGTTTACCCCAGGTAAACCCGGGCTGCTGCCATGGTCCCAGCATCACATGGGCCCTGCAGATTGGGCGCAGTGGGCAGAGGTGGGCGGTGGGAAAGCCGGGCCGAGCTCTCATGGTGCATGCTCGGATTAGGGCTGCGAGGCCCACGTCGCCGCGCCCTGCCCGCCTGCCCCCTTGCACGCCAGGGCAGGGCCAGGTCGCAGTCCCAAGCTGGTTAAAAACCCCGCCGTGTCAGAGAGCAGCTCGTTCCCAACTCCTGAAAGGCAGCCGAGCCTTTATTGCTCTATTATGAGGAGGAGCCAGATGGTCTTTTGGGAGTTGCCCCCCACGCCCCCTGCAGCCGCCTCCATTCATTCAGAGGCAGGCCTGGCCCTAATACCTCGGGCCGGCACAGTTCCCCGCGCCGCACAGCCAGCACTGTGGGAGCCACCGGGCCACACACCCACGGCCAGCCCCAAGCCCCTGACTCTTGGCCTGGGGATGGGGCGTCTCCCAGCTGTGTGGCCTCCGGCAGGTCACTCGGCCCTGCCTTTGCCTCAGTTTCCTTACCTGGTTTCGGGGTTGATCAGACCACTGACATCTGCAAAGCAGCCAGCCCATGGCTGAGCACCAGGGGCCCTTCCTTCTTCTGCACCCTCCCCAAGAAGGGTGCTGTACACTTTTAGGTAACATCCACAGAAGATGAGTGTTGCGTGATGCGTGGAATGAGATGAACTTCAGATGTCAGTGCCAGGAACGAAGCTCGCTGAGCGAAGCCGGCACAGCGTCCACCCTGGGCTCTGCTTCCTGATGGAGCCCAAGGCAGGGTGCGGAGGGGCCTCCACCGCCCTCGAACAGGTGTCCTGCGGCCTCTCCGCAGCTGCCCGCACGAGGTGGGGCCTCCACCTTCTCAGCTGCATCCTCGCTGTCCCTCTCCACCTGCCAGCTTCCCCAGCGTGGCTACACTTCTTCAGGCCCAGCATCGCTGTGCCATTGGACAGGCCAGGAAACCGAGGCCCAGAAAGATTTGAGGGCCAGCCTGCCCCTTGGTGGCTGGGGTCAGAGTGACCCTCTGAGTTGGGGCAGGGAGGGCGGAAAGGACAGAGGGTGGGCTATCCTGTGTGGGAAAGCAGCTGCTCCCTCCCCGGCTGGACAGGCAGGTCAGGTCCGCCCTGTGCTACCTGCGATCCAGCGCCCAGTGGGCTGGCCTGACGATCACTAAGGAGTCCCCCGGCCTGGTTGGGCCTCTGCGACAGGGAGCGCCATGCTTTGGGGGTGCAGAATCCGGGAGAGGGACACCCTGGAGGCGGCAGTGAGGCCTGGGGTGGTGGCCAACTGCCTTCATGGGGGACAGAAGAGGAAGAGGGCCTGGGGCTCCGAGGGCAAGCCCCCTTTCTCACACACCTGCCCCGCCCTAGCTGAGATGCCCAGAGGAGACTGGGCTTGGCAGCCAGCCTGGCAGGGTGGGGAGCACCCCATCTATGAACCTCTGCTGCCGAGTGCTGGGGGATCCAGGTCACGGACGGGGCTCGGGCCCTGTGCACCGGGGCGACTTCTCCCTGACCCTCAGCCCCTCTCCAGGGCCAGGCCTCTTCCCAGCTCCAGCAGGACCGCAACACTCCTGGGGCACCCACGGGGCTCCCATCTTCTGCCGCCACCATGTTGACCACCCTGGGAGCTCGGTGCTACCCACTCCCACAGCCCCACCACCCCAGTGCCCTCAGCTCTGGAGCCCGCTGTCAGGGGCAGGCTGCCAGTCCACTTTATTACATGGCTCCTGGGTGCCAGGTGCAGTGCCAAGAGCTCCGCTCAGGTGGGGCCAGAGGAGGCCACCTGGTCCTGCCCTTCCCACTCTGCTGGAAGTGGCCCCACCTCGACCTCCGGCCCCCCTCCAGGACCACAGCGGGTCCTGGCCTCAACAGGGGAGGAGCATGGTTCGAGGGGGCGGCCGCCTCTGCCTTGAAGGTGTCCCGCTCCCTGGGAGTCTTGGGGTGGCCTCCGGAATCAAGGCCCACTGGGCAGCCGTGTCCCAGCCCAGAGCCAGGAGAGAGGAGAGCGGCAGCCCGGTCCCCCTGGACCCTGCCCCTCCACCCGAGCAGGGAGGAGGTGGTCAGTGCGCGCAGGGCCACATGGGAGGGCGCAGGATGCAGGTCCTGAGGCTGTGGGGTGCCAGGGTCGCCTGCCCAGCCCTGGCTTGGGCTCTGGGCGCCTTCCAGGCAGCCACTGCCCTTCTCTGTCCGTGAGGGGAATTTGGGCGGGAGGCCCTCCCCGGTGGGTTCCCACACCCTGCCTCCGGCTGCGGACATTCATCTTGCACAAAAGGCGCGTGTGCGGCAACAAACTCATTCGCCAAGGGCCGCCCGGGCTTTGTTCAAGGAGCTCTGGGCCCCAGAGGCCATCTGGGGAACAGTCTTCCTGGGGCAGGCGGGTGGGGCTCCCCCCGGGCAGCCTTTCAGGCCAGGGAGGCAGCAGCGGCTCCCAGGCAACAGCACTGGAAGGCTGAACATCTGGCCCTCCAGCGCCATCTCCTTCCCATAGCCAGGTCCCTGTGCCCTGTCCCTGGCAGGGCTATGTGTGCCCAGGACACCACGGGAGATCTGCCTCTGCCCCGCCCTGGCTGGCCACTGCAGGGAGGGGCTGGGGGTACAGCTGTGGGTGCAGAAGTCAATGTGGTAGCAGCTCAGCTCTTGGGCTCAGTTTCTTTATCTGTGAAATGGGCTGACAACCCTCCCAACCGGGCATCCACAGAGGACGCGCCGTGGATACAAGCAGTGTCCTCAGCACGGGGCGGCTGGGAGTCACAGCCCTCTCTGCCTCTGCCACCCACTCTGAACCTGGTTTCCTGGAGGAGACTGACACTGCCTGGGACGGGGTCGGCAGGGGAGAGGACAGCGTGACCTTGGGGGAGGCGGCTGGGCATGGCTCCACTGGCCTCTTGGACTCTGAGTGGAGAGGATGCAACAGGTGTGGAACAGCTGCACCTTCCTGCTGGCCCAGCCCTGAGCACCCTCGAGGCTGGCAGTCTGGGCCAGCGGTGGCACAGCGTGGGTGGGAGTGGAGGTCTCGATCCCAAGCAAGCCCCTCTGCAGATGCCCCTCCTGGGCCAGAGGCCTGGGCGGTTGGGCGGGGTGGGCATCTGAGTCTCCACAGCTGGATGGGGAGGGGCAGCATCTCTCTCCTGTCCCGGGACTCTTCCAGGCCCAGGGACTTCTAGGGCCAGAGCTCAGCAGACGGGAGTCCCGGGTGCCCCTGCCCCCGGCCCTGCTGGGGGTGGTCCCGAGAGGGTGTCCTGCGGCCCAGAGATAATCCCGGCTTTTGAGAGGCTGTGAGAGGCTGGCCCTGGGACTTTCCCACAGCCCCACATAAAGGGCCGGGCACCAGCTGCTCTCCCACAAAAGGCACCCGGCCATTCAGGGCCTCCAGGTAGGCGGGGCCAGCGGGGCAGCAGCCACAGCTACCTGGCCACCCCAAGCCACACTGGGCTCGACGGTCACAGGGCCAGGAAGTCCGAGGAGCTGGTCTCAGAGCAGCCTGTGCAGCCACGCGCAGCCACCCCTGCCCCGGGCCTGAGGCTGGCAGTCCCTGGCACGGTCCTGGCCCTGTCATTCATCCCAGGGAGCCGAGGGGAGGACCCCTGAGAGGACTTTCACCCGGCGGAGCAGAGCTGTGCCTGGCAGTGGCCCTGCCGCTGGCCCCGCCGGCCTTCACCCACCCCTGTTCAGAGTCCTCCCCATGGCTCGGCCCCGAGCCCGGCCCAGGCGGTCTCCCCCCGCCTCTCGCCTTCACCCCACCCAGCCAGCAGCCCATCCTGCGGAGGGAGGGGGCGAGCCCTCCCCCAACCCTGAAAGTCAGCTGTTCACCAAGTCCAGGCCAAGGCGAGGCTTGTGGAGGCCCAAGGGTCCCTGTTCCAAGAATTAGGTGCCCGGACATCTCCGATGACCGGCCGGCCGGGGAGGGAGGGGGCAGTGGGGGCTTCCTGGGAGCCCGGACCAGCAGGAGCTGCAGGAGGAGGCTGCCCTGGCCCCACCAGGTTGCACACAGTTGGCGAGCGCCCTTTGCCTGACGCTGAGGTTTCTGGCCTGCCCTGCCGGGGGGACCCTAACAGATGCCATGGGCTGGAGGAGCCCTGGAGGGGCTGAGTGGCCCCGGAGGACAGGTCCGATGGCTAGACAGGGCAGTGGATGCCTGTCCTGAGTCTGTCCTGTCTGAAAGCCAGGGGTGGAGGAGCTGCTCTGGACACAGGCCTCTAGGCATGGCCCTGCCCCTGGCCCCGTGTCCTGGGCAGGTGGCTGGGCCTCTGGGTCCCCTGCAGGGCTGCAAGGGCGAGACTCGGCCCCACATGTAGGCAGCTCTGGGCCCACACTGCACCTGTGGGCGGGGCTTGTCCTCTTTCAGCCTGGATTTTGGGGGCGTGGTCCAGCCGTGGCTGCTGATTGGCTGCAGGTGTGGGGGGGGGGAGCTCCCGCCCAACCAAATCCCCATCCCTTCCCAGAGGGAAGGCATAAAAGCACCATCGCCTCCGGGCTGCCTTGGCTGCAGGGTTTTCTGAGCTGGGTCCCACGCTGGGCAGCAGGTGGCAGTACCACAGGCCGCCCAGGGTCCTGCTGCTCCTCTGGAAGTTCGCATGGCGTGTGTCCAGCCAGAGCTGGGGACCGAGGAGGCGATGGAGGCCCCTGGTGAGCCCCACACCCGGCCTGCCTGGGGGTGAGGGTGGCGGCAGTGGGCGTCATCCAGGCTGGGTGGGGCATGGGCCTTGGGAGCTTGGTGTCTGCTCTCTGCTCCCTCGCTCTGCAGCCCTGTGGCCATGGATGAAGATGTTGGGGAGACCTGCCCACTGCCTCCCCAGAGCCTCTCAGCCCTCTCTGCTCACCCTGGGCTCAGGGTTAGGGTCAGTGCACATGGCAGGAGGGGTCCTGGGCGGTTAGATGCCCACAGCTGGGGCGGCTGGCAGAGCTGTAGGGACTTGTGGGAGGGGCCCAGGGCCCGTCCTGCTCCTCTGGGCTGTGAGGCTGCGCTTCATGTGGAAGTGGCTGGGCTGCACAGGCTGCACATTAAGAGGTCTTGGCGGTGTGCGGAGGGTGTGCGGGCGTCGGATGGGGCAGGGTGCTGGGCCGTGCCCGCCTCAGAGTGGAGTTTGAATGGAGGAGACACCTGCACCCTCTGTCTGACACTCGAGACCCTGGCTGGGGGGGTGGGGCGCAGGGCCTCCAGGCGGCCCTGTGCCAAGGGCTTCCAGGCCAGATTCTCTCCCCTGTTTCCTGGGCAAGGCCCCCCCCCGACCGTGATGTCAGAGAAGGTCCTGGGGTGCCTTGACCCGGGGCGACTCCCTCTCTGGTGAGGTGGATCGGGCTTGGTCCCCGCCAAGGGCCTGGCTGCCCACGAAGTCACCTGGCCAGCAGCCCAGGGGCAGAAGGTCATTGTCCCCACTCAGATGAGCAAGCCGGGGGGCCTGCAGACTGAGGGCCAGCCCGGGGACACACGGAGCGGGGAGGGGTGCCTCCGACCTCCAGCTGCCTCTGCTCTCCTTGCCTCTCAAATGGTTCTCTTTCTCATCATTCCCTGAGTAAGTGCTGCTTTTCTCCAACTCCCTGGCCCAGCCGCGTTCCCAGAACTGGGAGGGGAGCCCTTTATCCCCCCAGGGGCAGAGATCTTAAAGGTAGTATGCTCTGAGATGCCGGGCTGAGGAGGAGCCCAGGGCAGTCAGGGAGCCCAGGTCTGGGCTTTGGTGCCCTCTGGTGGGCTCTTCCTGTCCACAGTGAAGCCCTGGGCCTGTGGCCTCTCAGTTTGGAGGAAGGGAAGGGGTCTGGGGTCTCCCTGGTGGAAGCGGCATCTTCCCCAGGGACTCCCCGGTGGAGGGTCCCAGGACCCAAGTGCACCCCAGCCACCACTCCGCTGCCACACGTCCCCAGCTGCATCCAGGGGTCGCACTTCTGTCGGGCTGGGGCAGGCAGGGGATGCCCAGCTGGGCGGGTCTCTCCACAGCCTCTGGGAAAGCCAGGCAGGGTAGGTGGAGGCCAGACAGGAAGAACCTGTTGGGGAACCCCTGGCCCTGGGGATGTCCCCCTGGTGTCGCAGCCCTGCCGGCTGGGCAGGGGCAGAAGTCTGCTTTTTCCAGGAGAGGGACAGGGCAGCCGCGGGCAGAGAGCGGGCCCTTGTGGGTGACCTGCGCCTTCTGTGCCGGGAGCCGTGCCCCTGTGTGTCGCACTCACGCTCAGATTCTGTGGCCCCACTGTCAGCACTCTGTCCCCCGAGGGGGGGACAGCCCGACAGCATCCTGTGCCCCTCTTCCAGCACGTGGCAGGGGCTGCATAAATGTTGGCTGAGGACAGCAGGACCCCTGGGGCCTGAGCAGCCGCCCTGCCTTCCTGGGCCACATCGGTCATCGGTCCCATGGCTGGCGGGTGTCACTGTCGTCTGCAGCAGTCCTTATTGGGTGTCCCAGTGAAGGTGGGAGTGAGGGGCCGAGTGGTGACCGCTGGCACTGGGAGGGCCTGGGAGAGGTGCCTGCCCCCAGAGTCTTGCTTGGGCACAGCAGGCACCACCAGCACCTTCATGTGTTCTGTGTCTCCTTCGTGAGGTTAAATCCACGGCCCCTGATGCAGAGGAGAGGGCAGCGTCAGCAGTCTTTCGTTTTCATGATGACAGTGGAACAATGGGAAGGTGGCTCGTCACTGAGAAGCGTGTCCTGTCCCTTCTAGGGCTCTTATGCAAAGACTGTCTGATCGTAGAGCATGTTCAATTGTGCCCCTCTCCTGGGACTCACATTTTCATATGGTGCAATTTATGAAAATGGCTGATTCTTGCATTTTCTGTTTCTAGCTTTTGGGGCCGGAGGGGAAATCCAGGCTGTTTTTCCAGGATGCTAAAGTAACCAGCTTCCTTTATTTTCCCTTCAGTACTGGGCATTGAACCAGGGCCTTTGCATTACCACCCCCAGCCCATTTTTTATTTTTAGATTAGTTATTGCTACATCACTAAGTTGCCCAGGCTGGTCTTGAACTTCCAATCCTGCCTCAGCCTTCCAGACTCCTGAGATCACAGGTATGTGTCAGTGCCTCAGCTGCCAGGCCCTTGTGAAGAACACTCAGGCTGCTTCCCACACCCCAGGAGGGCACCGTGTACATTCCTACCCACAGATGGGTGTACTCCTTGGAGGCATGGCACAATGAGCTCAGAGACTTTAGGATTTACCCCAAACTGCCCTCCTGACAGCTGCCCGACCTCCAGGCGGCCCCTCCGGCAGAGCATGGCGGCCTCTGGGTTCACAGCCCCTGCGCCTCGGGGCCTCCACCTTGTGGCTGCTGTGACCCAGCATCCTGTCCTCTTGTCTCCTCCCTTGGCCGCTCAGATGTTCTCCTTCCTCTGCTCGAAGACGCCCTCCCCTCTCCGAAGGGGCTGTGGGAGCCCAGGTCCCCGAGGTTCCCAAGGGACAGCACAAGGCTTTCTGAGCTGAGCCTGAGGCAGTATTATTGACAGCTAAGCTAGGTACAAATGTTCTAGGCAGTCAGACAGGGCTGGAGGTGGATCTGTGGAGGGCCAGGCCTCAAGATGGGAACGGGGTGACCAAGCCTGCAACCCCCCAAGGGATGAGGATGCATTGGGGTTGTGCTCACCTGGTCCAGTGAAGTCGCGCTGGGGGGTAGCCGGGACCCTGTGGTTCATCTCTTCCTAGAAAGGTCCTTGTTCTTTCCACGTACACTCGCTTGGTGACCTGCTTCCCCGCTGGATCAATGTCACCTAAGTGGCTAAACTTGTAATCTTACTAGGTGATCATAGTTTTCTCCCATGTTGTACCCACCTCGTGATTCTGGTCTACACAACCCTCTATAAATGGGGTCTGCAACAGCCCATTTTTTGGGTCCCGTCCTGTCTCTCAGGAGCTATCTCTCTCTCTCTCAATAAATTTTCCTACTCAACCTCCATTGTTCCTTAGATTTCATTCTTCCATTCTAGGGAACACAAGCTCTGTGTACTGGCATCTAGCAGGTTGGGAGTCACATTTACTTCCCCTCTATCAGCAGCAAGGAGTGTGCTGGGCTCTGGGGCTACTCCTCAGGTCCCTGCCCTGGGCTCCCCCAGGACGAGCTTTGGAGCAGCTGGCGGTTCCTGGAGCGAGGACCGGCACTGACCCAGAATGACCGTATGGGCAGGAGCATGCCTGGATACCGGTGCTGCCACTGCAGGGCCGGGGCCCCCTGAGTGCCGAGCCTGGGCAGGAAGGAGGGTGGCGAGGGTCTGGCCGGAGAGCAGCCCAGTGACCAGGCGGGCGGGCAAGGGCTGGGCTGGCTCGAGGTGAGGGAGAGCTGATTGCAGCGTTTGAGTCTGGGCTGGAATCCTCCCCGGGGGCTGTCTGGCCCAGGCCGGGAGCGGGGAGGAGAGGAATCGAGGCCTGGCCTGGAGCAGGGAGCCTCCCAGAGCCCGAGGTGGCTGGACATGGCCAGGGTGAGGTGCAGGCTCAGCAGGCGCCAGGATGGCCGCTGTCTGCAGGCAGGAGCTTGCCAAGGGACAGGAGGGCAGGGAGTGCCAGACGCCAGCGGGTAGGGTGTCGGGACCCTGCCCATACCGGCCTGGGCTGGATCCTGAGCCGATTCTCTGCTTTCCCGTTCCGCCCAAGGAACAGGCAGCTGGTGGCAGAAGTCTGGCCCCTGGGAAGTCCCAGGCCACCCCAGAGCTCCCACACCCCCGACCACCTGTCCCACCCCAGGGCTCTCCTCTGTCCCCAGACACCAGGCCCGTAGGCCGGGCCTTTCCATCCACCCGCAGACCCCGTGCATGTCCTGGCTGCCCCTCACGGCTAGCCCTGCCTTTGCCTCTCCAGAGCCCACCTGTCTGTCCTCCACGCAGCACCTTGTGTCCCCAGCACACATGCGCCTCCACTCCTCCTGAGCCCCTCTCTCTGATGGCTCACCCTGTCCCCTGACAGGCACGTGCTGCCCAGGTGAGAGCAGTGCCAGTGTGGCTTTTAGACTCCTCTGCCTGGCTGGACCGTGGCCTGGAGGGTGGGCGCCAGGTCACTGCCCAGAGGCCCACAGCCCAGGCCGGCCTTGGAGGCCGAGGAGTGGAGGATGCCTCAGACCCCATCCTCAGGGCTGGGCCCGAGCACCGGCTCCCCAGCCTCCCAGCTACCCTAGAGCCCTCTGCCACCCGTGGGAGGAGAGAGGGAATGGCACAGGAGATTTCCAGACTGGCCATGGCGCGAGTCCTGCAAGGATGCCCTGTGTGTCAGGGGCACCGCTGGGACCTGCTCTGTGGGGCCTGCCTGGGGGGCAGCCCCGTCTCAGAGCGGGGGTCTGGGCTCCTGCTCTGGCCTGTGTCATCTGCCTGAGGCTGTCCCCAAGTGTCTGCGGTGCCCAGCAGCCTCCCCTGGCCCTGAGGGTGTGGTGAAGTGGGCCGGAGCCTGACTGGGGGCTCTAGGTCCAGGGGCACAGGAGAGAGAGCCAGGGGCTTGGGCTCCAGCCCACCACCAGGAAACAGGGACCCCAGGAGCCAGGTGGAGCCCCAGGCTGGAGCTGAACTGACCTTTCCCTGCCCCTGTGAACTCAGGGAGATCCAGCAGGTCACAGCTCTCGAGGGACACCAGCCTCCTCGGTTGGCCCTTCATCACCAACGCCAGCTGGCTGGTGCTGAGGAGCGAGTGGGGACAGGAGGGGCCTACCCTGAGGAGTGTCCCCAAACCCCGAGTCCCTGTGAGGCCTGAGGTGCTGTGGATGCTCCCCAGGGTATGAGTGGCTGGGGATGCCCCCCCCCCGGAAGTCCCTGTGGGTACTGGGAGCTCCTGGGAAAGGTGGGGCAGGTACCCCTCACCACCCTCAGCCACGAGGTGGGAGCCTGAGACTCCCACGCCCTTGGGCCCCACCTGGTCCCCTCCTCCGGGGACTGGGGTGCCGGGCTCTTTCTCGGGAACAGGGGCCAGCCAGCAGGAGACCCTGCCCCTGAGTTGGCAGGCATTGACCCTTCAGCACTCTGTGCTTGCTCAACCATGCCTGCCCCACGGCCCAGGACGTGCAGCCGGTGACCATGAGGGTGGCCGGGGCCAGGGCCACCCCGTGTGACCTCTGCCAGGGGAAAGCCCCTCCGGGGACATGTGGCACCCCTAGCTGACCCCGATGTTTGCAAGGGTCACCATGTGGGCTGGCTCTGCTTCTGTGGCTGGCCACTCTGTGGATGCTCTTCCTGCAGTCAGGGGCTCAGGGTGGGTGTGATCCCCTCTGTCACATCCAGTGGACCCTGCCCAGTGGCTTGAGGCAGGAGGGTCAGGCCTGGGACCCTGGAGGAGGACTGTGGGGCAGTCAGGACCCAGAAGGGTTCGGTGGGCCTGGATCTGGCCTGGCCACACAGAGGCCCACAGAGACACCGGGCCATCACGGGGCATGGGGAGGGGCAGGGTGCCAAGGTCTAGCTCAAGTGCGCCTCCCCGAGGGGCCTGGGCTCCCCCTTGCGAGCCCCTGGCTGCCCATGTCTGTGGCTCAGAGGGGCAGCTGTGCGGTGGGAAAACCCAGTGGGCAGTGGGCAGCAGGGAGGTGGCCTGGGTGGGCAGCATCTCCACATGGGAGCCCGGAGCAAAAACCACCTGCCGCCTCCCTCGCAGGGACAGTGGGGAGCCCCTCAGGTGCTGACCCTCCATCCCAGTGAGGGTGGCCTTCCCGGAATCACCCCTTCCCGGAGCTGAGCGGGGGCCAGCAGAGCCAGGCCCTGGCCATGGTGGGGAGACGTCCACACCGGGAAATGACCATGCAGGGAAGTGAGCGTGAAGTGGGGAAACAAGGCCGTTGGAGGGCAGCTCTGCTCCAGCAGAAGCTGAGGCAAGCAGCAGCAGGAACCCCGAGCCTCCAGAGCCCAGCAGGGTCAGCACCTGCTCGGTGGCTTTTGGGTTATAGAGGGATCTCAGGGTGCAGGAGAGACTGGGTCCCAGCAGGGCTGGTGACTGTCCTGTAGGCTCTCCCTTGCTCTCCCTGCCCTTCCTGCCTCGAGCCCGAGGCTCTTCCCAGACAGCGGGGCTGAGTCCCGCTTTCAGGGCGGGGACAGCACCCCGAGCCCTCCAGGCTGTCACAGTGGGTCTTCCGGCCCCACAGGGCAGCAGGAGCCGAAGGGCAGGCACCGGAGACCAGGGGCAGAAGCCGCTCCTGAGGTTGCCAGCGGGGGCTGTCCTTCTGCTGCTGTTTCGCTTTTCCTTTCAGTTCTGCCTGCTGGTTTACCAGGAAGTCCATGAGCCCAAGAGCCTCGGCTGGTCCTGCCCATGGGGGTCCTGGCCATGCTGCGTCCTGACCAAGGTCATGAGGGCTCTGCCAAGGTGGGGGCCTGGACCCTGGCACCCAGTGCCTGAAGCCAATGTCCTGTGGCTGGTAAGTATCCAAGCAAGTGACCCCAGCCCTGGCCCCTCGCCGGTTCCCTGCCCTGGACCACATCTGCTCCAGGGAAGAGTCACCCACCCAGCACCGCCTGTGTGCCCTGTGGAGCAGGTGGGGACCCATGGGCAGGGGACGGCCGCTGGGAAGGGGGCTCTTGGCAGCCCTGAGCTGGAAGAGAGTCCTGGGCCAGCCGTGGAGCAATGGCGGTTCCACCTGCAGCCCTGTGCTCTGGTGATAAGCATGGTGTTGTGCAGGCTCATAGGGTCCAGGAGCTGGGGAGGAAGCAGCTCCTGCCAGGGTGGCTTCCTGCCTGCCAGGTGGGGCCCGGAGTCAGCCTGGAGTGGAGTCCCAGAGCAGCACTGTCCCAGTGCGGGCTGTCAGCTGGAGGCCAGCCTGGCTCGCTGCAGCCTCCCAGGGAGCAGTGGGTCCAGTGCAGGCCTGCAGGAGGCCAGCAGGGTGTAGGCAAGCGTGGCTCAAGGCTGGCTGGGAGGGGTTCCCGGGGAGGGCACTCACCGAGCTGCCAGGTCCCACTGTGACAGGCAGGGGAGGCTGAGAAGGGCCATCCTAGACCGTTCCCTGAGCCTGCCCAGACGCCAGCTCAGCCGCCCCCCGCCACAGCACTGCCAGCCCCGGAGCTACAGCTTCCTGTCTGCCCTGCGGGGAGAAGGAGGCCCCAGGGTCAGTCTGGCAGGGGCACGGGACAGACAGACAGCCACTCGCCTCCAGTGTCTGTCCCTTGCCCAGGCACTGTGCCTCCTCCTGCTGGGGTCCCCCCAACGCACCCCTGCCCAGCCTGCGTGCAGAGAGGAGGAGTTCCCGGTAGGCTCTGAGTGTTGCCCCAAGAGCAGTCCAAGCAGGAGCCCCAGAGGGCTGGGCCAGGCCCCCTGCCCTGCCACCCTGAGCACCTCTGTCCTCAGTGTCTCCAGCCCCAGGTAGCACAAATCCCCTGGCCCAGGGGACACACATAGCAAGGGGCTGGAGCCTTGGGGCAAACACTGCAGCCTGGACTCCTCTAACTCAGGATCTGGGCCCTGCCCTGTCCTGGAGTGGCACTGGGGTTGGGGTGGCTGGTGTGAGGCTAGGCAGAAGCTGAAAGGAAGACAAGGCCAGGCTGAGGGGCCCAGGAAGCTCCACATCCTTCCAGACCTGCCTTGCTTCAAAGGAGGCACATCCTGGAAGGCCACTGGGTCCCCAGGGGACAGCTCAGTGGCCCATGGTCCTTGTGGGTGGAGTCACATGTGCTTGGTGCCAGGTAGGGTGACTGGTGGAACCCAGCAGGCCTCCTGCTGCTGAGACTCTGTCACCTGGCTGCAGGTTTCCATGTGAGGCAAGTGTGCAGCGAGGTGACAGGCACTAAGTGCTCGCCCTGCCCTGCTGGGACCTACACCGCCCACCCCAATGGCCTCCGGCAGTGCCTGCGCTGGCAGGACTGTGAGCCAGGTTCATGCCCCTGCACCCGAGGCCAGAGTCTGGGCACCCACCCCAGGGGGTCCCTGCACGCTGTCACCGGAGCTTCTAGCCACAGAGCCACCCTCAGGGGGAGAAACGGAGGCCCCAAGAGCCACCCAGAGCACTGTGGATGGCAGAGCCTCCTCCTGTCTTCTCCCCAGTCATTCCCATGGCTGCAGATACACAGAAGGGGGTCCAGCTCCTGACTGGGGGCAAAGGTCCAGGACAGCAGACAGACGGGCGACGCCGGGCCTCTGGCTGCTCCAGGTCCCCACTGGTAGGCGATCCGGGCCAGGGCTCAGCACCAGTCCTCTGTATCCCTGCGGGACAGCAGCTTGGAGCCTGTGGTGCTCAGGAAGAGGCTGGGAGGACAGTGGGGGGTGGGAGGTTGTAATCCCTTGGGGTTCAGGTGGGTGGGGGGCTCCAACCTCAGGCTATACCACAGTTTCCTGACCACAGCCACCTGGCCAGGGCAGCGCTTGTCTGACTGGGCCGGGTGGGGGCTTGGGTGGCTGGTGACACTGTCCCTCAGGAGGAATGAGGTGGGCAGAGCCTCCCTGTGCCAGCCTCTGCCCCCTTGGCCTGGTGGCCTGGACGGAGCCAATCTGCTGGGCAGGACTGGGGTGTCTGGGACCTGGCTCCTGGGGCCCTCACCTCCGGGCCCCTCTGCAGCTCCCAGGGTCCTGCCTGGGCACAGGGCCTCAGTTTCCCTAAGGCCTGGCTCCCTGTCAGGGGCCCTGCTGGGCTCCTCCTCCTCCCTCCCCTGCCCCTGCGGGTTGTCCCTCATGGGATCAGACCTCTGCTTTGGGCACCCTGGCACCATGCTCCTGCCGGGCCAGGGGCTCTCTGGCAGGAACCTGGCAGGGCAGGGCCAGGGACGGACATGCAGACCCACAGGGATGCGGCTGGTCATCCAGCGCCGCCCAGACCCGGCTGAGCCCAGTGCACAGCTGTGTGGTCCCTGTGGTGGAGGAGCTCCAGCACCCAGGATGCCGCGTGTGACTGTGGCCAAGGCCACTTCTGCAAGGCCCAGGAAGGGGACCCTGTGTCCTGTGCGAGCCCCACACCACCTGCCACCCTGGCTGGAGGGTGAAGGAGAGACGTGAGCTGTGCCACATTCACCCTCACCCCAGGGCCCTGGATGCCCCAGGGAAGGGGAAGGCACAGGCCAGCCCAGGTTCTCCTGTCCCAGCCCTGTCCTCCGAGGAGGGGCGGCCGGGAGGGGCCTGGCCTGGAGGGAAAGGAGCCCTGGCCACTCTGACGGGGCTCGGACCTCGAGTCTCCTCACTTCCGCTCAGGTGCCGGGGAGGGGCTGATGGGGCAGCTGGTGGGCAGTGCCAGTGACCACTGAGTGGCAGTGTGACCCAGGGCCGCTATCCCTTCCCTGCCAGCACCAAGGCAGGACCGAGGCCCAGGAGGTGCCGACTGCCTGCCTGGGACCTTCTCGCCCAATGGGACCCTGGACCAGGTAAGGGAAGCCCGAGCCCTGGACGCCGCCCCCTGCCCAGCAGAAAGGGTTGCAACCCCCCAACCCCGGGCGGCACCAGGGTCCCAGCCAGTACCCAGTGAGCAGCCCGGGGAGCTGGGGCCACAGCGGATCTGCCCCTCCTGGAGGCTCCGGTGGCTCCGGATCTGCGGGGAGGGGCTGCCCGCCCGGGTTCGGAGCCGTCTTGGCTTCCTCGACTCCTGCAGCCCCTGCTGGTCCCTCCTCCCTGCCCTGCTGGGCTCTCCGTCCTCCTCCTGCTCTCTGTGTCCCCAAAATGGGGAGCAGCAGGGCACACGGGAGGCCACAGCCAGGCTGCTGACCAGAGCTGCCCTCAACCTCGGCCCCTGGTGCCCCTGTGCCAGGCCGGCAGGCCCACGTCCTCCCTCCCAGGTGCAGTGGGTGGCTTCAGAGGGAAGCAGAACCGGGGACCAGCAGCAAGGATGGCACCTGCTCCCTTGTGGCGTCTCTGTTCTTGCGTCCTGCATGGTGACCGTCGGCACCCTCACTCTGGCGGGCGTTCTCTCAGCCCTCTGGATACGGAAGAGAAGGAAAAGGTCGTCGGGTGAGCTGGGCTGGCCTCCTTCAGGCTCAGGTCCCACAGGCCTTGCTGCGTCCCTCCCCCAGCGCTGTCCCCTCACACCCTGGGAGATGGTGGAGGAGCCTCTGGCTTCCCTCTTTGAGGGGTCTGCAGGTGGAGGAGGTGGGACCCCAACTGCTGAGCCACCCCTGCCATTTCGAGCATGGAGCCTGCACCCTTCTGCTTGGGGACCACGGGGAGCTGAGGCCAGGACGGTGTCCTCCCCTGTGTAGGGCCAATGGGGCAGCAGAGGCCCCCTGTGCAGACTGGCTCTGGCCTGGGAGGCCCCGTGCACGGAGTCACACAAAGGGGCGGGTCAGCACCTTCGTGCATCCTCACCCTGGGTCCCGGGTGCAGGGAGGTCTGGGGGCTCTGAGGCAGCCGGAGCGGCTGGTCTCGAGTGCCAGCCCTAGGGCGGTGGAGTTCACTTCGTTCTGCAGAGGCCCCCTTCCCTGGGTGGCCGGTGACTTAGAGGGATGTGGACGGGTGGTGACAGCTGGGCTGGGGCGGTGTGCACAGCCTGCCTCGCCTTGGCCCTGTGGGTCCGTCTCGGGGGTCACAGAGCAAGTGCCCAGACCGGGGTCTCCCCCTTCACGCGTGTCTGTGTCCTGGGCCAGCTGCTCCGGCCCCTTCTGTGACAGGAGTTCCAGGCCGTGGGGCCCCGGAGACCATCCCCATCCAGTTACGCCCGGCCCGCTGCCCCTGAGCTGGTTTCTGAGCTGTGTGGTAGGGTTCTCCTGGCTGGTTGGGGGCCCCGCACCAGCCCCTCCACTAGGCCGAGGCTGGGAGCCTGGACACAGCACACACTCTCCCTTTATCTGGCAGGGGGAGAGGCAGGAAGGAGCGGAGGAGCCCGCAGATCCTGAGGCCCTGCAACCCAGGCCCTATGTCACCACCGTGGCTGTGGAGAAGGACCCCCACCGCTGAGCACCAGGTGGGGAGCAGGCGGCTCAGTTCTAGGAGACATAGCTGGCAGCAGTGGGCAGTGAGGGCACCAGCAGCTGTTTGCACCCTCAGACAAGGTCGGGCCCTGGTACAGTCCCAGCTTGTCCAGGGACCCAGCACCTCGGGGATGGGCCCTGCTCCTGGCCCTCGGGCCCGCCTTCCCCAAGCGGCTCCTGGCCTGGAGCCAGGCGGACCCTCTACCCACCCCGGGGCAGACTGGCCATGGGCGTGGCATTAAACCCTCTCCTGTTTTATAATACCTACTTACACAAGGATGCCTCATCACTAGACAAATGTTACCTCTCATCAGAGCTCCACCGGCTCTGTGATTGCTCGGTGGCCGCCACACAGGGGTGGGACCACAGAGTGGGGCGTCCCCTGGCAGGAGCAGTGTGCCCTCCCGCCCGATGCTCAGACTCCCCTGGACCCCAGGATGACCTCGAGCCCCTTACTTTGCTCCCGGGGATCAGCCCCTCTTGTCCCTGCGGGCTCCCTTCCCATGGGAGCCTGGTTCTGCTGCCACTGCACATCATCCCATGAGCACCCCCTGCATCCCTGGCTCGCTGCTGCCACAGGCTCACCTTGCTCTTCCCTGCCAGGCCTGGGTTCGGCATCTCCGAGAGTGCTGGTTGCCTGATGGAGGGTGGGGTCCAGGGGCCACACTGGCAGGCTACGTGGCATTATTTGTATTGCTTTATTTTTTTTGCTGTTCAAGGATTGAACCCTGGACCTCAAGCATGCTAGGCAGGCGTGCTCCCACCAAGCTAAACCCAGGCCTCGTGTTTAGTTTTGTTTTTAAACTTCACTTTGAGTCAGAGTCTGGCTAAGTTGCCCAGGCTGGCCTTGAGCTTGCCATTCTCCTGCCCAGCGAGCCGGCAGCTGGGATCAAGTGCGGGCCTCTGCACCTGGGTCAGCTGTTGCTGGGTGTCACAGCCTCTAGGAATTCACCATGTGCAGTACAAATGCGGGTGTGGACCTAGAGGCAGGTGTGCACCTAGAGGCAGGTGTGCAAATGTGCAGGTATGATGTGAGTGTGGCCTCGCAGTACACAGGACTCAGGCTCACCCTGCACACCTCGCTGGCCATTGGTAGGGGAAACCTGGCCCCTTATCCAGACCCCACCCACGGGGACCTGCGTCAGCCTCAGCTCAGCTGGCTGTGTGCTGGCGGCTGCTTCCTTCAGCTTTAAGGTTTGTGGTCCAAACTCTGCAGACAGTCCTGCTGGTTAATTTTAATTTTGTCTCTTCCTTTCTCAGTGTGTTCATTTAATCATTTGCAATATAATTGTGTTTCCTGCTTGAGTTTGAATTCTCTTTGCAGTTTCATCCCTGCCCTCATTTTATCTCCCTACACCGCCTCTATTTATTATCATCTGTCCTCTGTCTCCTATCTAATCTGCCTACCTACTTTGTAGATCTGTGAAAAATTAAAAAGGGCTTAAATCCTTCTGGTAGCCGTCCAGCAGGTCCAATTAAGAGGCAAAGACCGGCAGATTGTGTGTGCTTCTACAAGAATCCCCTTCTAAAGATAAGATTCAGGTGGGTTGGGAGTACAGCACAGCTGGAGGCTGCGTCTGTAAGGTGCTAGGAGGACGTCAGAACCCGGGCTGCTGTGCGGCTCGGAGGAACCTCAGTGACACCCGGGCCCTGTCCGCCGGGTCCCAGCCATCTGGGTGTCTGTCCACTGTGCAGCTCCAGCCTGACCACAGCTTTCCTGAGCCAGAAGCCCGTGACAGCGCCTGGTCCACTCCAGTCTGTTTTCTCCAGAGTCTTCCCAAGTGTAAAAGGTGAAACCACTGAGTGCAACCTGGAGCTTTCTGACCTGACCCTGGTCTGTCAGCACCAGCGACAGGCTGGCACCAGCCTGCGATGGACCAGGAACCTTCCGGCATGGATGAAGCCACTTCTGACCGAAGCGTCTTATGATCCCCTGCTTCTGACCTAGGTCTTGGGCATCTGCTGCCTGGCGCCAAGAGTCTGTCCCTCAGCCCCAGTCACTTCCAGTCCTGACTCTGTACCTTCTGTCTTGGGGCTCCTCGGGATGCTTCCCGGAACATCTCCTCCTAACAGAGTTTCAGGTTCCTAAAGGAGTATCCCGCGGCGGGAAGGAAGGCGTCTAGCACGTGCTCGGCCCAGCTCCCCTCTCTCGGTGTCCACAGAGCCAGGCGACTGGAGACCTCAAGACAGACGCCAGTGTGGCCCTGCGGCAGGCCCCGGCTTCCCTGAGGCCTTTCTTGGTTCATGGAGCACGTGGCTCAGGGGGACTTCAGTAGCAATGCACCCCAGGGACCCCAGATGCTGGGAAATGGTGGGGCACGGTGCTGGGAGTTTCGAGGAGGTCCAGCCTGGAGCTCCTGCTGAGCCTCAGTTTGTTGGTCTGGAGGATGGGCCCGGTCTACCTTGCAGAGCTGGGACTGCTCTGGGGTGGCCATGAATGTGGCCTTCAGTGACTCCTGTTCGGAGTGACTTACTAAATTGCAGTTTCTTCCTTCCTTTTTTGTATTTGTCATAAAATATATACACTTGTATTTGTATAGAAGCGTTTCGTCACTGTGTGATCCTCCTGTCTCTCATGGGCCCGGTTATGCTGCAGTCCTGTCTTCTGCATCACTCGGGGCTCCCTGGTGACAGGGTTTTTCCCCTTTTCCCATCCCTCCCCGGCACCACCGCCTGGTGGCCTCTTACTGTGTTTCCAGGATCAAACCCATAGCTGTGACTATTTCTCTCACTGTCATGTCCCAGTTTTGTCCTGTGAGCCCTGCTGTACATTGATCTACCTCTCCTAACTGTCCATTGAGAATCCTAGAATCAGTGACCTCCTTGTTGAGCCAGCAGCAACCCTGGGCCCCTGCATGGCCCAGGGCAGTATCAGGGTGCCCAGGGCTGGCTCTCCCTGTACTTATTAGGTGCAGGGGGACCAGCAGGGAGAGGGTTTGGGGAGCTCTTGCGGGGAGGGAGGAGCCTCAACCCACAGACCCTCAGGGTCCCTGACTCCCAGCCCCGAGGACGCTCTTCCCTCAGGACCCCCTCACACTGTGCCTGTTGGGCTCCTGGCCTGGGAGTCCCTGGGCCTCTGAACCCTCAGGTGCCCAGGGTGTGCCAGGGCAGAGCTGCCCATCTTCCTGCTCTTACGTCCAGCAGGGGTCTCTGAGGCAGGAGGAGGGCCCCCCCATGACCTCTGCCTCTCTTCAGGTCCTTGCTCTCACTTCAGCAAAGAATGAAGAAGTGAGGCTCTTAGAGTCATGACTGGTAGAGTGGGAAGCTAGTTTACTTAAAGTGTGGCAAATGCAGAAGCAGCAGGAAAAAAAGCTATCTTCACGGCAGAGCGGGCCACAAGACGGTGGCACCCTGCTAGGGATGCCCGGGGAGCATGAGATGTGCTCATAATTGCAGGGCCAGACGTGGTGTGGGCTGGCCAGTTGGGGTCTTAGTGTTGGTTTCTGGAAGGAGACGAGGCCCTTGGGGATTTCTTCAGCGTGAGTAACGTTTTCACAAAGATGCAGGAGGGTACATTGTTTTTCAAGCACATGGTACACAGATGAGCATGTGATGATGTCAGCTGCAGATGAGCATGTGACATGGGCTGATTCTGACCCAGGGGAATAGATGCAACTCTGAAACCTGCTAGATATCTGAAGCTCGTTTGTGTTCTCTAAAACTGAAGAATAAATTCTGGGAACAACAGAGGTTAAGAGTAGGAAAAATTTATTGAGAGAAAGATAGATTTTAAGAGAGACAGTGGGGAACCGGAAAGTGGGTTGCCTGCCCACCCAGCTTTTCAGAGCTGTTTCATTGGGCAAAGCCACGAGGTGAGGCTGGTACAAAGTGGGACAAAACTGTAAAATGGAAAATTTTACAATGGAAAATTACAAGGTGGGCATAAGGTGGGGCAAAACCATGATGAATCAATAAGATTACAAGCACAGTCACGCAGGTAATATTGATTAAATGGGGATCCAATGGGAAAACAAGTTAGGTACGAGGAATTTCTGGAAAGGAAATGGGCCAGGGAGATGATGTCTATTTAGAATGTCAATCACTGCTACTCATCTCTAGGGCAGGCAGCACCTCTTCTTTTTACAGTGCTAACCAGTGAATTTGCCTCAGTTGCTTTTCTGTGCTGAGGGCCCAGCTTTGTCCAACTGCCGTATAATAATATCTAAGTAACTTAGCTCTCTGCAATAATTCTACCATGTGAGTCGCTGGTTTTTGCCCCGTGTTTTTTCTGTCTCTCCCGGTGATCCCTCTTGCCCTGAGTGCCACCCTGGCCCCCTGACCTGTGGGGGTGGCCATTCGCTGGCCACTCTTCCTGCCACCAGCAGCCTTTCCTTCGGCTTGGGGGAGGGAGCTCAGGTGCCTGCCCCCCAAGGGGTCCTGACTGAACAGCTGAGTAACTCGGGGTGCAGAGCCCAGACCCCAGCAGGGATGGGGCTAATTCCTCATTTGCCCAGATCTGTGGCTCACTGCTGGCCCATGGTGCTGCCCCACCTGGCCCATTGCTGTCCCTCCCCGGGATGGGTGTGGTCACCTGCTCCAGACTCTGCCCATCTCCAGGGCGGCTCTTCAGAGGCCGCTGCCATGGGCCATCCTGGGGGACAGAGTGCTGGAGGCAGTGGCTGCCTGGGGAGGGAAATTGAGAGCACTGAGGTCTGGGGTAGGGTCCTGTGGTCTGAGGGAGGGATGTCCTGCTGGGATAGAGCAAGAGTCCCAATGAACCCCACACTGTGGGCACCAGCCAGTCCTGTTCTCCTGCAAGGACAATATCACAGGGAGAGGGGTCCCCCAGTCAAGGAGGGAGGGCTGGCTGGCACACAGGCTCTCCACAGGGTGGCCCTTGGAGCCAGGCAGCACTGGCACCCACGGTGATGGGGCTCAGGCCTCTTGTGGCTAAGGAACTACGTCCTCTCACCCAGCATGCAGAGGGCTCTCCGGGGCCTCTGACCCGGGAGGGCAGCCCTGGACCCAACCCTAACCTAAAGCCCTCTGCCACCTGCAGTAGGGATGGCCATGTCCCGGACAGCTGCTCACCAGGGCTGGTGGGCCTGTGAGCTCCGGGCTGAGGAGTGGAAGCAGGCAGAGAACCACACTGTGAACCGCACTGTGGCCCCGAGTGCTTCCCACTGGAACTAGCACCCACAGGACACGGCGCTTCCTCACCGCTGGCCTGTTGTGTTGTGCAGTTTATTGTGATTCAGGTGTGGTGTGGTCACCAGATCAGGCAAAGCTAGCTTGTCACTCACAGGTCCCCACAAGAAAGCCTCACACCATGTGGGGGTACCAGGTGGGGTGGACAGCAGAGGAAGTGAGCTCCAGATGTGGCTCGGGCCTGGCTGGCAGGGGGAGTAGGCTGGGGGGTACCTGGGGGCAGGGCTGGCCACGCTTAGGTTGCTACCTGCATATCTGCACGCCTGCCTCGATGTCCACACCTGCATTTGCACCCGCACACATGTGGGAGCAGGTTCCTAAGTCTCCACGGTGAATTCCTGGAGGCCGCAATGCCCCACAACAATGATACACCTAACCCGGGTGCAGAGGCCCACGCTTGTGATCCCAGCCACTGGCAGGCTGAGGCGGGAGAATCAAAGTCCAAGGGCAGCTCATGCAGCTCTACTCATACAGCCTCTGAAAAGCCCCCGTCTGCAGCCTCCTTGGCTCTGCTGCTGTCTGCGAGGGCACCTGTGGCCCTGGTGAGCATCTTCGTTCCCCAGGGAATCTCTCTCTCTGGAGGTTACCGTGTCGACGGGGGTTTGGGCGAGAATGTGCGTGCGTGGGCAGCCTGGGGCTGGGGCTGACGGGGGCGGGATGCCTGGGTGCCACCTGTAGAAAGGAGCAGTTGGTGCTGGACCCCACAGTTCAAAGGTCAAAGTTCTCACGGAATAAATAACGAATTCCTGAAAATCCAGGCTCATCTCAAGCAGAGGATGAATTTCCATGTGAAAGATACCATCCCTACCCTGGGAGAAGAAGCAACACGCTCATCCCCAAGGACGAGACGCCAAAGGCACGGAGTGGCTCCCACTGCTTTCCCGGGGCTTCGTTCCCTGAGCAGGGGTCCTGTACTCCATAAAACTTACAGCAAATGGACTTGAACGGTTTCCTCCTGCTGACCCATCTCCCAACAGTTCAGGCCTGGGGTTCACTTAGGCCCCGGGCAGGATGGCAGCAAAGCTTGGCTGCCCTGCCGTGTCCATGTGAACAGTGCGCATGTGTGTATCTGGGTAGCTGCACATGGCACTGGACACTCAGGCTCGTGTGCTTGCCCCGGACCAACTGAAAGGAGGCCATTAATTTTGGTAAAAAGAGGATTTATCCAAGCCAGCTCAGAGGAGATGCAGGGACCCATTTGGCTCGAATCTCCACCCTCCTGTGAACAGGTGTGCTGGGTCTTTTATAGCAAGGAGAGCAGAGGACAATGAGACAACAGACCTGCACTGGCTCTTTCCACTGTTGCCTGGACGTGAACCTCTCCCTCTGTCACCTAAGGGAGGGCAAGTGGACTTGACCGCCTGGCGCTGGGATCTGCAGATTCTGTCCATGCCTCTAGGCTGAGGACAGATGTGGGTGGGTGTTCACGCCCTAGGCCTGAGAGCATCTGGGGAAGCCATGTGCTTCTAAAGAAAAACTCTAACTTTTAAAGATCGGTTTGTGGTACCCATACTCAGGGACCAGCCGCTCGGCCTGCAGCACCCTCTGCAGACCGGTCCATCCTCCTGGGCTGGCGGCTGCCTGCAGGGCTCTGGCGCTAGCAGATCCTGCAGGAGGGGAGCCACTGCTACCATCCAAACAGGGCTGGTGCCTCACTCAGCTGAAAAATGAAATTGCAGACAAAAGAGGCAGTTAAGTGTTGTGTTTATGGAAGTATAAGGAGAGGGAAGCTCTCAACAGTTAGGAGGGGGCCTGAAAAAGGACTGCCAGAGTGGGCGTTAGTCTAGGGCCCTTTGTATCTAGTGGCCAAGTCCCCGGCCGAGAGAGGCCAAGGTGGCTTAGGCTGTAGTTTGGGTCCATGCGCTATACGACCTGCAGAGAAACAGCACGCAGGAGCCACACACCGATCACCACACTTTGGCTCATCAGGAATCTTGCTGCAGAATTTAGGGGAACGAAGCAAAAGGGAGGAGGGCAGCGGTCCTTTGGCCCTGTCTGCTTTTACATCCCTAAGCTGGGGTCTGCGTGGACAGCCTTAATGCTTCACCTTGCGTATGTGCTGTTTTCTCCAAAAGGCTGGCTGGCTTGGCTTCCCCTCAGGCCCTGTCCCCTGCTAGCTGCCTATTCATACGCAAAAGCTAAGTCTCTCAACACCACCTCTCCACCTCTGGCTTTCTTCTAGGGTGCTTCTGGACCTGGGCCCTCCCCTCTCCAGGACGGGCTCCTGCGGTATCCTCCTCTGGGCTCCTAGGGACTCTTCCTGCCTTCGTGACCTGGGAAATGAACCCCCTTTCCCTACCTGGTTCTCCAGCACCAAGCCCAGCACCGCCACCCTCCTAGGCCGAGGGCAGCAGCCCTCTCCCAGGCCTCAGCTTTTCCATCTTTTCTGGGGGGACTGTGGACAATGTGGCGACCCCACTCCTTCCTTCTTCAGCCCCACCTGGGCCCCTGGAACTGGTTGTGGGGTCTGCGGGGCGAGGCCAGTCGCCTAGGCAACAGGCCCTCTGCCAAGCGGGCCCCCACTGCTGGACCCCACTGCTGGCAGAGAGAGGAGGGAGTGTGAGGGCGGGGGCGGGGGCGGCTGGGAATCCAAAATAGCACGGAAATGTTATGTTAAGCAAGGAAACAGAGACTTGCACGCGTTATAATCTGTAACCATTCGTGAGGCCCCAGGCCTAAAGCGCTCCTCCCACAGTGACTCAACCCTGGCCACCGGGCCTCCCAGCTCCAGAGCACGGCACGCAGCACTCCTGGCCGCCCTGAGGAAACAGGGGATATCTTCAAAGGGCAGGAGGCCTCTTTGCAATTACAGAGGAACTTCCCAGCCAAATGCTGACGAGCACCACACTCACCAGGTCCCTGAGCCACAGAGTGACCGCATGCACAAAATACATGCGGTGCTCCCACTCGGCGCAGGCGCCTTAGCGGCTTCCCCTGCACTCCTATTTGACTCAGTGTACCCAGGCTTGAAGCTGGTAAAACTGCACGATCAGGGAAAGAAGAAACCAGGTTAGGTGGCGAGGCCCGGCCCTGCACCAGTCCACTGCGACAAGGCCCACACGCTCCTTCCGGGTAACCCTGGACCCCTGCCAAACCGCGAATCCATCCCCAATCGCTGGATGCCACACTCCGCGCAAGCGCACCGCGTGTGGAAGGCTGCCAAGTTTTGCTTGCTGTGCTATTGGCCAACGGGTTATGAATATGCAAACGAAGCGACCCAGTTTCGGCCCGGCCCCTAGGAGGGACGCATGGGGTGGAGTTAGGGGGGTGTCAGGGGAGGAGTCGGGAAGAGGAGGGGCCTTTTGGGGCGGGGACTGGAGCGAGGAGGCGGGGCTGGGTATCGGAGTCCCAAGGATGGGAGGGGATGAGGGCGTGTCTAGGCGGTAGAGGGGTCGGGCTTGGGGCGGGCCCGGGGCGGGTCCGGGGCGGGGCGCGGCGTGGGTTCTGCGTACTGCGCGATCCTCGGCGAGGCGGGGATCCGGCACCTGGGGTCTAGGCAAGCTGCCGCCGCCATGAGCGCCGTGGACCTTGCCCGGGTGGGCGCGTGTGTCGTGAAGCACGCGGTGACCGGGGAGGTGAGGTGGGGGTGCCTATCTGGCGGGGTGGGGTCCCGGGGCCTCGCGGGCGCGCGCGTTGGGGCCGGGGTGGTCGTCCTCGCTCCCCTGACCCCGCCGCCTGCCCGCAGCCGGTGGAGCTGCGCAGCCTGTGGCAGGAGCAGGCGTGCGTGGTGGCCGGGCTGCGGCGCTTCGGCTGTATGGTGTGTCGCTGGATCGCACGCGACCTCAGCGGCCTCCTCGGGCTCCTGGACCAACACGGCGTGCGCCTGGTGGGCGTGGGCCCCGAGGCCCTGGGCCTGCAGGAGTTCCTGGACGGCGGCTACTTCTCTGGCGGTGCGACCCTTCCCTCTGCCCGCCCCCGGCCCGGGTCTGGCCTCGCGTGTGGTGATGTCCTCCCTGCCCCGCGCTGTGCCTCACAAGGCCCTCGGGCAGTGGCAGAGTCCCGTGGGTCCCTTCTTGGTTTCAGCCCCGCCTCTGAACAGTAGGGACACTCAGCCGCGCTGTGCCCTTGGCCCTGGGTGGTTGAGCGGGGTGGTCACCGGACAGGGCACGGAGGGCAGGTGCGGTAGGCGGAGCGGGGTGCCCCGGGGCACACGCCTGTGGCTTCCCTTTGTAGAGCTCTACCTGGACGAGAGCAAGCAACTCTACAAGGAGCTGGGCTTCAAGCGGTAAGTGTGTCTGTCTGTGTGGCAGCACCGATGGGTGCCTACGGCTCCCTGATGCATCTTGCTCATACTCTCCCTCAGCTGTCTGCTCAGCCCTTCCTCAGCTGGCCAGCCCCTCTGCTGGGCTCTTCTGGTGTGGGTGTCTGTAATAGGACAGAGGATGCCTGGAGCCCAGCATGCTGGCCACTGGTGCCACATGCTGCCTGCCCTGATTGGCAGTGCCAACTGAGCCACATCCCTGGGCACACCCAGCCTGGAAACCAGTCCCACATTCCATGCCTTATGCAGACCTCAGGCCAGCCAGCTGCGGGCGGGGTGCCCCGTGGCTCCTGTGGCTGCTCCTGGCCAGGCTGGTTGCAGATATAGCTGTCTGGTGCCATCTCAGAGCCCCTGTTGAGGTGAGTGGGTGGGTTGGGGCCTGACCTGAGCTGGCCTTGGCCTCTGGCGGAGACTGGGAGCAGGCACTGGGGCTCAGGCTCTGCCAGTGAACCTGGCCCAGCGAGCTGGTTCTTTGCAGGTACAACAGCTTGAGCATCCTGCCAGCTGCCCTGGGGAAGCCTGTGCGAGATGTGGCTGCCAAGGTTTGTGGCAGCCAAGGTCCTGTGGGACCAGGGGTGGTGGAAGTCCCTGGGCTTCCCTCTAGGACTGGCTCTGTTCTTCTCCTCCAGGCCAAGGCTGTTGGTATCCAGGGGAACCTGTCTGGGGACTTGCTGCAGAGTGGAGGGCTGCTGGTGGTCAGCAAAGGTGGGTCAGGCCACATCCTCAGTGGGATGGCCTTGCTGGATTTGGTGGCCGTACTGTGTCCATCTCTGGCTTGTCCATCTCCTCATAGCTCCTCCTCTGTGGTGTAGCCTGGCCCCAAGTGTCGGCTTGGCAGGGTGGTAGAACCAGAGTACCCGGTGCAGGTTGCCTTGACCACCTGCCTGCTACCACAGGTGGTGATAAAGTGCTGCTGCACTTCGTCCAGAAGTCCCCGGGTGACTATGTCCCCCGGGAGAGCATCCTGCAGGCCCTGGGCATCTCCTCAGAGGTTGGCACTAGCGAGCCGCCCCAGGTGAGTTTGGCCCGGGCAACATGGCCTGCTGTAAACGGCACCCCTCACCCTGGTGCACATGGTGCGCTTGGCAGGGCTGGAGCTGCAGCCTCTGGAGCTGCTGTCCCCGCAATTCCATTTGCAGAGGAAAGAGGCTGGGAGGGGCCCGGGAGGGGTGTGGGCAGACAGGCTGCCAGAGCTGGTCCTCCCCTGTGGGCAGCGGGCTGGAGAGAAGGCTGCCTTCTCAGCTGCAGGAGCCGGGGCCTGTCAGCTGTCCCTGGCTGGATTAGTGTGGTCCTGCTGGCTGACCTCCTGCCCCAGGTGGACAGGAGTGGCCCGTAGGCCAGGCTGCCTCCCGTGGCCAGCGTGCCCCTTCTCTGCACGGGTGGTTAGAGGGCCCCTGGGAGTGTGGCAGACCTGACCAGGCCCATTTCCCTGCAGTGTGACGAGGAGCTGTGTGGGAGGTGACAGCCCGGCCCCCGTGCACCTGGAAGGCGTCTGCTGCCCAGAGAATGCTGGGTGCTCGACTGGAACAAGGGCCACGATGCTGGGCCTTGCCTCATTCTTGGGCAGCACTGAGCCATTAAAACTGCTGTTCCTGGGTGCCACTTTTCTTCACTGGCCATGCACTGTGGATCCTACAGCTCCCACCTCATCCACTGTTGGTCCCAAGGGGCGCCCTGGGGGTGCAAGAGGTCATCATCCCACCATGAAGGTCATTGTCCTTTGCAGGGAACATGCCTCTGCAGACCTCAGGCCTCTGGCACGCAGGCTGCTGGGGACGGCCCTCACTGCCCTGCCCTTTCCTGCAATGTGACCTTGCACCCTAGGCCACCTTTGTCCGGGGACCAGCAGACAGGACAGGCCGAGGCTGGGGAGAGGAAGTTTTGGGTGGGTCCCTACCCAGGCTGAAGACTCCCGGGAGCTCAGGACTTGTGTTGGAGGATCTGGAGGGTTGGGTGGGTTTTCAGGGAGGAGGTGGTTTCGACTCCACCAGATGCATTCTGGGACAGCTCCACGCGAAGACCCTTTGTGACAGCAGACCTGTCACTTGCACCCTGCAGCAGCAGCTGTCGGCCTTGGCCTGGCTGTCTCCGCTAGCTCAGCATGTGCAGTTCCCAGCCACCTTCCTACTGGGTCCTGACAGGTCCAGAGCAGGAGTCTGGACCCCAACCCCACGGGAGGCCTCTCCTCTGGAGGGCTCTCCGGTCTTAGTGGGTTCTCAGGACCTCAGCACCTCCCTGTGCCTCCTGGGTCCAAGCCTGGGTGATCATAATGTCCTGGTCTCCCCACCACAGACACTTACAAACACAGAGCAGGCAGTGTCCCCTTTGCAGTCCAGCCGTTCTGATTTCCCATGACACGAAACCAAATCTGCAGTCCCAGCTGCATTCCCCAGGCCCCTGGCACCTCCAGGCCTCTGCCCCCGAGTCAGGCTCCCTCCCATCTGAAAGTGGGTGTTTGGGGGTGGCCTGCTTGCTGCGTCCCCAGCACTGGGAGGCTGACAGCTTGTCAGGAGCCCCTCCTTCCTCACTTGCCCCCTTCTGACTCCCCCACCCAGCACGCTTGGCCAAGGCTGCCTGGCTGACGCAAAGCTCCTTCTAGAAAACGAGGTTGTCACCTTTGAAGCGTTTATTTGGCCCAGTCTGAAACTTGAAGACACTGAGGACAGGCATGAGGGGCAGAAGACAGTTGACTGTGTCTCCGGGCTATGGGTATGGACCCTGTGGGTGCCCGCCAGTGCAGAGGATGGCTGAGGGCACAGGGGCTGTGGGCGCAGATGTGTGTCCCTTCCAGGCCCTGCCGGTCCCCGCTTGCTGCAGCTTCTTGGCCGAGCACCTCCCTTCCCGGCTGGGTGCTGTGGGCCATGGAGTGCAGCTTGGCCTTGGCTACCAGATGCGGCATCGCTCCTTGGGGTGCATGGGGGTGCCCCGGGGGCAGTGGAACGCATCAGCGAAGGCAGGCAGGTTCTGCAGGGAGCCTAGCACCCTGTGGAGGAACGGGCTGAAGTGGGCCTGCGGCGGCCGGCATGAAGCAGGGCCCTGGGGTGTGCGGTGCACTTGCCTGTACTTCAGGGGGCTGTGGACGTCAGTCTTGATGGACTGGATGGCGAACTCTGGCCGGTAGGACCCGCACCACACCTACAGGTGCACAAGGAGCGTGGCCAAGGGGGCTGAGAGGGGCGGGTGGTGCCCCTTGGTTGGGGGGAGACGCCCAGTACTGCTGCCCCTTAGGGATGGAAGCCTGCAGGTTTGTGCCCACCCTCCACATCTGCATCGGCACCCGGCGGCCCAGCCTGTTCTCCAGGAAGCCTGCCAGGCCTGCGGGCTCTGTTTCTGGGAGCTGGAAGTCCCTGGAGCACACATAGTGGGCCCTCCAAAGACAGACGGTGGGTGGGGCCCGTGGGGCTGGGGCTTGTGCTGCTACCTGGGCATAGTTGACAAAGAAAAGCTGTTTGTAGGTGAGCTCCAGCCCTGGCAGCAGCTGGTCCTTGCCACCTTCCGCCATCCACTTTAGGTAGGCCTGTGGGGACCAAACGCCAGGAGGTGGTGGACACCTGGCACTCCTGCCGGGCCTCTGGAGTCCTCAGATCTCCACACAGATTGGAGGTCTGGCTCCAGGACTCACTGGGGGGGGCTGCGTCTGCAGTTTGGGCCAAGTGGGCACCTCTGTTCCTCAGCAATGACACCAGCAGGGCACCTGCCCAGGCGGCCAACAGCTGCACCCCCAGAACAAGCACCCGAGGCTGTGTGTTTTAATTCCCACTTTCCTATCTCACAAACGTCACACTGGCTTACAGAAGGCCAAAAGTGCTGCAGGGCAGGGTCTCTGACGGTGTCCCATTGCCCTCTCCCTATAGTGGTCCCTGCCCAGCGTCTGTCTCACTCAGAGTGGCCTCCATACCAGCTCAGGGGGCCACGATGCCCAGTACTTGCCCAGAGGCAGGAGGCGCTCTGGGGAGCACTGCTGCCTGCGCAGCCTGGAGGAGAGGAGCCAGCCCCTGCCCAGGCCCTGCCCCTCCACTGGGACCCACCTTGAATGCCTGGCGCACCCCTCCGTTGTCAGCGATGTTTTCCCCGAGGGTGCTGAATCCATTCACCTGTGCACAGGACCCAGGGTGGGCAGCAGAGCTCTGCTCCCTTTGTCCACAGGGTTAGGGTCAGGGTTAGGGTTAGGGTCAGGGTCAGGGTCAGGGTCAGGGTCAGGGTCAGGGTTTAGGGTTAGGGTTAGGGTTAGGGTTAGGGT
>NW_004624818.1:7415945-7480239 GCF_000247695.1 Heterocephalus glaber | reverse complement strand
AGGGTCAGGGTCAGGGTCAGGGTCAGGGTCAGGGTTAGGGTGGTGCTGGCCGTGTGGCCCACTCACGTGCTGGCTCCCGGCCAGGTCCCAGCTGTAGTTGCTGTACTGGTGGATCATGCACTCCGACTGCTCTCGGAAGTGCTGGGCCGAGGAGTTGCTCCACCAGTCTAGCATATTGCCGTTCTTGTCAAAGTTCCGGCCTGGGCGGAGTGGGGCAGAGGCAGACTGTTCCTGACCCAGCAGAGGCTGACCCAGGCCCACTGTTCCTGCAGGTCCTCCAGCCCAGCATCTAGGGCTCACAGTTCTGGACCAGGGACTGAGCCCTGAAGAACCTTGCCATGCTCCAGGGGTGCCCAGAGACGGAGGGTACAGTGGTTTCCTCGCCACCCCAAGGTCAGGGCTTGGAATCTCGGGTCACAGAGACATTGTGGCTCTGGAGGCCTCCTGTGATGGCCGAAGTTTCTACACCCAGGAGAGGGAGCACATGGCCCTGGGACACAGGGCTGGGTCCCGAACGTGGTGGTAGGGCAGCCCCTCCCAGGGGTGGAGGTGGACTAGGGCCAGGAAGGGGAAATGAGCACAGTCAGGGGACTCTGGGGGGCAGAATCCAGTCTTTGTGCCCTTGTGTCCCCATGCCCACAGCAGTTCTCTGCACAGGGCCTGGGCTGCAGCTCCCTGGGGACCCCTGCATGCTGGCCCCTGTCCCCCTAAGCCATGAAGAGGCTGGGGCACGTGTGGCTGCAGGTGCAGCTCTGATCTGGGCCGCCCCCGGCACCCCTTTACCATTGTCATCAAAGCCATGCGTGATTTCATGCCCGATCACCATCCCAATGCCCCCGAAGTTCAAGGCCTGTGGCTGCTCCTTGCTGAAAAACGGTGGTTGGAGGATCCCGGCGGGGAACACTGCCAAGGGGCAAAGAATCAGCTGGGAGTGGGTGCACTTGTGTGCCTGGCTCAGGCAGGCCTCTCCAGGAGTCCAGTCATCTAATCTGGACTGGGGGTAGATGGCAAGACCCCACCCCACATACAGATGGCAAAACTGAGGCCCAGAGGCCAAGAGGGCAGGCTAGCGTGTGGCAGCCCCGTGAGCCTCGTCCAGCTTCTTCCTACCCCTCTGTGCTGGCCTCAGGAACAGCTCCTCTGCTGTACTCGGTCCCTCCCCACAGGCACAGGAGGGCACCCAAGGGACGGGCAGTGGGGCAGCTGGCTCCAGGAGGGGTGGGGTGTGAGCCTACCGATCTGGTTTCGGTTCGGGGAGTAGAACGCGTTGACCACTGCGGCCCCAATGATCCAGCTGCGGTGCATACAGTGGTCACCTGGAGCCCGCACCTCCCGGGACACTCCCTCCATGCCGCGCTGCCTGGTGTCGCAGTGGCCACTCCAGAGCAGGTCCTGTGCCATTCCCAGTCTCTGGGGACCCCGTGGGAGGCGGCTCCAGCCCACGGAGGCAGAGGGTACGGGGGACTGTCACGGCCCCACACCCTCCCCAGCCAGCCACGAGGCTGCCCCTGCCACGCCGTTCACACCACTCACAGATTCTGGTCCACCTTTTTCCGAAGCTTCCTGAGGCTCCTGTGAGCGCTGGCCTTGAGGTTCTGCAGTGTGTTCTCGAAGTACAAGTCCTCCGAGAAGTTCAGCTATGGGAGAAGGGCCGTCATGACCGGTGCCCGGGCAGGGTCCTCAGAAGCAGCCTGAAGGGTCTGGGATAGGTGGATGGGGTCGCCCTAGCTCTGAACAAACTCCTTAGTCCCTCCAGGCCTGTTTCCCCGTCCGTAAACTAAGGCTGATGCCACTGGTGACCCAGGAAGGTGGCTGAGTTGGTGACTGGGCAGATGCCAGGTGCCTGGCACAGCGCCCCTCCCAGGTCGTCAAAGGCCTGCTTCCCCGGGGTGGCTCAGGGCAGGGGAGACCGGGGTGCGAGGGGTGTGGGGCAGGGAGGGCGGAGCTCTGGAGGGGCGGTGGGGGGGCGCGCACGCTGGAATACTCCTGGTCCAGGCGCCTGTTGCTTTCCTCAAGGATGTAGGTGGGGTAGCCGACCTGCTCCTGGATGCTCATGGCCTGAGGAGGAGCAGAGAGCTGGGTGGGAAGGCTGGCACTGCGCACGGTGTGTGTCGGGGGCTAGGGGACCACCCTGGGCCACTGCAGAGCCGGACAGAATCCGTGACTGCTATTATTTGTCCACAGGTCTTGCAGGTCCCTGGGTGCTGGGGTCCCTGCCCCCCATACCCATTGGGGCCATGACTGCTGGACTTGGTGGATGCCCCACACCTCTATTTGCAGGGCTCCGCAGGCACTGGCTCCAGCGCCTCTGCAGCTGCCAGGCCCTGCCAGGCCCACTCACCTTCTCCTGGGCCTTCTTCTTGGATTCCTCGTCCATCCAGCCCAGCTCGTCCAGGGTCTCCACGAACATGGCCTGCACCTTCTTGATGAGCTCTCTGACCTGAGGGCACGCGCGCCCTTGAATCCGGGTATGGGGGTGACCACCCTGCTCAGGGGCCTCATCCTGGGTCTGCCTGCCCTGGAGTCACAATGTGTGCAGCCTGTGCTCCTCCCAGGTGGGCCTGCAGGGTCCAGGGCCTGATGGCTGGCTGGGGCCAGGGGTCAGAGATCTTCCTCTGTCTGGTGGGCCTGCCTGGGCCTGACCATGGGGGGCTGGCCACAGGGGCTGCTGTGCAGCTGGGTCCCTGTGGGCTGGCGGTGGATGGGGCGCCTGGCCCCCGGAAAGCAGGGACACCCACCATGTTCTTGCTGTCCCCGGGGAAGGCCTCCTTGACATACAGGGAGCCCACGGCGCTCTCCATGTTGCTGTTGACGTAGCCGACGCACTCCCGCCAGCGCACCTCCTCCACCGTGGTGCCGTACAGCACCTGGCAGGCCGTTCAATTAGGTGCTTCACTCATTCCTTCCACCACATCACCTTCCTTGGTCTGTGTGGGGCCCACCCCATCCTGGGCCCCAGGGTGTCCAGGGTCAGAGGGGACAAGGGTTCTGGCGGAGGCTCCTCCCCATGCTGCGACTTGGGCCTCTATGCTGGGAGAGGCGGGGTGGCTCCTCCTGGGTCCCTGTCCGCCCCCTTGACCTGGTTGGCTGGGCTCTGCCCCCAAGGTCCAGGCTGGCACTGCCCCAGAGCAGTCACCCTGGCCACTAAGCTCCGCAGGCCTGGCTTCCCGTGGATGGAGTGGCAATAAGAATGCCTGCCTGTCTGTCCCCAGGATGCACAGGGACAAGACAGAAATGTCCCCATCAGATGTGATCCTGCATCTGTGCCCGACCTTGGCTGCAACCCATGCTCATGCCAAGCATCAGGGACCAAGCAGTGGGCGGAGTCTCCTCTGAGCCCTCACCTTGCGGTAGTTTACCCGGGCATCCTTGAACCGCTGGCTCAGGCTGCTGATGCGATCCAGCACCAGGCGCCAGACCAGATAGTTCTGCATGGTCCTGGGCAGGAAGCAGCACGGGGTGAGCACTCTCTGTGAGTTGGGAGACCAGGGTCCACCCATCCCCCGCATGCTTGGAAGGCCCCAGTCTCTAGTGCAGGGCTCACGGTCATCAGTCACCTCCACGCCCCTCAGCCCTGGGGTGACTGGGAGGCTCCCTCTCCTGAGGAGGTGAGCAGGGGTGGGGAGAACAAATATGCTGAGGCCCCGCGGGACGCCCCCAGCCTCACCTGGCCGAGTAGAGGTCGATGATGTTCTCGAGCTTCTCCAGGTAGGGGATGCCATAGACCACTACTTCCTCATTGGGCAGCAGCTCGATTTTGACGGAGGACAGCACAGTTTGTATGAAGAGAGTCCAGTTAAAACCCTGAAGATGAAGGGAGCGGAGACAGAGGCAGAAAAGTCCTGAGTGTCTGAGAAACACAAGATTTCCAAGAATACTCAAGAAATGGGAGAGGCGTGGGTCAGGGGAAAGGTGGGACAGTTCTGCGGGGTTACAGACTGGGAATTGAGAGGAGTGTATGCTGGGAGATCTGAAAAGTTAAATGTAACTCGGGTAATTCCTGCAAAAACACAGCTTAGCAAAAACGACCAAAGAGGTAGAAAGTATAAGTAGTCTCATGGACTCAGTAAGCTGAATGTTTAATTTGAGACGCTCCCACAAAGAAACTTCCAGGCCCGTTGGGTTTTAGAGTTACTGTACTGGTATCTGACATTTAAGACAACTCACCTCCAAGCTTACTCAAGAGTTTCCAGAGAGAAGAAAAAGAAAATTCTTCCAACTTCCTCAATGAGGCCAAGAATAGGGACATCGTATAAAAAATGAAAATAATAGCCAGTCTCTTTATGCCTGTAGGTACAAAAATTCTAAGCAAAATAGAATCAGCAAATAGAATTTGCCTAAACCAGCAGAGAATGGCTGTGCATTACAGCAAGTTAAGTTTATTCAAGGAATATACGTTTCAGGTCATAGTGGGGAATCAATTCAGTATCAGTCAGGAAGATAACTGAATAAAAGAAGAAAATAGTACGATGACTTCAATAGATGCAGAAAAGGCGTTTAATAAACTCTGCTGTCATTCGTGTTAAAATCTTTTGGCAAACTAATAGTCCAGGAGATCTATAATCGGAAAAAGGGACACAGAACACACTTTACACCGACATGGGCTCCAACTGGGTGGAGTTCAAGGCCGCCCCTGACTCCGGAAGGACATGACACCCACAGTCCCAGTCAGCACAAGATGAGAAAACACAATAAACCAATGAGATGAGACAGGAAATAAATAAAAGTGCTGTTTTTCACAAATGACAGGGTTTTGTGCATATAAAATCTGAAGGTATCTACAGATGCAGCTTTAGAACTATAGAGTTGAGTAAAAGTCTACATGCTCCCAACAAACAATAAAAAGATACATTCCAAAATGACACCATATTCAATAGTATAAAACACTTAGGAATAAATCTTATAAAAGCTGTGTGAGACCTTGAAATTGAAAACTGAAAAACTCATTGAGAGAAATTAAAAGATCGATAATCGGAAGTAGATCATGACCACAAGACTCAGTGTTGGAAGGCGCCAGTCTTCCTCAAATGCATGGAGATTCGCAGCAATTCCTGTGGAAGGTCCAGCAGGTTTTTCTGAGGAACTGGCAAGCTGATTTCAACGCAAATGCAAAGCACCCAGAACAATCCAGTCATGAAGAACAAAGCTGTGAGGCTTGACTGTTGCTGTCGCGACTTACTAGAAAGCTGTAGTAGTAGTGGACAGACCACATGGACAGACCACGAAACAGAACCACCCTGGAGAACACAGCCACACGGCCACACTTGATTTACACAAAGACAGCACATGGCCAATGGATAAGGAGACCTGATCAGTAAATGGTGCTGGATTACCTGAAATCCGTAGGAAGGAACAAGACAATCCTGATATTGCCTTGTACACGCAAAATCAACTCTTGGTACCTCGTAGACCTGGACACCCTTGAGGTAGGAAAAGACTTCTTAAATGGAGCATAGAAGACACTTAACCACAAAGAGGTAGCTGTCTTTGATAAGACGATAAATTGGACCATTAAAAACCTCCTTGGAGACAAAAGAGCCATGATGAGGAGAACCAGCTGCATAGTGGGGAGGACACCGTGCATGTCAGCGGACCACAGGCTGCATCCTCTGGAACAGTAAGAACAAGGCAGGCAGCCGCCTGGACAAGAGGACAAGAGACTTGAACAGACACTTCCCAGAGGAGACAGCCCTCTGCCTAACGATGAGAAGTGCGAGGGTGATCGAAATATACAGGGAGCGTTTCAATTTTAAAAGGAGCCTCATAAAAACATGATGCTGCGTGCTCATCCCCCTTATTCACTGATCTGTTCCCATGTGACTGCTGGATCGTCCCCAAAGTCAAATGACCTTGAAAAGTCAACGTTTTGAATTGATTCAGGACATCGAGGCAGCTAGGGCAGTAAAATTAGACACTCAGGAAAGAGAACTCCAGAGCTGCTGCAGAAAGTGGCAAGAATGATGGGATGAGTTAGCGTGGAGGGGAAGGATTTCGAGGAGGCTTATTGGCAGTGTGCCTGTTACTGTAGTAAATTAAAAAAAAATTGAAACATTCTCTATTTTTCTATTTGCTCAGCCTCTCTGGCCTCGGGGAAGCTGAAGTGAGCCCAGATGGGTGCCCCCCATGTCCCCTAGAAGGGCTAAGGTGAGAAGAGGCGGTGCCACCAGGCCCTGGCAAGGCCACGCCACACACCATGGCCGGGGCTGTAAGACAGTGGGAGGGCCTGTGTGTTGAACGTCCACACCTCTACCTGGCAGTTTCACTCCCAGTGGGCACAGGCAGAACACTGCCATGCATGGCCCCAAAAGCCAGGAACCAGGATGAACCAGGCAGCACTGCTCAGCAGTGCCCAGAACTGGGGCCCACCCGGGGCCTGATCTCAGAGGTCAGGGACACAGCTGCTGCATGTTCTCAGACCTCAGTGCTAGCAGCCACCAAACTGGGGGAAGGACCGCAAGATGTCACAGTGTGCATGGGTCTGGTCACAGGGCCAGAGCAGGAGCCTGGGGCAGCAGGTGCCCGGAGGGAGGAGGGATGGGTGGCTCGGGGAGGAGGGCAGAGGCAGTGATGGGAAGCACCGGCGCTCTGGGTGCCAGCAGCCATGAGTCTTGGCCTGAGCAGTGTGGTACAGGTGGCTCACGCCCCCGATCCAAGGCCCAGATGCCCCACCCACCCTGTGTCCCTCCGCGGTGACTCCAGGGCTCGAGCCGTTCTCAACTTCCCGCATTTCGCCCATTCCCAGTCCTGTGGGTTCAACCCTCAAATACATGCAGGAGTCACCTCTCTCTGTCTCCTGGACCAGCTGCCCCACGCCCCAGCCAGGCTGGGCTGCAGCCCTGGCCATGTCCCGCACGCTCATCTCGGCAGCCTGGCCCTTGCGATCATGGGCCAACCATGCCCCACTTCTCCCCAAAGCTCCCCCCGGGGTCCACGCCTTCACACGACCCTCAAGCCACCTGGTCCACTGTTCCCTGTCTTCCTGCAGCAGCTGGCCTCTGGGCTGGGTCCAGGTTGGTGGGGTCCCCTGTCCTGTGCCAGTGTGCTCCTGTGCATGCCCCAGGGCTAAGGTGGCACCTGCCCAGCCTTTGCCACCCGAAAACAGTTCATAGCCCCTGAGTTTTGGTCTCCTGATAGCCCGGGTCACCAGCACACCTCATGGAGGATCAGGTGGTACCCACTGTGCTGTCCAGCCTCACTGTGTCTACTCTGGGCTTGGTGGTGGGGCTCCCGCTGGGGGCTCTGTGGCCTCGCTGGGGGCCCTGGGGCTCCAGTCGGCCTCTGAAAGGGTATGGGAGCCTCACCTTCAGGCTGAACCTGTCCTGGAGCTGCTGCAGGTCCATCCTGTGGTATAGTTCGGTGATATCTTGCCTCTCCTCTGGGGGTGTGGTGGCCTGTGTAGGCCAGGTTATGTGGGCAGGCAGCCGGGGCCTGGCCCTGCGACCCCCAGCCCCAAGCCCCGCCTCACGTTGGCCAGGTGAGTCTCCAGCTCCAGCACCTGCGCCATGTCCTCCTGCACCAGGTGGGTGTCCCCAGGCAGCTTGTTGTCCCTCCGCAGCATGGTGGCCACCGATGTCATGAACTGCAGGTAGGCGTCCCGCACCTGGGCCAAAGGGAGAGCTCTTTGGGGTGGGGTGGAGGACACAGAGCAGCCCTTGAACCTCGAGGCAGCCTCAGCCCACAGGACTGGGCCCCAGAGTGAGGGAGGGGAGAGAAACAGGAGCCCGCCCTGCCCAGGCCAGGTCCACCCGGCCCCACTCCTGACGAGCCAGGAGCTCCCTGCACCAGGCCTGCCCCAGACCCGGGGCCGAGTGCGCCAGGGCCCTGCCGGACAGCCCAGGCTGAGCTCCAGTCCCAGCCCTGCCTGCTGCCCAAGTGAGCAGCCTGAGCAGAGCTGCCCCAGGCTGACCTGCTTGTGGCTGGGAGTCAGCTCCTGGGGCCGCCTCCTGCCTGGGCCTCTCTTCCTTTGTCCTGGACTCCTTCCTGCAGCTACAGCCACCCTCCTGCTGGCTCCCCGGCCTGGGCCCGGCCTCTCCTGTGTGGCTGCCACCCTCCCGCTTTCCACACCGCTCACTGGTGCCCTTGGCCTTGCTGCCTGCTCTGTGCTCTGCTGTCTCTCGCACCCTGGCCCCAGCCTCCTTCAGCCCCATTTCTCCTCCCTGACTGAGCTCCATGTGCAGGAACAGAAAGCCAGAGAGCAGAGGCCTGGCTGCCCGGCGCGGATCTCTACAGGCCTTGGACCCTGGCAGTGTGCCCTTGGTTCTGAAGCAGGACTGAGAGAAAAGCAAGTCCTTCCCAGCCCCGGGCAGCCCACCCTCATCATCCCTGCTCCGCTGTAGCTGTCGCTCCTTGTTCTGGTACAGATAAAATTAACAGCCATGGCCTGCAAACAAAGTTCATGACACTGATCTTCTATGACTCGTAAGACACTGGCTTCCTTCAAGGTGAAGATACAAAACTGTCTGCCCTTGTCCTGTTCCAGTAAACTTACTTGCTATGTCATTAGAAAGATGTCCCCCCCGCCCCCGAGACAAAACGTACACTAGCTGGAACTTCTCTTTGTACAACGCTCAGCCACGTTGGACACAGTCCGCTGAGCCCATGTACACCTTGAATAACTCCTCCTGAGTCCCATTTGGTCTCTCCTGTCTCTCGGAATTCTGCATGGTGGGTTGGGGCCTGGCCAGGCTGCTGAAGGGATCAACCCGCAGGTGTGCACAGAGGCTGGCAGTAGGGAGGAAGGGCTGGTGGAGCGAGGGGAGCACCGGGGCCTCAGTTTACCTTCTGGTTGCTGCCCTCCTTGATGTAGTACTCCTGGGACGGCATGCCCAGCGTGGGCTGGTCTATCTGGAAGCACAGAGGTTGGGACCCTAGCAAGGGCCAGGAGTCCCTGCAGTCTGGGAGAAGTGCAGCCCCTGGGATCCCAAGCCCTGCCTTGGTTGATGGGGACAGTGCAAGGCTGGAGGATGGGACTTAGGGGAGGTTGGTGAGGGGCTGCACAGCACTCCTAGCCCCCTAGAGTAGTCTCCATGTGTTTCCCTGGCCTTCTAGCTATGGCCAGTGTGGCCCTCTGAGGTCCAAGGGCTGCACTGTCCACGAGGATGAGGCTGGCCACTGGGTCACCTTCTGACCAGAGCCCAGGCCATAGCCCACCGAAAGCCTGATCAGCAGCCTGTCTTGGCCCCTGATGTGGACAAGGAAGAGCTCAGGAAGCCAAGCCCAGGACCCCACTGAGCTCACCAACCCCACCGCCAGTGCCCTGGCCCATTCCCGCTGTGTGCAAGGCCCTGGCCAGGTGCAGGCCCCGGCTAGGTGCAGGCCCCCTGTGGTGCATACGTAGATGATGTGGCGGCTGGAGTTCAGGTCGTCATTCCACACGAAGAGGTCGATGAGGACCCGCCGGTTGAACTGTGTGTTCATCACCGCCAGCTGCCGCTCCAGCTCCCACGTGGGGCCTGGGGAGCAGCACCCAGCTGGGGCGACTGAGGTCTCGGCCTGGCCCTTCCTGGCCCATACATCGACTCCTCAGCTCAGAACTAAGGTGTATAGGACCCCAGCCCGCTCAGGGCGGCTAGGTCCTGGGAGGCCTTGGAGCCTAGGGCAGGGAGACACACTTCCCGAACAGCCCCCAGAGGTGCCTACAGGTGTGGGGGCCCCAGCCACTCTGCCACCATTGGCCAGAGCTGCACCAGGGCCTTGGAGTCCAGGGGTTCAGGAGGGACCAGTCACAGTGAGCCCATCCCAGCAGCATCAGTGGCTCAGCCTGGGGCCGGAGTTGGCTCCTGCCACCCTCAGTTTGGCTCTGACAGGGATGAGGCTTTTGGGGCTCCCTGAGTTCCGAGTTCTGGCAGCCAGACGTGGCCAGCTGGCTCAAGTTGGGTGGGCTGTCTCCGCTGCATGGCCTGGGCCCCTGTAGCCTTAGGGCTAGCAGCCACCTGTGTGCAGGCTGCCACCAGACCTGGCCTTACCTATGGTCTGGTTCCACTTGTCCATGGCCACCGGCCAGCCTCCCACCACCGCCAAGACGTCCAGAAGGGGCTGAGAGTCTCGCTTCTCTATCATGCCTGAGAAGGGGCACAGTGTCACTTGCTAGGCCCTGGGGGCCACGTGCCACACTTAATAGGAACTAAAGCCCTGGAAATCTGCCCCGCACAGCCCACATCCACACATATCCGTGTGTGCATTTACACATACACAGACATGCACCGAGACATATAACACAACACACACACATCCATATACACACACGTGCACACACCCACACAGTATACACAATACACACAAGCTCATGCACATACCTGCGTATACACAATACACATAAACACAAGCCTAACACAGTATACCCATGAACACATGTGCACAAACACACATCTGCATGTACATACATGCATATCACTTTGGTTTGCATCAGAAAAGTTCCCCCAAAGGCTCATGTGTCGGGGGCCAGGGTTCTGGAAAATGATTAGACCTAGGGGCTACACTCAGGGATGGAGTGACCCACGGACGAGGGCACAGGGGAGTGTGCGGGAGGTGGAGCCTGGTGGGGGAGGCGGGTGATGGGGCAGGACCTGCAAGGGCCTGTCTTGTTCCCATCCCTTCCTCTCTGCTTCCTGGTCACCGCGAAGTCAGCAGCTTTTCTCCACCATGCCCTTCTGCCATAATCATTCCTACCACGGACCAAAGGCTCTGAAACTGTGAGCCAAAATAAACTTCTTCCCCTTTGTTTTTCTCAGACATTTGGCCACAGACATGGAAAATACGCACACATACACAAACACAACGTAGCACGCACACATAAATACAACATAGTATACACACATACACACACAACATAGCACACACACAACATAGTACACACACAACATAGCATGCACACTTACCCACATAACATAGCACAGACACATACACACAACATAGCATGCACACAATATGGTACACACAACATAGCACACACACACCACAGTACACACACACACAACACAGCAGGTACACTTACACACACAACATAGTACACACAACATAGCATGCACACACATACAACATAGCATGCACACATGCACAGAACACAGTACGCACACATACAACAACATAGCATGCACACATACACACAACATAGTACACACAACATAGTATGTACACACACACACACCACAGTACGCACGCATATCCATGTACCCTCATGCACATCCAAGTGCACACACACACAACACAACATAACATACACATGACAGATAAACACACATCCATGTGCACACACACACATGTGCACGCTTGCCCTGGGCTCCTGCTTCTTGCTGCTTCCGCTGGCTTCCTGCTGCCCGAATGGAGCCAGGCCTGGGTGTGAGGTTGCGGGCAGCTGGCAATCTGTGCACACCCGTAAGCAGGCTGGCCCCGTGGCCAGGTGGGGGCCCTGCACACAGACCCTGAGGCCTGGCCCTCAGCAGCGCCCTCCCACCCCGTGCCTCACTCTGGTTCATGCAGGAGCGGTACAGCAGCTTCGCCTTCTCCACGGCTGGCCGGGACTTGGCAGTGGAATTCTCCAGCACCCCTGTAGGCAGAGGCTGGGTGTCTGCGGGAGGCCCTGGTCCGTGGTCCCTCCCTGCTGCCGCTGGGCCTGTATCTCAGGCATCCCGGGCTCCTGCCCCAAGTCCTGGAGTCTGCTGGGCCCAATGCCAACCCCGCCTGGCCAGCCAGCCTGACCTGAGGCCCTGATCCCACCTTTGAGGATGACCTCCACCTCGTTTCGGAGGATATCGAAGACGCTGTAGTGGGAACTGGTCTCAGGGATCACATGGCGCCGCAGCCAGCCCCCGCACGCGTACTGGTAAAAGTTGCTGCACGGTTCCGTGGACGGGTCCATGTTTTGGAGGATCCTGGCAGCTGCTCGCCCGGGCGGGGCAGAGGAGAAAGAGGGCAGAACGAGCTGGAGACAGCCCGATGCCTCGCTGGGCTCAGACACAGTGTCCCGATTCGGGGATGGCTGTGGGAGACTCGGGCAGCTGTGTGCCTGAGGGAGAGTCAGTCGCCCTCTCAACCACAGTGGGCTGGAAGCAGGGGTGGGCGCCCAGCTAGATTCAGGCGCCAGGGCTACAGCTTCCTAATCCGCGGGCTCAGAGCCTCATTTCCCAGGGCACCAGCATTCAGACCTGGGGACCAAGGTGGCGGTGGGGACGGTCCCTGCCCACAGGATGTGCCTGGCTCACGGTGACCCGGCCCTGTGAGCTGCATCCGGCCCCTGGCTGCCCCCAGCGCACAGCAACAGGACAGTGTGAGGGTGCTGGTGCCCGGGGGAAGGGATCCGGCTCACCGACTGGGGTCTGTCTTCTGCCAGGGGTGGCTGTGTCCCAGGACCCAAGAGAGCGGAGGTTCTCCACTGACCGCTCTTGGCTGGGGTGGTGGGGCTGGACTCCCCTCCCTTGTAGGACCTCCACCAGGGACCCCCACCGGCCAGACCCGCAGCCCTGCTCTGCTTGATTCAGTCCTGCCCACTTTGAGGCTGGGGACCGGGCAGAAAGCAGCGTCCCAGACGCCCGGCCAGCATGGGCAGAAAAACCACACCGAGTCCCCACCAGTTTCTCCCCCTCCCACTGCTGTCTGCAATCTGCAAAGGGCAGTCTGGGCCCGTTTTAGACAAATTCCTGGGAAGTTCCTGACTGCGGGCCTTTCCTTCGGCAGCCACAGGGCTGAGCTGCACGGGGTGGGGGGGGTGGGGGGGCGGACAGCAGGGGACCGAGCCTGGCCTCCGGCAGGGCTGTCGCAGCCGGGAGAGCGCTTACCCGCCACCACGCAGCCAGGGCTGGTGCAGACCTCTTCCACCCGCGTGGGCTTCCGGAGGGCTGCGGGGAAACTCAGTGTGAGCGCGGGGGTGGGGGGCGCAGGTGGGCGGGCGGGGCCTCAACGTGGGGGGCGGGACCTAGACCTGGTAGGCGGGACCACAGGGGGCCTCGACCCCGCCCTTCTCCATGGACTCTCTGAGCACAGCCTGGCACCCCAGGGTGGGGTCTTGGGGGACCCTGAGCGCCCATCTTACTTGCAGTCGGCCTCCACAGACTCTACAGTGGCCAGGCCTTGAGGGCTGAGGCTGCCCATGCCCTCCCGCCAGGGGCCGTCTTCTCCTGGCTCTCCCACTCTTCCCTCACCCTGCCTGCTAGTTGGAGTCTTGCCCAGCAAGTACCCATCCTGCATCCGGCAGGTGCTCAGGCTGGCGCCCTGCCCCGACTCCCTGCCCCCTGCCCCTCCGGTGCACACAGAGGGCTCCCTGTCCTTCCACGGAGCCCCCCAGGCCTAGTGACCGAGTCCCCCTCCTTGGGCTGCCTGGCAGGGAGGCGAGGGATATCTCGGGACTCTTGTTTTACAACGGTCCTCTCTTCCTGTAAGGAGGACAGCCAGCTCGTAAAGGGGGGCAGCTGCTTCCCTGGGGAGACACACAGCACTCAGCTGGCCTGAGGGCCCATGGGGACTCCTTGGGATGGCACAGGGCTCCCTGCAGTGCTGGGTGCTGCTCCCCACCCAACGGCCAGGCTGGTCACCAGGGAACCCAGACGCCGGATGGCAGACCTTGGGTCCTGCTCTGTCTGCTTCATGCTAAGGATGACCGAGAGGCTGAGGGGCCCTGGCCAGCCCAGCTGCCAGGGCCGGACCCTTAGGTTGGCAGCTCCTGGCGTCCCTCCAGGGAGGGCACAGTGGCTCATATAGGGAGAAACGTGGCCTTCCCAGGCAGATGACCTAGGCAACCCGGTCCCCAAGTCCTGCACCCTCGCTGTTGCTAAAGGTTCCAGCCACTCTCCTCATCGCTCAGCATCAGGACCTCTGGGGCAGGCTGTCAGCTGCCTGGAGGGGATGTGGGGCGCAGCAGGAGGAGGAGGAGGAGGGGGACCTCAGAGGGCCACACCCCTCATGGAAGCAGGCCTAAGACGTGCGTCCCCCTCCAAAGGTGTGACAAGGGCGGAAGGGGTTTCTGTGGACAGTGGTCCTCACCAACTCTCACCACACCAAGGCGAATGAGCTGGAGAAGCCACAACATTAGAATTTGCAGAAACCACCCCATCTAGAAAGGTCTGGGCCCTTCCCATGAGAGCAGAGGTCTGAGGTGCATCTCAGCCCCGCGCTGGTGCACCAGGAGGGGTTCCCAGCACTGCAGGGTGGGCCCCGAGCTGGAGAAGCCTTCACCACCTGTGCCCCTGCACAGGAGCCGGGGCAAGAGCTGGGTTCCGAGGAGCTGGGTTCTGAGGAGCCAGGTTCTGGGGGTGTCTGCGCCACCTGAGATTCCTTCCCACCAGGCCCTCAGGTGGGGCGGAAAGCTGTGAGCAGTCTCCCCACAATGAAGAAAACCCAGAAGAGTCAAGAAGTGGGCTTCTGACAGTCCAGCTGTTACAGCCACAGAGAAGTCTGCAATGGCTGTGCTACTAAGTTACACAGTCTCGCTGAAAAGGTGGCAGGCATATATCACTGCTGAGTGGGTTTTGCTAGACAAATGGAAACGACAGGAAAGACCAGACTGGAAATGCAGCATAAGTGAAGGATTTGTGTTGTAGGTGTAACAAAACAGCCAACACCCCAAAAGAAAGGATCAGCAGTAGTCTGAGTGCAAATATGTGATAGAAATACATGGCGAGTGCTTAAATTTAAAAACAACTATTACTTAAACTACACATTGCTATGAATCCTCCTCAATACCGTGCCCTTTGCTTCAGATACACTTATCTCATCATTCTTGTCACGTTGTGAAGCAGTTCTGGAAGTCCTTCTTCCTGAGTGTCTTTACAGAGTATGATAAAAAATATGGTGAAGGCTACTGCTAAGTGCCATCCGACAGAACGGCAGCTCCTAAAAACATCACACTGTGTGCTCAGCCACCTTCTTCAGTGGGTCTGGCACTGTGCAACTGCTGGTTCTCCCTCAAATCAAAACAACTAGGAAAGGTAAATATTTCAATTGATTCAGGACATTGAGGCAGCTACAATAGCACAACTAAAGACACTCAGGAAAGAGGACTTTCAGAGGCAGGGGAGCTGAGTGTGGAGGTGCACGCCTGTGATCCTAGCACTTGGGAGGCTGAGGCAGGAGGATCCCTGTGAGTTGGAGCCCAGCCTGGGCTACATAGTGAGACCTGTCTCAAAAAAAAAGAAAGAAGAAAGAAGAAAGAAAGAAAGAGGCAATAATGATGGGATAAGTGTGTTAGAAGTGAAGAGGAGGATTATGAGGGGGATTAATAGCAATATGACTTTTATTGTAATAAATTTTTTTAAAGTTTTACATATTGACTATATTTTTGATCACATCGTATAGATCAGTATAAATTACCCAAATTGAAACACAAAGGGAAGAAAATTAACCAGAACAGAGGGAAACACAGGCAGAGACAGAGCTCACATCAGGGTAAGCATGGGCTACTCCCCTAAGATTGGGACAAGGCGAGGATGTCCTCCCTCACCCCTCCTGGTCAGCATCACGCTGGAGGCCCCACTGGCTCAATGAGACGAGAGGAGTAGAAGGTAAACATGAACAATTTACATATAAATCTAATAAAATATGTATGTGGAAAACTATAAAGCGTCAATTTAAAAAAATCTCATACATGAATAAATGGAGAGACATTTTATGTTCATGGATTAGAAGACTAATGTTCCTAAAAGGTCAGTTCTTCTCAACATAGCATGTACATTTAACAGCGCTCTGATCAAGTCCCATATCAACAAGCAATTCTACAGTTTGTACACAAAGGCCAAGCCCTAGCACAGTCAAGGCCACAGTGAGAAGGGTGGAGTTGGAAGAATTACGTGTGATCGCAAGACTCCTGCATGGCTACAGGTCAGCAAGAGCGTGGGGCACTGACACTGAAGAGGGTCGTAGAAAACAGGTCAGTGGGCAGGCGGGGCCCACAACAGGTGCACACAGTCCAGCAGCCTTTGCCAAAGCCAAAGCAAGGCACCGAGAGAGGCGTCTCTCCCACGGGTAACACTGGGACAATGACACCAGACACACAAGCCTCACACTTCACGCAAAAAATTAACTCACGATGAAGCACAACATGAGCACAGTACACAAAGCCACAAAGTATCTGAAGCAAACACAAAAGAGCATATATGTGGACTCAGGAGTGGTAATGACTTTCAAAATGTGACACGAACAGGGCCGAGGGTTTAGCTCAGTGGTTCCGCCGCCTGCCTTGCAAGCGCAAGGACCCGAGTTAGATCCCCGGTACCAAAAACCAAACCAAAACAACAGCAACAACAACAAAAAGTGACAAAAATAGTATGACTGGAAAAAAGCAAACAATGGATACTAAGTGTTAGTAGAGTTAAAAACTTCTGCTCTGTGAAAGACCCACTAAGAACAAAAGGATAAGCCACAAAGTGGAAGAAAAGATCTGCAAGCATTTATCTGACAAAACATTTTTTTTTTGGTACCGAGGATTGAACTCAGATCCTTGCGCTTGTGCAGCAGGCGGTGAAACCACTGAGCTAAATCCCCGGCCCTGACAAAAACACTCTTATCCAAAATGTATGAAACACCTCAAACTCAAAAAGGGAACATACAATCTAACTGGGAATGGGTAAAAGTTCTGAAAAAGATGCCTCCTCAAAGAAAATGCACAGTGGGGAGAGAAGCACACGAGAAGATGCTTAGCACATTTGCCACTGTGGAAGTGCAAATTCAGAACACAGTGAGACGCCACCACCTGTCTGTAGAGGGACTAAATTAAAGACAGACTGGAGAGGCCCACACTGGCAAGCGGCAAAGCCGGAGGACTCCTCACTGCTGTGGGAATGCAAAACTGTTGGTCACCTCAGCAGACGGCTGTTACAACATTAAGCATAATGTGATCCAGCAATCACGCTGTTATATCGCGAGGGTCAGGCGAGACAAGGAAGGAGGAGAGGGTAACTCATGCTCAGTTTACTGAGGATGTTGAGGGTGCACTAGAAACGTTTGCACACAGGTGAGTGTCACACACACACACACACACACACACTCCTCCTGACTCCACCAGCTGACAGAGACTGGAAGCTACCACGTGCCAGGAATGGCAATGAGTATGGCTGCAGGCAGATCCTGGCTTAATTCTGTTATCCAATAAAGGTGACCAGGGCCTTCGGAACAATGGCCAAGTTTACAACTGGGACAGAAGTACACAGGATGAGCTTGGGGTATGTCATAGTGGCAAAAAATGAGAGTGCTAACTCTCATCTCTAGAAAACCCCAAACCCACGATGATGGAGGAATGACAAGGGTCACAGAAGCCAACCAGCTGAGAGCTCCCAATGGTAGAGTTAGAATCGTCCAAGTTGCAAATATAATAGTACTGGATTGTAACCCAAAATATAAAATAAGCATCCATGCGTCCAAATTGATATAATCATAGAATAACTAAGGGAAAAGAGACAAATCCCTCACACAGAAGAATTCCAAACACTGCACGTGGACTGTCTGTCTGCCTACAGGGGTGTGAGGATAACGTCCCCACTCCTCGAGAGAATGCTGCAGGTAGCAACTTCCTCCCAAAGAGCACGGAATGCCAAGGAGAAAAGCACCTTTACAGTGCGGAGAGCTGACAAATGCTACTTCGAGCCAGGTGATCAGGGGACATCAAGAGTGAAAGCATGTGCCCTTGATCGGTGGCCCCTGCCTAATCATAAGAAAAATATCAGAAAAATCCTAATCAAGGGGCATTCTACAAAGTGCCTGCCCAATACTGTCAAGATCATGATGACAAAAGAAGGAAAATCTGAGGAGATATCACAGCCAACAGGAGCCCAAAGAGGCTTGACAACAAAATGTAGCAGGAGGAGGACACAAAGGGAAAATTGGGAAGTTTGAATAGTCTGGATTCTGTTAACACTAATATTTCAAGACTGGTTCATTACATGTGATAAAGGCTTGATATTAATATGATCTTAATAGAGGAGGCTGAATGTGGCAACATAAGAACTTTTACTATCTTTGCAATAATTTTTTTTGGTACTGGGGATCAAACCCAGGACCTTGTGCTTGCAAGGGAGGCAGTGGCACCACTGGGCTAAATCCCTGGCCCTCTTTGCAATAATTTTATAAGATTAAAGTTATTCTACAATTGTACTATATTACTTCAGAAACCTGAACAAAATGTCTGAGACTTGTGGGACAATATTAAATTAGTTAGTTCGCCGCCTGCTGTGCAAGCGCAAGGACCTGAGTTCGATCCCCGGTACCAAAACAAAAACAAAAACAAAATAATAATAAAATTAAATGAGTTAGTATTTATTTCACTAGAGTCCCAGGAACAATTTTTAAAGAGCTCATGGCCAAGAATTTTTCAAAATTGGTAACAGATGTAAACTTACAATTCAAGGCATTCAGTATATCCCAAGCAGGATCTATACATAGAAAAGCACAACTGTAGCACTGGGAACTAAAGACAAAGAGAAATTCTTAGAAGCAGACAGGAAGACACCAAAGACCACCCAAAATTCACAGGAACAACAGCAACAGTGGTGGCTGACTTCTCATCAGAAATAATGGCAGCCCATCAAGGACCCGAGTTCGATCCCCCGTACCAAAAAAAAAAAAAAGAAATAATGGCAGCCTGAAGATGATGGAACAAGCCATTCAGGTACTTGAGAGAAAGCCAGCAAACCATCAGCTTAGAATTCTATGCCCCCCAAAAACACATTTCAAAGGTGAAAATGCAATAAAGACATTTCAGACAAAAGCTAAGGGATTTGCCTCCACCAGATGTGCACTACAACAAATGCCAACATGTCTTCATGCAGAAAGAACATGAAGCCAACTGGACACCCAGTTTGGTGGGAAGGAATGATGAGCCCCAGAAGGGACAAACAGAGGCACTAAAGTATTGTGGGAGAGCCAGACGATGTCTCTGACCAGTGTGTGTCCACCAGTGTGCATCATAGCCGTAACAGCCACTGAAATCAGGGTGGAGGGCCTGTGTCTCTGGTTCACAGTTCGTGTCCATGGCCTTCCCAGACCCCACGTAGGCTGCCTCAAGCTGGAGGAGTCCTGTGGCCTTTTCGGTGCTGCAGCTCACGAGTGGGCCCGAGGCAACAGTTCCAATGCTGAGTCACATGAGATGGACACATTTTCCCACATTACCCCTGACTTACAGCATCTCACTATTATCACAGGAAGCTGGGGAGGTTCATCAGTGCCACTTCCCCGGTGAGAAGACTGATGGGAGGTGCGTCAACCTGGCCCAGGTCATGTCCACAGCAGGGGGCAGAATTTGCACTCAGCCCCAGGACTGTCACTGAAAATCTCTACTCTTCCAAGTAAGAGAAGAAGCAAAGCAACAAGACCCCCTCCTTGCAGAAAAGTTGTGTAGAAAAGAATTCCTCCGATGCCAAAATATGATCAACAGGAAGCATATGGGCCGGGGATGTTGCTCGGTGGTGCCTCGCCTGCCTGGCAAGCACAAGGTCCTGAGTTCAATCCCTAGTACCCGGGGGTAGGGGCGAGGGAGCCTATGGTTCAGGAAGCATATAAATAGACTCCAGTGAGAGAAATGTTCTCCTTCGTAGTTCAGAGAGGAGTAATATGCAACTGACATGATCTTCTTTTCATTCCTTTACGTTCACTTAAATAACTTCTGCAATGGGCCCAGTCACTTACAGACTCTCTATGTTTTAAGAGATAGTTTGGGCCTTCTCCCTGAATATTTTATTTTCAAAGTTTTTTATAAAGGTTTCCATGTTCCTAGACTTAATTAAGACCTTGATTTAAGTATTTATGTTCCCTCTCTTCGTTTCTCTGTCTCCTTCTCTGTGTGTCTGTTGTCCTGTCTCTGCTTCTCACTCATAAAGAAAGCTACAAAGAATTGTGATGGAAAAACTTGCCCTCCCCTGAGAATGTACGATCACAGGCCATTGTCGTGCAGGTGTGTGGGTGGATTTATGGGCCACGTGGCCAAGGAAACCAGTGTGCAGCAGCCTAGGCTGGTAACACCCCAGGTGTCTGATGGAAACAAACACATATTCTCAGAGGGAAACCTTCTCAGTTCACACAACTCAAGTCCTACAGGTAAAGCCAAATTAGATACGGATTCATGTTTATGAAAAAAGCCCTATGAGTGAGAAATAAACAGAACTCTCAGAGTTTCAGATTTGTGAGTTATCTACTCCAAAAGATGGCATCACTGGCTCCAAATTTTGACTCCTCTCTACACCCCTGTCTTGGTCACGGTCATTGTTCCATCAAAGGAGCACAGGAAATTTTGCTTGTTCCAACTGTGAGTTTCCCATGTGACTTGCTTTGGCCAACAATATGAGGCAGGACCGGTCGTATTTCAGGCAGGGCCTAGGCCCTCAGAAGCTTGTGTATTCTCACCTGTCCTCTCAAACTCCTGCCACTTCCAGGACAGAAGCACACCCAGGTCCTTGCAGGATGAAATTTCCATGGGGTAGAGCCGCTCAGCTGAGCCTGACCAGGGTCAGCTGACCCCAGCCCAAGTATAGGTATGTGTCCTGTTAAATAACTCTCTTATAAGTCACCGGTATTGGGGTGGTTTTAAGGGATCAATAGATAACTGAAGCAGAGCATAACATTAGCATGACTGAAATATTTAAAATAGTTGAAAACAAGGACAAAGAGCATTTAAACATCAAATTTAAAAAATCAGTTTTACATTCTAGGAATAAAAACTGGTAGATGTTGAGATTTACAAATGGTCACAAATTAAAAATGAGTGGGTTAAGTACTAGCTATTAGAGCTGAAGAGAGATTCAGTAGATTGGAATACAGTTCTAAAGAATTTTCCTGGAATGCAGGACAAAGTCTGAGAGGTGGAAAATATGGCATAAAAATCAAGACATGGATGTTAGAGTGAGAAAACCTGAGCATATAGGTCATCAGAATTTCAGAAGAAGAAAATAGATATAATATCTAAAAAGATGCTAGCTGAAGTTTTCTAAAATTAATAAATGCTATTAATGCTCAGATCTAGGAATCACAACAATCCAAAGTCAATAAAAAATAATTTCATAGCCAGATGCCTCATGGTAGAAACACAGAAGAGCAAAGAAAAAGAGTAAATGACTCAGAGAGGAGCCCTCAGAGAGAAAAGATGGCCCAGCTGGTGAAAGAATGCAATTAGATCGACAGCAGACTTCTGGCCAGGAGCAGTGGGAGTCAGCAGGCAGTGAAAACAAGCCTTCAAGATAGAAGAGAAAATCTAGGTCCAATTAAGCTGAATGAATACTAAGGAATTGTAATGTCCACAAATACTAAGAATTTACTGCTGGCAGGCTGTTGTAGAGCAAGGATATCCAGTGTCTGATCACAAGAAAGGAAGGCTTGTGGAGGTACAGAGTTGGAGGTCTTGCTCTACAAGGTTCCTGGTTCTGCTCACGTGGGGCTTGCAATGGACTGAATATTTGCATCTTCCTCAAATTCATATGTTGAAGCCCCTCCCAAATGCGAGGAGAAGATGAAGATTAAAAGAGGCCATAAGGGTAGTTCCTTAATCTAGTAGGGATGGTGTCCTTATAAGAACAGGAAGTGACTTCTCCACTATGTGTGGACACAGCAGAAAGGCAGCTGTCTGCAAGCCACAGAGAGAGCCTCAGCTCACCAGGAACCAAAGTGACCAGCACTGGCCTTCTGTTCTCTAGAACTGTGAGAAGATGTATTTGTGTTTTGAAGCCACTCAGCCCATGGCATTGTGTCAAGGCAGCCGTGGCAGACTGAGGCAGGGCAGAGGCCTGGGTTTTTACCAATTATCCTGGTTATTCTGATTCTCAGGTGAATTTGTAAGTACCCACTCAAAACCTAGAGAGGAGCTTCCCAAACTCAGTGTGCAGATGCATCACTGGTGATCTTGCTAAATGCAGACACTGGTCCAGCAGTCCATGGAGGTCTTACATTTCCAAAATTCCATGAAGCTCTCAGATGATCCTGACATCCCTGTCCATGAACCACATCTTGAATAGCAGACTTCAAAGCATGTGATTCAGAAAGAAGAAAAGTTGTTTCCTAAGGACTACTGGGGATGTAATCGGTGACGAGCACAGGAGCCAACTGGGAGGTGCAAAGTGGAGATTAACATTGATGTTGTTTCCCGCTGCGGGGAGGGGCATCCGGTCACTCCCAGGGCCAGCAAAGCCTCTCTGATCTGTAAGAGGTAAGGAATAAGGTTGGCTAACCGGGGGACAGGGCAGGGACACTGAGAGAGCTCTACCAACAGCCGGGTGCACAAGGTCTGCCTGTGGCTGAGACCAGCCAGGACACAGGGAGCCCTGGCTCCAGCATGAGCCCAGGACCAATCAGCAGCCGCAGGCTGGCACCAGAGCAGTGCCTCTGTCCATTTTCTGCTGCTATAACAAAATAAAAAGGGTGGGAACTTTATAGAGAAGAGTTCTTCAGCTCATAGTTCAGGAGGCTGAAAGCCCACTATCGGGCAGCCACATTGGTTTGGTGTCCTGGTGAAATGTGTCCAAGAGGGAGAGATGGACCCCGGCGGGGGGCAGCCTTGTGATCTTATAGCAACTTCCTCATGAGGAAAGAAGCAGAGGGGAGAGAGGGATGGGGAGGAGGAGGAGGAGAGAAGAGGGGGAAAGGGGGAAGAGGTAGAGGGAGGGAGGGGCGAGGGGAGGAGAGAGGAAATATTTGAAAAGATGGTGATTATTTCCCCAAATGAATGAAAGATAGCAAAGTCAAAAGAATTTCAGAAAACCCCAAACTTCATAAATACCAAAATACTTACACAGACTTCCTATATATACTATGGCCAAACTGCTGTAAATAAAAATTCATGAACATAGTATAAAAGAAGAAGAAATTCATGGCTAAAGGAAGAAGGATATGAATCTCAGTAGCTTCTCATTAGAAATTATGCAGGCCAGAAGACAATGGAGTGACAGGGAGGTGGATACTGGTCACCTCCTGGATTCCACGGCCAGAGAAAATATCTTTCAAAGTGAACACCAAGTGACTTTTAAAAGACAAGCATAAGTGCAGAGAATTCAAATGCACACCTTCACCACTAGGAGTGGTATAGGAATTTACTCAGAAAGACGGAAAATGGGGCCAGGAAGGAATTTGGACAAAGAGAAGCATTGGAAATGTTTTTAAAAAGTGAGTGAGCCTGGTAACATCACAGAATCCTAGAAAGATGATTAACTCCTTTTACCTGTGCAGACCAAACCACACTGTGCCACCGAACTCCTGCCTAACAGTTACAGGGGCAAGAGCATCTCTGGAGGTTTAGAGGCACACTGTGTCCTGAGACAAGCGGATCCTGGGGAGATTCCGGGGCCTTATGCAGTCCCAGGGCTGGCAGCACCAGGAAGCAGTGTGAACAAGCTCCATGTGGCGTCTCAGGTTAGAAACTGTCAGAGGGGTCCCTTTGCATCCTCACTTGTAACCTCTGTGGAAGAGGACAGAAAATTACAGCTCTATGTGCCAAATTAAAAGCTGCTCACTTTTAAACAATTGTTTTTGGAGATAAGATCAGAGAAGTCAGGGAAAAATTTTTAATTGAGTAATGCCATCTTGAATGGGCCCACACCTAGAGGGATTAACAACTGACACCACTATGAATTATCCTTGGAAATCCCACAACTAAAACTAAAATCTGTTTTAAAAAACAGATTTGTTATTTGAGATCCAAGACAGGCCTTGTAATAAAAATAATTTGATAGAGAAAGGGAAACTTCAAATAAGTTAGTTATTAATGATAGGAAATGCGATCCATTACTCCTCACAGTTCACGTGTGAAAAACACCCTATAAAACATTGTAAGCGAGGAGGCTGGATTTAACCAAAAGTGACGGACTAACCTCTGTTGGGTTAGGGCCCCGTGGCCTGTGGAGCTCGACCCTGAGTACTGGACGTCAGTGACAGTCCCGAGAGTCCACGGGAACGCCTGACACCGTGGTACTAAATCTGACCACAGCCTGCACGATGGACAATCTCATAAGCATCGCTGACAGTAAACCACTGAACACTCAAGTCAGGCTCTCCTGCATGTTCCTCTCTCATTTCCATCTTACAGAGAAGGAAGCTGAGGCAGAGAGGTGTTATGGAAACTGTCCAAGGTCACGCAGCTGTGATTTGAGGGGCTAGAGTGCCCAGCCATGCTGTCCCCTCTGGTGCCAACCATGCCTACTGTGCCTTTCACTGTCTACACTGCACAATCAAGAGAGATGGGTCCAAGGACCCACTTCAGTGACACAGGAGACCCTGCAGCCAGGGCAGGCAGTGTGCATCTGGTCAGGTGGTAAATGCCGCAGGCTGTGTGGCCACAGCAGACTCCATGTCATGTACTCAGCACTGTTGTAGGAGGAGGCAGCCATAGAGAGCGTGCGAACAGGTGGCTGTGGCGCTATTCCAATAAAACTTTATTGATAAAAACAGGCAGGGGCCGTAGTTTGTTGGCTTGCACGCCAGACCCTAAATAGGGCAGCTTCCGAGAAGCAGCATTCCAGCACGGGTAGGGGATAGGGCACAGGACTGTAAGTTTTGTAATCACATTTGACTTTTCAAAAAAAAATGTTTGTAACTTCTAAAATAACAAGCAATTAAAACAAAAATGTCTGGGATAACCATCAAAGGGTTGAAATACAAAAGCTCCAAGCGAGTTGATGGAAAATGGAGTGAAAAATTATAGACCGATCCCAAAGAAGGGAAGAAAAGAGCGGAGACAGACTCCAGGAACCAAACACAGTAGGAAAAGCACATTTTAGTAAAGACGGTGATCGTAGCTAGACAAGACCCTCCAGAAGACAGGCCTCCAAATCCACACAGGGGTTGTGTGAAACACAGAAAGTTGCCAGAGACAAGAACGCAGGACACGCAGATTAGCAAATGCCAGTGAGTAGCTACTGTTCATGAAGGACAGAAGGACTTTTAAAACAAAACAGAACTTAGGGCAAAAAGCATTGTTCAGTCAGAAAGAGTCAACTACATAATGATGTGCAGAGGAAGATAGATTAATTTCGTGTATCTAAATATGAAGTTGTCTTACATTTATGAGACTGAGTTTATAATATGTATTGAAACTTGTACCCGTGTAATAAAGAGTTAAGCCTTAAAAAGTTAAGTTAGGTAAGTTTGTGTTTGACATGGGAGCTAGAGGAGATTGGTAATTTTTTTTTATGAATGCACATTTACAATATGTAATGTATACATTCATACATTCATCCTGGGAAGTCAGTACACATACGAGTTGCAGGAAATTGGTAATTCGCTGCTGCAAGGTTTTTACACACACACACACACACACACACACACACACACATACAAAAAAACCTCACCCCTTTCAATAACTGAAAGATCAAGAGCCAGAAGAAAGCGAATATACCGAGTTGGCAGAGCTTGAGCTTGAGGGCAGGAGGACCCCTCCCTGTTTAAGGGGCTGGGCGTGTCCCTCAGCAGGGCTGGACTATCTGCAAGACTGACAGGAAGACCTGGAGAATCCCCCCAGTATGGCCAGGAACCAGGGTTTCGGACACCAGCCCAGTTCAGCCAGAAACCGGTCATAACTCAGAAAGGTAACTTGAACTCACCTGTGTCTACAGATTAAAAGTCTAAACCTCAATAACTTGTGAGTCAAGTGCGAACTCAGAGTGGAAACGAGAAAATACAGACGTGCACAAGAACAAGCCTGCACAGAAAGCCTCCCGCCAGCTCCTCCTGGACTGAGGACAGCTGTGGGTCACTCCTGGGGTCCGGGACCCTAGCAGAAGAGCCAGAGTCTGCATGGAGCTGCAGGGGGCTAGGAGACCCCAGCTGCGGGAGGGTGCAGCACTGGAGGGAGGGCCGAGGACAGACAGACGGGACAGGTGAACAGCAGTCAGAGACCTCGAGGAGACTCGAGGGCCCCCGGGGAGAGGAGGCTGGCTGGTTCGGGCTGCTCCTGTCTCCCGGGACCACCCAGAGGAGGAGCAGCGCCCCCACGGGCTGGTAGGGCCACAGGCCTCTTCTCAGAAGCCACAAACCCAGGTGTTTGGAGCCCAGTGAGCCCCAAACAAAGGTCCCCTGCCTTGGCTCCACCCCAATGCCCGCCGGCCCTGCTGGAGGCCATGGGGTCCACAGACCATGTGGCCACTGGGTGGCAGCTGCGCTCAGGTGGGTTCTGCCTAGGGCTGCCCACTGGCCATGGGCAGCGCCCACTTTGGGCTCCAGGAACTCTGTCCCCGAGGGAACATTCTAGGGACACTGGCCCAGGTAAGCGCTTCACTTGCAGCCCTTGCTCCCCACTGGAAGCACCAGCAACCCCAGCACCAGTCAGCACTGAGCCCAGGTGCCTGCTGCCCGGCCGGGGGTGTTCCCCACCCCAAGGGTGCATCAGCTCCTTCACTGGGCCTTGTAGGGGGAGCAGGAGAAACGAAGGGAGTGGGGAGCAGTTCCTGGGGCAGCTGGGGTGGCGCTAGGCAGCCCTGGCCACGCCTCTGCCTTGGTGGCCCCCACCCCACTGCCTTGCAGTGAGCAGAGCCTGGCCTGGGCACTAGAGCCGGGACATGGGCAAAGGTCACCAGCGGGCAGGACCGATCGGTAATCCCGTCCTCCGGCCGGCGGCTAGGTGAGCTGGCCGAGAGGGTCCCCAGCTCAGGGGCGTGGGCTCCTGCTGCCGGGCCCGGCTGGGAACTGCAGCACCAGGGCTGCAGAGGCAGGCAGGGGGTGGCGATGGGGCGGGGCGTCTGCGGCACTCCTGCGTCCAGCCCGCCCAGTTCAGAGGCAGGGGGGCGGTGCGGAGCCGCAGAGGCAGCCGCTTCACCGCGCGCCCGCTGGGAGTTCTCGGGAAGGCCGCCGGCGCCCTGCAGGTCAGCGTCCTCCGTGTCTTCCCGAAGCCTGTCGGCCGGCAGCACAGAGGGAGCCTGGGTGGACAGGAAGCCCCGCCTGCCCCACGGGTCGGGTGCTCGCCTGGCCGGTGCAGACCCCGGGCGGGGGTAGCAACACGGGGTCCCCTCACTCACCTCGGCTGTAGAGGACGCCCAGGGCCACCAGGGCGCCCGTCACCAGCAGGAGCAGGAGCAGCAGCCCCCTCTCCAGGAAGCCTCGGCGCCTCTGCACTGCCCAGCCGGCTCTGTCCACCATCCCCGCCGGGCTTTCTGGCTTCCCCATCACCAGGCTCTGGATAGAAGGTGCACAGCTGAGCGTCTGCAGGCCGAGGGCAGGGAGCGGGAAGCTCCCAGGCTGACCGCTGTCTCCCCTTCCAGGTCTCACACTAGCCCCGGGCAGAGCCTCCAAGTGCCTGGGGCCACCTGGGGGCGGGAGGCGGCCTTGTGGTGGGCCATGGGCAGGCTGTCTCAAGGTCAGCTTCTCTTGGGTCCCCTGCCGCTCAGGTCGGGTCTGCAGCGGACCCAGGAGCCTCTGGTCCTGTGCTGTCCAGGGGCCGCTGCAGTGGTGCTGCCTGTGCCTGTGGGTTCTGGACACACGGGCTTGGGCGCTGGGTCAGAGACACTGTCCGGGAGGCAGTGAGCTGGAGCCCAGGTGCCGAGATGGAAGGACAAAGAGGACTGGCACCCCGCAGTGGTGACCATGAGGACCAGGAAGGGACAAGCAGGGTCTGGCAGCCTCAAAGCCCAGCCCTGGAGCCACCTGGCTGGGGTGCTGCTTGTCACTGCAGAGGGGACACCGTCCTGAGCCAGCTGGGCTGGGAACCTCCGGGTGAGTCCCTGTGAGGGCCGCGTGGGCCCCTGGTCTCCTCAGTTCCCCGACAGGGTGCTGAGTGGGGCTGGGACCTGGCCTTGTGCCCCCTCCGTTGCCCCCCTCAGTCTCCTGGCTATGGGTGGCCTCGGGCCTCCCCTGGTCTGCAGGGGTCCCCTTGTCTAGCGCCTGCAGCCATGGAACCCAGGAAGTTCCCCCAAAGGTCCCCCCCCGCCACCGTCGACCTCTCTCCCAGTTGCTGCTGCCAAACCCTGGAGTCACCCTGGACCCCTCGTGCGACCCCATGCCCATCCAGCCCTGAGGCCCCAGTTCTCCCAGAACCGATGTCCTCTCATTTCTGCCCCACTGCCTGCTCCAAGCCCACCACACATGCCCCAGCCTCTGAAGGGTCTGTCCCCACCTCTCCCGAGGGGCCCTAAGCAGGGGATGTCACTCCCAGGGCCCCTGGCTCCCATGCCTCCTGGAGGAGCAGCTGGACCTTGTTCTCGCCCCTGGCTGAGATGACCCTTGTGACTGCCACTGCCCTGCAGGCACCCCCTCCCTAGGCGCCTTTGTTAGCACCGTCCACCTCCAGGTCCCCTCTAGAGTCACCTTTCCTGGGGGGCCCTTCCCTGACCTGGCTTCTGGGTGCAACTGGAAAAGTCTCAGTCTGTCCTCTGCTGTGCCCCTCGACAGCCATGGCCCCACTGGCACTGACCCATTCCTGTTTCCACTGGCCCCTGAGGCCTCCCTAGGGGCAGGACTCGGCCTGCGGATCTGCATCTGGACTAGTGCCCACCGCCCGGGCATCCACACAGCTGCCCAGGGACAGAGACCCGGGCACTCACACACCCAAGAAGGAGTGTGAAGCGATGCGTGAGTGAGTCCTGGCCAAGGCTGCGCCCGTCCTAGGATTTGCAGCTTCGGTTTCAGGGACACTGTACTTCCTTGCTCTGAGTCAAACTCACACGCGCATTCTGCCAGCTCCCTTCATTCTGTCCCGTAAGCTCTGCCCCCCCCGACTTCCTGTGGGGTGGACACTCCCACCGTGAAACCCTTCAGATGGAGCCAGGTGACCGAGCCAGAGACAGTGGGGCTGTGTGCCAGGCTCCGTGGTGTCTGCGGCCTGCCAAGGCTGGGCCCTGGCAGCCGAGGTCCCATTGCCTGAGATGGTGCAGGCATCTCTCTGGGCTGTCATGCAGGGGGAGAGGCAGGTGCGGCACCCAGGAAGTGCCCTCTAGGCCTGTGGGAAGCAGGCTAGCCTCCAGGGTGTCCCCAAGGCACTGCCCTGGAAAGCAGGCCAGGCAGCCCCTTACCCAGCAAACCTCACCCTTCCGTCACTCTGGAGCGGCCACCACCCACAGTAGGTCCCTGAAGGCTGGGTTGGGGGGGTCCTGGAGTTGGGGTGCTCTGACCAAGGGGTGGGCTCTGGTCTAGGAGAGCAGCAGCGGGAGGTGGGGGTGCACTGTGAGGTCACTTTGGGCTGCTTCCAGCCTGCTTTGTGATGCCGTGAGGGCTCCCTGGAGGCCAGGTGACAGCTTGGTCCAGAGTTCCATGGTCGCTAGGGTGGGGAGGGGACCCCTGCTGCCCAGGCCCCTCTCCTGGTCCACCCCCCCCACCTGGCTAGGAGATGTTGGCCAGGGGCTCTGCAGGCCCTGGTGTCTTCTTCCTCTACTGCAACAGGGTGGTGGGCTCGGGGGCCTTTCCAGGTGGGGGACTCCGGCTCACAGTGGGGCAGGCAGGGCTGCAGGGTTGTCCCCGCCCAGAGACACCGGGCTTCCCAGGTCCAGCCAGTCACCCAGACCGTCTTGATGGGGTACAGGGTCTGAGCAGAGCAGGCCCCCACAGAAGCCCAGGGGTCCCCTTCTCCAGTCCTGCCTCCCTTGTGCTTCAGATCCCCAGCTGGCAAGTCCTTCCTTTGCTGGGGCCTGGCTCTGCAAGGGGTCTGGGCGGCACCAGGCCACAGAGCCAGGCGTCATGGGGCAGACAGCGCCCACGTTGGAAGCTTCCAGGCAACGAATGTCAGAGGGCCTGGGAGGTTGGGCCTCAAACTGGCCCCCACTTTCTAGGTGACTGAGCCAGGGCCTAGCGAGGCTGGCTGGGGTCTCCAGGCTGGCCTTGCACCTCCACTCCCTGCCTGAGGCCTGCCCCACGCTCAGCCCAAGGCCACCAGGCCACCAGGCCCCCGGGACCCAGATGCAGGCTCATCTCTGAGCCCACTTTCCCTTCCCAAGCTTGGGGCTGCCCGGGTCCTGGGCCTCGCCTAGTGCAGACGGGAACCAGAGGCTGGGAGCCCAACGAGGCGGGGAGAGGGGGCTGCAGAGCCCAGCCCTGGCCAGGACTCCTCATAGGGCCCACACGGTGCCCGCGCGCGCGCCACACTCGACACATCCACCATCCCAGGGCTGCGGCCCAGCACGCCGAGGGTGGATTCTCATGCTTCACTTCGAGGAGGGCAGGGGCTCCTGTGCACCCTTGCCCGGGTGGTAGATGGAAGGTGTGGAGCGCTGCAGCCCAGGGCTCCAAGGAGGAGGCCACGAATGGGAGCAGGGACAGCCCTCCTCACCTCGGTGCCCCTGGCTTTCTACCGCCGCGGGGCTGAGACTTCCTCCCCCCTGAAGTGGGATTGCAATGTGGGGCAGGAACTCATGGCCACGTTCTCTTGAGGTGGGGTGCGGATTTGGAAGGAAGGGGACCCTGAAACACAGAATGGGGCGGGGCGTCTGGTTGGCTGAGATGAAGCTGAGGATTCCGAATTCCTGGCCTCGGAGCTCCGGGTGGAAGCAGTGTTCCCAGAGTCAGAGGACATGACCTTCCCCACACCCTCAGCAGCACCTGGGCCAGGTGCCAAGGAGGCCCTGGGTGTCCTCCACGGCCACCTCGGTGGTGCTAGACCTGTAATGAGGGCCGGGCCACCGGCTGGGCAGGTGTGCTAACGTGGTGGCCTGGAGTTCGGTCTGAACTCAGCACTGTCCTTGGCTGGGGAAATCTAGATGCCACAGAGCCACAGTTAATGACGGAGAGGAAAGAACCGAACCCAGGGCTGCCCAGGGAGCTGGATGGAACTGCAGGGCTTGAGCCACTGGACCTGGCCCTGAGATGGCCCCAAGGCAGCGCATTCTTGTCTGGGACACTTAGGCTGAATTTGGTGTGTGTGGGGGGGTCCGGCTGGGCCCAGAGGGGAGGGTGCTTGGGCAGCGAGGCCTGGGTCTGCAGGCAGAGCAGAGGTGGTAGGCGGGGCCATTCGGTCCACTGTGTCCCACTACCACTGGGTGGCTCTTTGGTGACGGAAATGGCTTTCTCACAGATGTGGGGCTGGGTGGGTCCAACAAGGAGGCTCTAGCTGGTTCGGCAGGAGGTGCAGCCTGGGTCACAGACAGGGCCTTCTGTGTTCCTGTATTGTGAAGCGGGCAGAGGTCTCTCTGGGTTTTTGCTTGCAATCCTGGGGATCAAAGCCAGGACCTCACACACGCTCGTCAAATGCTCTTCTCCCAGAGCTATACCCTGAGGCCTTTTTATTTTGAGGTAGAGCTTCCCAGGCTGACTTTGAACTTGAAATCTTGCCTCAGCCTCCTGAGCAGCTGGGATTACAGGTTGCAGCACCATGTCTCATTTCTCTGGGGTCTCATAAAGGCACGAACCCCATTCCTTAGGCCTCAATCACCTCCCCAAAGCCCCATGTCCTAATACCATCCTGGTGAGGGTGAGAATCCCAATACGAATTATGGGGGCCACAGGAAGGTGCCAGGTGGGCAAGGCTGACCGGGGCCCCTGCAAGATAATCTGGACAGCACTGCTGTCCTTAGGGGACAGAAAACGCCAGTGGGCCCGGAGGGCCGGGAGGTCCTGAAGGTGGCTCTGCTGGGTGGGCACCTGGACACTTGGCATGGCCAGCTCCCCAATCTCCTTGCAAGGACCAACAGGGCAGGACACCCCAGGTGGGAGGACGGGGAGCAAAGACACAGGAAGGGACAGTGCCCCTGGGAGGCCGGTGCTGTCTCTGCCACTCCTGCAGCTCGGGGCCTTGCCTCATCCTCAGCCCCTCCAGCCCAGGCCCACCTGAGCTTGGGACCCTGTGTCCCCCACCCTGGCATGCCCCCGGCCCCTGGGGCTGCTGGCAAATGTCTGAGGACCCACCGAGTGCAGGTGGAGACAGAGGGCGGAGAGGGACGGATGGACGGAGCGAAGAGGCGAGGAGTTATGCTGGGAGACCCCGGAAAGCAGGGCTTGCCTGGAGGTGCTGAGTGGGGACACTGGGCTGGGCACCGACTGGAGCCTCCTCCCTCTGGGCTCCTGTCCACTCTGTCCTCAAGGTGGAAGACACTGAGCCCTCGTCCAGCCCCTGTGGTGAAGCCTGGCAGGTGTCGAGTGGCACTGGTGTGGTGACATTGGGGGCTGAGGACACCCTGCAAGGTGGACGACGGGAGCTGTGCAGCCTGGCGAGGGAGGCGCTGCCAACCCCAGAAGGGCCCTCCTGCTGCTGCCCAGGGACGAGCAGGGTTGGGGCTACGTGGCCTGGGGAGCCCAGGAGGCAGGGCTTCGATGACGGCATGGGAGGGAGTGTGGCCAGGCAGAGGCCGACAAGCGCCCAGGACGGGGAGCCGTGGGCTGCACTCGGAGAGGGGTCTCCAAGCCCAGCTGGTTTGCCCAGTGTTCCCTGGTGCAGAGACAGTGAAAATCCTCCGGCTAGGGCCTCGATTCATGCTACTGACAGGAAGGATGGCCAGGATTTCTGAACACACTAGCAGGAAGCAGGACAGCCAGGGACATTTAATCCATGGGGAGAACACACTGTGGCCTGGAGGGCAGAACACAGGGCAAGCAGAACCTGGGGCCTATGAGGGAGGAAGGGTGGCTGGGGATGGATTCCCTGTGAACGAGCTCCTCAGGGTCAGGGTCAGCTCCAGGATGGGCAGCATGCATGGGGAGGCCACCGTGAGGGCCCCACGAGGCCTCAGGTCAAGGCAGAGTCAAAGGCAGCTTTGTGCCCAGAGGGCCCAATCGGGCTGGCACATCTTCCCCAGGGGCACAAGGGACTGCCCTTGATGTCACCCAACCTGCAGGACCCCCAGGCTGGGTCCAGACCCGAGTCACCTCCCAGGCCTGGGCCAAGAGGACCCAGCTGTGGGGGCGAGGCTGCCCCGTGGTGGGAGCTGAGTGCCGGGGGGCAGGGCCCTCACCACCAGGAAGCTCTCCCTCCTCCCCGAAGTTCCCAAGGAACAGGGGCGGAAGCGGGCTGTCCAAAGCCACCTGTGTTAGGAATGGAGGGGGCAGGCGGAGAGGGGACCTCAGTGATCTGGGAGCCAGCGCACCCCAGCGTGAGGAAGACAGAGGCCCTGTGGTCAGGCCTGGCCTTGTCAGTGCAGCCGGCAGCCAGAGGATGCCTCTTTTCGGGTTCTTGCCTTCAGTTTCTTCAGGCCACCATGGTTGGGGTCCACCAGGAGGCCGCTCTGGGCCGCTGTCCAGGCCTCTTCGTAGCGCTGTTCCTCCAGGCAGTGCTGCCCAAAATGCAGGAACACATGGGCAACAGGGGCCTGGCCTGGCCGCTCCCACAGGCTGCGCTGGGCCAGAGCAGGTGATAGCTCGAGGGCCCGGGTGAAGGCCCCCGCGGCCCCCTCCTTGTCCCTCAGGCCCAGCAGCAGGCGGCCCCTGGAACAGAAGTCCTCTGTCCGCACCTGCAGGTCACTGTCCCCGGCACCCTCCTGCAGCACGTGGTCCAGGTCTCCGAGGGCCCGGCCAAACTGCTGCAGCTCGCCCAAGCAGATGGCCCGCAGACGCAGGTGACAGGTAAGGCTGCCCCCAGCCAGGACAGCCAGAGAGCAGTAGCCCAACGCCTGCCCGGGCTGCCCTGCGCCTAGGAGGGTGCTGGCTTCCTGGGCCGCAGCCTGCACAGAGGACATGGAGGGAGGGGCCAGCGTCAGCCCAGGCCGCGGCCCCTCAGCCACGGAGCCCCTCTGCACAGCTGGTCTCTGCTGCCACCCTCCAAGGCTCCCGGGCCCTAGGACGGCACCAAGCTTGCCTCTGCCCGGCATGGTCCTGGGTGCCACTCGCTGCCCCAAGTTGGGCGTGGGGTGCCTCGCTGCACTAAGGGGTTCTCTCCATTGCCAACCCATGCCGGAAACAGTCGGGACAGCGACGGTCTCTCCTTGGCTCTCACTGGGGCTCCTCCAGCACCCCTAGCCCCATCCCGATGCCGGGCTTTCCGGACTCCGCCCTCTAGGCTGCGCGGAGTCGGAGCCGAGGGAAGAAGGTGTTAGAGGTATCAGGGCCCTGCGAGGGCCATGGGGGGTAAATAAACGAGGGCGCGGAAGCCCGACCCTCCCAGGCTGCCGCGGAGGGGCTCTGCGGCGCAGGCGCAGAGTGGCAGAGAGGCCGCCCGTGGGCGGGGCAGGCGCCACGCTGGAAGCGGGAAGGGAGCATTTCCGCTCCGCTTCCGGGTTGGCCCAAGTAGGTTGGCAACGTAGCTTTCCCCGTAGCCAAGCCCCCGTGGGGCTCGGGGACCTCTGCTCAGCCACCTCCCCGGGGTACCCTCCCAGCCCAACAGCGAACCCACCAGCTCCGACACCCCACCAGCACGCGCTATAATTTCGAGACCGCAGCTCGAGGCTCCCAGAGCCCCGAGACCTCGTCCAGCCAGGACATCCTGGCCTAGCCCGTACCCCTAGCTCTGAATCCTGGCCCAGCCAGCAGCCCCCGCCCGATCTACGACCCGCAGTGCTCTGAGACCCCCGCCCAGTCACCCCCCGCCCCTGCCTGGCTGCCAGGTTCTCAGAGCAACCCCTCCAGTCCCTTCGCTCAGAAACCTGCTCCCCAGCCAGGCTTCCTCTCCAAGCTCCCAGACCCCAGCCCCAGGCGGCCCTCCTTCCAGCTCAGAGCTCAATCGTCGAGACCCCAGCCCAGGCCTCTACTCTTGGGTCCGAGGCCTCTGTGCCCCGCCCCCTTCAGGCTCAGAGGCTTCGGGTCCCTCCTTAGAGCTCTGAGACCCCATCCTGGCCCCTCCTCTGAGTTCTAGGTCCTGCCCACACCATCGCAGCCTCTGGGTGCCTCTGCCGGGGCCACAGTGCTTTCCTGCAGGAGGAAGTACCCAACACCCCGTGGGCAGCGGCTTTCAACTGAAACACGCAGCGTGATTTGCTAAAATGCCTAGCATGCCCTCGTGTGGTTTGCCGAAACGCCTAGTGTAGTTTGTTTCCTGCTGGTTAATTGCTAGAACCCAGGAGCAGCGTGTGTGTGTGTGTGTGTGTGTGTGTGTGTGTGTGTGATCACTAGTGTGACCCTGAATCCCTCTGGCGTCAAAGTCTGCTCCTGGCCTGAGGTGGTGGTGGGATGGGCTTCCTGCCAGGCCAGGTGCCCCAGGCTCCCTCAGCCTCCCTCTGGGGAGAGGGACCCCCGCCCAGGTCACCTGTGGCTTACACTCCCCTTGCACAGAAGCTGGGAGGTCAGTGGGGCTATCCGGGCCACAGTGGCCAGAGCCCGTGTTCTCAGCTGGACTGGGACCCCTCACACCCACCCAGGCCCAGTGCACCAACCCACCAGTGGGGTGGGAAGAGCTACCTGGGTCCTGGGCCTGGGGGTCTGGAGCCCGTGGTATTAGGGAGGGGCCGAAATGGGGCTCTGTGGGCATCGTGCACACCTGGGTGAGGCTCTGCTGCTCCGAGGGCTGTAGGAGGCGCAACAGGAAGCTGAGGTCCTGGGCATCTGTCTCCGCCAGGCACTGCAGGTCCTGGGCAGCAGTGGCCACGTTTCCTTTCTTGAGCTGGAGCAGGCCCCTCCGGGCCCGGGCTGCTGCTGGTGGTGAGGAGGACTGTAGGGCTGGTTGCAGGTGGGCACGAGCCTCCTCATACCTGCCTGTAGGATCCAGGAAGGACCGTCAGTGTGAAGCTGAGGCAGAGGACACACAAGAGGTGGAACGTGCTGGCCAGAGACCCGGCTGATGGGCACTTAGCCCCAGGACAGGGCTGGCTGCACACTGGGAGTCCATGGTGGCTGTGTGGACTTCCTGCAGAACACCCCCCAACTCCAGGAGCCTGGGAAGGGCCAGCAGGTTCTGATCTTCCAAGAGGTCACCGCTGCCCCTGCTTCCTGCCTGAGCCTGAGAACGAGAGCCAGCCTGCCTGAACAGAGTGGCAGGGGTGGTGTGAGTGGTGCAGCAATTGCCCAGCTGCAGCTGATGTGGGCTGGCAGGGAAGACCACACCTGGCCCACCTGTGCCCAGGACAGGCCTGGCCCCTGAACCACTGCTGCAGACTGGCATGAGAGTGAGGGCTGAGTGGGAGCCCTTTGATAAAGCCCCTGCTCTTCTAGTTTCACGCCAGAGGAGAGGAACAGCAGCTCCACAGCAGGGCTCATGGGGATCTGCAGCCATGGGACTGGGGTGAAAGGGGCCCCAGGAGCTGCAGTGCAGGACTCTCTGTCTCGGTTTGCAGAAAGGAATACGGAGGGTCAGGGGTGGGGGGCAGACACTGTGTCCCTGCTCCTGGGTGACCCATACCCAGTGCTGTGAGGATGTCCACGAGGAGGATGTGCCAGCCTGGCTGTGAAGCATTGACTCTAATCAGCGCCTCCCCCATGGCAAGGAGGCCATGGGCAGCCTCGTCCATGAGGGGTGGCCTGCTGTTCAGCAGCTGGCTCAGGAGGGCCCGGCAGTGGGCATGGAGGCCCTGAGTGAGCAGCAACTGGGCTTCCGGCTTCAGAGAGTGGAGCTCAGGGACCACGGTCCCCGGGTCGAGCCTCAGGGCAGAGGCAACATCGTCCACAGCTTCCTGCAAGGGGAGAGGGCAGGGTGGGTGCAGGGACAGCAGGCAGAGGGCAGAGGGGGCAGCCAGCTGTCTGGGTCTCATCTTGGGGTCCTACAGGGACCCCGGAAGCTGGTTCCTGCCCCTATCTGCTCCCTGTGGCTGCAGTCCTGCCACTCCCTCCTGGTCAAGCATTTGGAGACCCCTGAGGTCCTTTACTGGTCTCTACCCCTCTGGGAGGCCAGACCCCGAATCCAGCCATCATCCCCTGGTTTCAGCCTCCCCAGGCAGCTGCCGTCTGCGGGTGGCCTGTCCACCCAGTGTGTAGGTCAGGAGCCCCTCCCAGTGCCTGGGCACCGGGGCAGAGGAGAAGGCCCAGTGTAGCATGAAAGCGTGTGAGAGGTGTGCAGGGCAGAGGGAAAGCCTGCCTGGGACTCAGTGCCCTCAGCTGGTGCCCTGACCAGGCCCTGGAAGCACACAGGACCTTGGTGAGCACTCAGTCAATCAACAGATCGGGGTAAGTCATTTGGCCAGCAAGGGGCCACTGTGGCCCTCTTCCTCCTCTGCTGGTGTGAATGTCCCATCTGCGTGTGCCTCTGTCTTCCCTTCCTACCTTTTTGGGGTTAATTTTTAGTGATTTAGTTTTATTCCTCTATTGGGCTTTGCCCATCTTTGAAGAGTTTTTGTTGTTACTGTGGAATTTTAGTTCTTTATGTATTCTGAATATTAATCATTTATCAGATACAAGATTTGTGAATATTTTCTCCTGTTGTCTTTTTACTTTATTCATAGTGTTCTTGGATGTGCAAGGTTTTAAAATTTTTCAGAAGTCCAATTTGTCTATTTTGTTGTTGCTACCTGTGCCTTTGGTGTCATACCCAAGAAATCATTACCAAATCCAATGTCCTGAAGGTTTCCCCTGTGACTTCTAAGATTTCTATAGCTTTGATTTTCCATTGAGATCTTTGATCCACTTTGAGTTCATTTTTCAAAATGGTGTGAGGTAAGGATCCAAATTCATTCCTTTGCTTGCGGTTTTCCCAGTGCCATCTATTGAAAGCATCTTTCTTTCTCCACAAATGGTCTTGGCATGCTTATTAAAAATCCTCTAGGGGCCGGGGATTCAGCTCAGTGGCACCACACCTGCCTCAAAAGTGCAAGGTCCTAAGTTTGATCCCTGGTACCAAAAAACCCGCAAAAAACAAAAACCAAAAAACTTAGTGGTTCTATATGTGAGGGTTTAGTTCTGGGCTCTCCATTCTTTTGGTCCATATGTCTGTCTTATGCCAATGTCACGCTCTTCTGATAATGGCAGCTTCATAGTAAGTTTAGAATTCAGGAAGACTGAGTCCTTCAACTTTGTTCAAGATGGTTTTGGTTCTTTGGGATCCCTTTAGACTCCATGCGAATTTTAGGAAGTTTTTTTTTTTTTTTTGGTACTGGGGATCGAACAAGGGACCTTGCGCTTGTGAGGCAGGCGCCGGAACCACTGAGCTAAATCCCCGGCCCTAGGAAGTTTTTTTTTTTTTTTATTGCTGTGAAAAACATCATTGGGATTTTGTAAGCAATACACTGAATGTGTAGATAACAGGGTAATACCAACAACAGTATTAGGTCTTCTAAGCCATGAATGTGGAATATATTTCCATTTAATTGTCTTTAATTTCTTGTAGCAATGTTTTGTAGTTTTAATCACAAATCTTTCTCCTCCTCAGTTAATTTTGAAATATCTTGTTATTTTTGAACTATTGTAAATGGAATTTTTTTTCAGATTGTTCATTGTTACTGTGTAGAATACAACTGTTTTTCATGTGTTGGCTCCGTGTCCTGCTACTTGGCTGAACTCACTTATTGGTTCCGACAGGTTTTTCATAGACTTCAGGGTCTTCTATGTATGAAATCTGATCATCTGGAACATGGATACTTTTACTTCTTCCCCTCCAGTTGCATGTCTTGTATTACTTTTCCTTGCCTACATGCTCTGGCTGGGACGTCCTGTCCTGTGTTTAGTAGGAGTGGCCAGTGTGTCCCCTTCATCCTGTTAACTTCCTGCACTACCCTGGTCAGCTTTTACGTGCTGTGCCATCCTGAGTCCCACAGCCAAGTCCCACTTGGCCGTGGTGTGTAAGCCTCTCACTGTGCTTCTGAGGCTGCTCTGCTAGGGTTTCACTGAGGGTTTCAGCACCAGTGTCTGTAACTGCTATTTGTCTATACTTTTCTTTTCTTGTACCACCCATCTGGTTTTGGAGTAGGGTATTGTTGGGGTCAGAAAGACTCGGGAAGTGTTCTCTTCTCTTCCAGTTTTAAAGAAAAGTTTGAGAAAGATTGGTGTTAATTCTTTGAATGTCTGGGGAATTCACCAGTGGAGCCCTTGGGTCCAGAGCTTGTCCTTTTTTTTTTTGCCTTCAATCAGATTATTATTTTTCTTTTCTTCTTTAAAAATTAATTTTATTGGTACATTTTAGGTATAGAATATGACATTCATCATTGGGAATTTACACCTTTACATAATCTCTCTTGGCTCTTATTTTTTCCCCATTTCCCGGCCCTCCCTTTACCCCCTCCATCCCTCCCTATTTACAAAGACTTTGTTTCCATTTTTTCCTTTTCTGATATTAATTCCATTTCCTTCTTTCCTTTCCTCTCCCCCTCCCACTTCCCCTTTGCCCCTTTTCCTCCTATTTCACATTATCTATTATGCCTTTTAGTCCTTATTTACACTTTTAGTTTCTCACACCAGAGAAACTATTCGGTATTTATACACGTGTCCTATTTATTTCACTGAAGAGTACTGCCTCAATGTGCATCCATTTAGCTATAAATGTCTCTAATTTCTCATTTTTTATGGCTGAGTAGTACTCCATTTTATAAAAAAACCACATTTTCTTTATCCAGTCTCCAGTTGATGGGCAATTGAGCTGCTTCCAAGTTTTTCATAATAGCATCCAAGAAACTGAAATACCTAGAAATCAACCTAACTAAAAAAAAAAAAAAAATCAAAGACCTCTTCTCTGAAAACTATAGCAATCTGAAAAGAGAGATTGAAGATGATATCAGAAAATGGAAAGACATCCCCTGCTCCTGGGCAGGAAGAATCAACATAGTGAAAATGGCCATACTTCCAAAACTGCTATATAGATTCAATGCAATCCCAATTGAAATCCCAGCAGCATACTTCACGGACCTTGAGAAAACAATCCAAAAATTCATTTGGAACAAGAGACCCAGAATAGCAAAAGCAATTCTAGGTAATAGAGACATGGCAGGGGGTATTACAACCCCCAACTTGAAACTATACTACAAAGCTACTGTGATAAAAACAGCATGGTACTACTGGCAAAGAAACAGACCCGAGGACCAGTGGAACAGATTAGAAGACACAGAAACAACTCCAGACACACTCAGCCACCTCACCTTCGACAAAGGAGCCAAACATCCTCACTGGAGGAAAGAGAGCCTCTTTAATAAATGGTGCTGGAGAAATTGGGTTTCAACTTGCCAAAGATTAAAACTAGATCTATATCTCTCACCATGCATGAAACTAAAATCGAAATGGATTAAAGATCTAAATATTACAACAGAATTGCTGAACTGGCTGGAACAGAGGTTAGGTAGAACTCTTGAAGACATTGGTGTGGGAAAAGATTTTAGGAACAGAACCTCAGTTGCCTGTGAATTAGCACAATCAACAAGACAGAGCGTGTCTTCTTTGGGAGATTTCTGATCTCTGATTCAGTTTTCTACTAGTCATGGGTCTACTCAGATTCTATTTCTTCATGACTTAGTCTTGGCAGGTTTTGATTCTTTGTTCAAGTTTGCTCATTTCATCTGGGTTATCCAGTCATTCACAATGGTCCTTTATAAGCCCTTTCATTTCTGTCGTCACTTTGGTAGTCATGTCTCCATTTTCATTTCTGATTCTTGTAATTTGAGTTCTCTCTCTCTCTCTCATCCATCTAGCTGAAGGTTTGTCAATTTTGATTTTTTTTTCAAGGAATCAGCTTTAGGTTTCATTGATTTTCTCCACTGTTTTTCTATTATCAATTTTGTTCACCTGTGCTTGAATCTTTATTATTTTTTTGTTAGCTTTGAGTTTAGTTTGCTCATCTTCTAGTTCCTTAAGTTGTAAATTTAGGTTGGTAAATTGAGGTCTGTCTTGGGTATTTTTTTTTTTTTGGTACCAGGGATCGAACTCGGGTCCTTGTGCTTGCACAGCAGGCAGCAAAACCACTGAGCTAAATCCCTGGCCCTCTTGGGTTTTAATCTAAGCATTTGTAGCCCTAAGATTCTCCCTTTGCACGCATGGTGGTGTCTCATGAGTGCGGGTGAACTGTTTTTATTCATCTCCCCATATTCTCTGGTTTCCCTTGTGATTTCTTCTTTGATCAATGGCTTCACACCCCCTCCTTCTATAGAAGAGGAGACTGAGGCATGAAGAGAAGCAGTTTGTCTGGGGTTCCCTCCCAGGGCCTGGGCCCATGTCTGTGCTTGGGAGAAGCCCAGGGGGAAGACACAGCCCCTACATGGGTGCCCCAAGGCCAGAGCAGGCAGCATACAGGGTAGCTGCAAACAAGGAACGTCCCACAAAGAGAGTCCCACCCATGTGAATGGGATCTCTCTTCCCACCAGCCTGGTCCTCAACATTTTATTTTTAATTGCTGCAGTTTCTATAGAATGTCTTAAATGTGGGATATCTCACTTTAAATCTGAGTTCCATGGACTCCATTGCTATGCCCGTGGCAGACATGACTAATCTATGCCAGCACTCATTCCTCTGTACCTGTCCTATAATCCCTTTTCAACACAGGAGTCCGTGTATCCCCCACCAATGTAGCCAAAGTGACACTTCAGGCCTTCTGGCCCCATAGTCACCCTGAGGGCTTGCATGTCTATCCCTGCACACTGAGGTTTGGACCATGGAAGGGCAGGACTCTCAGAAAGTGGGTGTACGGGGATGCAGCTCCCACTACCTGCAGTGCAGGTTGGGAGGACAACATGGGGATCCAATGGGTACCTTGCTGCTGGGGATGGCCTGGCCATCACCTGCAGGTGGAGAAGGAGATGGTGCCCTCCCCCAACCCCCACCCCGGCACCTGCAACTGGTCCAGGGCCAGGTACAACAGGGCACGTCCGCAGAGGGCTAGCACATTCCCTGGCTCGGCCCGCAGCACGGAGTTGAAGTCAAACATGGCAGTCTTCTTCTGGCCCAGGAGCCCGTAACAGCGGGCTCGGACCAGGAGGGACTCGCTGGCTTTACTCCCTGCAGGAAGAGAGTGGTTAGGGCACAGCGTCCCCTGATGCCCAACCAGGACTGCACGCTCCACCAAGGGACAGGGCTGCACAGGGCAGGCACATGCCAGGGAGGGTGCAAGGCAGCACCCTGTGCCTGATGCCCCAGGTTGGGTGCAAGGTGCCCTTTGAGGGTGGCCCCCACCCTGTCTACTCTGTGGTCCTCAATCCCCTGTTCCCATGCAGCTGGGGCAGGTGGGAGGCCCTACCTGCAGCGAAGATGGCCAGAGAGAGGTAGGCAATGGCTTCCCGGGTGTGGGCCCCACTGTCCGCCCCACACGGCTGTGTTCGCAGGATGCTCAGGGCTCTCGAGTGGCAGTGGCCCTGTAGCAACTGCCGGTCCTCATGGCTAAAGATGTCCAGGGTGGGCTGGAGGCAGGCTGTGTCCCCGGTCTGGACCACCTTCTTCACCAGCTGGGGGACAGAAGCAGAGTCGCCACCTCTGTTCCCTTTTCCCCCTTGCTGTCCCCACAGCTTGCATTGCCCCAGCTGGGCCCTCACTCTGTCCCAGGAGCCCAGGGGCCTCCTGTCTCTTCTAAGCACTAAGACTTGCTGAAGTGCAGCCATGGCCATTTGAGCCTTTGAAGGTAATTCATCTCTCTGTCTCCTGGTGGGATGGGGGCCCCAGAGGTCAGGGACTGTCCCCAGCTTAGGATGCAGGAAAAGACAGGACCTCTATCCCTGACCTTGGCCACTTCCTGTGTCACAGGAAGCAAAGACCCGCCTTGGTGACCCCAAGGGGAAGGGAACCAAATGATAAGCACCAGGAAGGGGCTTTCAGGTCATCAAAGGACAGAGGCTCAGGGGTTGGAGCCCAGGTTAGGTCGGCAGGGTCAGGCTGTGCTCTGGGTGGTTGAGACCCCTGGGTGGCTCTATGGGAAGGCTTCTGGGGTGGCCTCAAGTCCTGGAAAGAGTAGGGTGGCCTCCTTCTCACCCTTTCCTTCCAGGACCCTGGGTGGGGTTCGGATCCCAGACCAGACCAGGGGTGGTGGTGAGGGGGCTGGCAGGTCCCTCAGCTTGGACGCCAAAGCCTCAACTTCCCCAGCATCACCTGCTGACTGTCGTGCAAACAGAGCTGCTGTACCTCTGAAGTTGTGAGGCTCTGCCATCCTGGGAGCAGGGGTCCCTGGGGACAGGCAGAGGGTGAGGGCCTAGGGCCCAGGGCCCCTCTGCTGCCCAGTCCCCAACCCAGGGCAAGATCAGGGCCAAGCCTGGTTTGCGTGGGGGCTTGGGAGAGGCTCAGCCTGTGTTCAGTGTTGGGCCTTTATCTTCATAACACAGCCAAAGTGAATAGGAAGTACCCGCTGCGTGCAGAAAGTGAGCCGAGCCCCAGGGCACCTGCTGCAGCTCGGTCCCATGAGCACTTGGGAGAGCGGGCACTGAGGAGGAGGCTGAGGGTCACAGGAGTGAGCCTGCGGCTGTGCTAGAGCCAGGGCTGAGCAGGGTTTGCTGTAGCGTGCAGAGCAGGGCTCTGGAAGGCCTGGTGTCCTCAGCAGAGCTGGGCCCCGTGCCCTTCTCCCTGCTGCAGTCACCCTGGCCTTCTCACCTGGTTGGCATCATAGGAGAAGCCCCTGTGCAGCTGCAGCAGGGCCAGCCGCACCAGCACCGCCGCTGCCTGAGGCCTCCGGGACAGGGCCACCAGCAGGGACTTGTGGGCATCATCCGGGCGGCCCAGGCGGTACAGGGCATCGGCCGCCAGGAGGCGAGAGGCCTCGTCCTCTGGATCCAGCTCCACCAGCAGCGTGGCCAGCTGGTGCACACCACAGGCATCCCTGTGGTGAGAGGGGCTGCATGTGGGCGGGCTCCTTCCCCACCCCTCCAGCTGCTCAGGAGGCTGGATGGGAACCTCTGGCCACCTCTTCCAGCACACCCCCTTGGTCCTCACCTCTGGCTTGGGTCTCTCTGCCACCCCACAGGCACCTTACAGAAGGAGGAACTGAGGCAGAGTGGTCAGTGGATGGCTGACCCCTAAGCAGACCCAGCCTCAGTTTCCTTGTCTGCAGAAACACAGATTAACACTTGGGCTGTGCAGGCTCAGGGGTGCTGTTTACAATCAGGCAGCTCTTGGAATGTTAGCTAATGAGCTCCCACTGTGAAAGCAGCAAAGGTGACAGTTCCCAGAATACAGAACAAATGCAGACCGCAGGCACTGCAGAAATGCAAGCTCTTCTTCGGGGCCCCAAAGCAATACCAGGCGACCCAGGAAGTCGAGGAAGCCAGGGTGTGGGTGAATGGGTGGACATCAAAGATGCCTCAGGAGGCCTCCGGTCCCCATCCCTTGTTAGGCTGCCTTCTTGCCGACTCTCCCAGGAACGCAGAACCCAGCAGTTGGAGACTCACCCTGGAGATGGGGCCGGGAGGGGAGCCAGGGCCAGGAGGCTGCACCTGGGGCACGGTGGGCGGCGCCTGAAATCAGGGGCCCTATGAGGTCCGGGAACTCCATGCCTCAGTCTTAAGCACAAAGCATTGCGGACACAGGATGTCCCGAACCGAGTCCCCCTAGGAATGGCGAAGGATCCAGGCTAGACCGGGCAGTGCAGACTAGGGAGGTGACCAGATGGGACAGCGAGCTGTTCTGAGACTTGATAAGAAAGGAAAAGTTTCATGATCTGTTCTGTTAAAAATACAGAATATAAACTGGACATACAGGGCCAACTCCATTCTATGAGATAGGGTTAAAAAAATGTTTTTTTTTGGTACCAGGGATCGAACTCTGGTCCTTGCGCTTGCCAGGCAGGCGGCGGAACCACTGAGCTAGGTTTTTATATGCACCGAAAGAAATGGCTAGAAGGAAATGTTAACAGTGGGCTGGTGGCCGAGTTTTACTTTTTCCTCTCCGTTTAAACTGCTGGGTTTCCGTGTTCACCCCCAGTGCATCACGTTCTTTTGAGGCTGAGGATCTGGAGACCTAAGACTGGGGCCGAGACTAACCCCGCCACTGTGCCTCAGTTTACCCATCTGTAAGACAGGAGGAAGCGCGCCCCCGCCCCTCTGCCCCGCCGAGCACGAGGCTGTTCTCACCCTTCCTGCTCCCCGGGCCCGTGCGTGTCCGCAGCCCGGCTCCGGCAGCCCAGGCCTCGCGCGAGCAGCAGCATTTTGCGCCCCTCCTCCCGCAGCACGGTCCGCAGCAGCCCCCGCTGGTTCCAGGGCACCAGGGCCTTGGCGGCCAGCAGCGCCTCCTCCGGCCGCAGGCGGCACGCGGTGACATAGTCTAGCGCGCCCAGGAACTCGCGGCCCGTCAGCACGCGCACGAGCCCGCGGCCGCACAGCGCGCGCACGCAGCCCTCAGGGCCCGGCTGCCCGCGCGCCAGCACCTCCTGGAAGTCCTCGAGCGCGCGCCCCGCCTCGCCCGCGTGCAGCGCGCAGAAGCCTCGCAGCGCCAGCAGGGGTGCGTGGTCCAGCGCTCGGTCCCCGGTGCGCCGCGGCCGCAGGAGGCGCTCGCACAGCGCGCGGGACCCCGACACGTCCCCGGCCAGCAGGAGGCCCTCAGCCAGGCGGGTGCCCAGCTCGGGTCGCGCCCCGACCGGCGCCACGCGTAGCAGCACGCGGAGCGCGCGGGTCACCGGGGCCAGCAGCTCGCGGCCCACGTCCTCGCGGAGCTCGGGGCGGCCTCGCACGGCCTCCTGGAAGCGGGCAAAGCCCCAGTCCGCGGCCTCCTGCACCTGGGCCCGCAAGCGCCCCTGGTCATCCGCCGACAGCACTGCTTGGAACTGGCGCCGCGCCGTGCGCGGACTCTCGCTGAAGGCCTCGTGCAGGTCCCGCAGCACGTCCGAGGCCCGGCCGCCCGCGAGCGAGGCTGCCGCTGCGCGGGTGACCAGCAGGGCGGCCCGGCGCTCACCTGGGGAGAGAAAGAGGCGCTGATCCCGCATGGTGAACCCTCTGAAATACCGCTGGGGTGTCTCCCTGGGACCCCAGGAGCCGGGACTGGAGCTCTCCCCAAGTCCACCGGTGACCAGACAGGATCAGAACCAGGCCCACGACAGGGATGGGCAGCAGTGGCCCCCGCAGGGTGTCCCAGTTTTATTACCTTTCAGCCCCGATGGAAATGTATGTACACTTTCTTTCCCCTCACACTGCATGGTGGATTTTAGGACTGAGTTTCCTCTTCAGGGATTTAACACCCCCCCTCCCACCAAGGTCAGAGCTAAGGCCTGACTGACCTGCGTGGGCCATTGCTCCTGGGCACCTTTGTTCCTGTCTTCCTGGGTCCCTGGGAGGGGGACTCAATGTTTCCCTCTCTGAAACACAGATCTCCCCATCCTGTCCAAGAAAGGGGATGATGCATACCGTGCCACTGATCCGGTGATCAGGGCGCTTCCTGAACCTCAACATGTCTGTTTCCTTTCCTGAAGTAGGGTGGGGATTGTAAGTCTACACCTTGCAGGGTCCTGAGGGTTAATTGTAAGCACAGTGTCACAGAGGGAAGGGAAAAAAACATGTTGTACCCTGAGACAGACCAATGAATCAATCAACCAGTGAACCAACAAACTAATGAACCATCTATTCATCCCACCATCCAACCAACCAACAGACCAATGAATCATCAAACCACCCAACCAATGAACCATCCATTCAACCAACGAATCATCTTAACCAACCAACGAACTAACCAATTGACCATTAACCAACCAACTGATGAACCACTGAACTGACCAACCAACCATCAGCTAAGCAACCAACCACTGAATTAACCAACCAATCATGCAACCAATGAACCATCAAAACAACCAACCAACCAGCTAGCCAGCCAACCAACCAACCAACCAACCAACCAGTCAACCACCAACCAACCAACCAGAGTTCCCTTGTCTAGTTGTGGTGGTTGATCACAGGGTCACCCTGCCTGGTCCTGGTGGTTAAAGCCAGGAATGTTGAGCCCACCGTATCACCTGTGGACTCAAACAGAAATGCCTGTAGCCCTGAGTTTTGCAATAGTTCGTGAATCTAAAGAGTTACAGCAGGAGGAGAGCCCCTGGGGCCAGTGGGGAGCTAGTTACTCCCATGAAAATGTGGTCTCTCTCTTTCTAAGACTTTAATTACACACAGTAGGTTCCTTGATATTGTCCCACAGGTCACCAAAGCTCGGCTGATTTTTTTTTTTTTAGTTTTTGTATCAGATCATTCACTTTTGCTGATTTTTCTTTCTCCGTTATGCTGATTTCGTTCATTTTAGCTGTTACACTTTTCAGTTCTAGGATTTCCATTATGTTCTTTTTCTCCTCTTCCTCCTCCTCTACTTCCTCTTCCTCTTCCTTCTCTTCTTCCTCTTCCCTAGGGTGAAGCTCCAAGCATGCAGACCTCCCCTCACACAGCCCCACCTTCCCAGGCTCAGTTTATGGTTTTGCCTGAGTGTGGCTACTGTCCAGTGCCTTCAGGTAGCTGCTTTTGCTGTTTTATCCATTTGTGTGATCATTACCTGCAGGACGTGTATCCAGTCAAGCTATTCCATCTTTACTGGCAGCCAGATCTTCTATTTTTAAATTTAACAGTGTTGACAACCCAGGGAGGGTACATAAAGTGCTATCCCATTGTTTAATTTTCATGTTCCCAATTACTCATGAGGTTCATTAATTTTTCCCAATCTGGTGGGTAGAAAGAAAATAGTTTCTCATTGTTTTAATTAGCATTTGTCTCATTACCATGATGGTGAGTATTTTTCACATGTTTTATTAGCCATCTGTGTTTCCTGTTTTGGGAAATGTTTTTGCCAATTCTTTTATTGGATTTTTCTTATCAATATGAAGGAACTCTTCAATTACTCTGCATACTAATTTTTTCTCATTATATATTTGGAAGTTATTTTCTCTCTGGGGATTGTCCTTTCATTTTCTAGAGTTAGGGCCAAAACAGAGCTTCAGAATTTTAATAAAATCTAATGTGTCAAATTTTTTTTATTGTTTCCACTTTTTGTATCTTAAGAAGTCCAACTGTACATCATGATATTCCCTTGTATTTTCTTTTAGGAACTAAAATTTAGCATTCATATAACCCACTGGGAATTTAGTTTTCTGCATAGCATGAGGCAGGAAGTGAGCATGATCCCTTGAATAGTGGTCCTCTGTTTCCCCTAGAGTTTTGCAGTGCCCACTCTGTCATGTGTGAGGTTTTAGATATGTGTGGGTCTTGCTGGACTCACTTCTTTTCTTGATCTTTCTATCTGTCCCGTAAGTCGACAAACATCTGTGCTGATTAGGGTCACTCTGTTCACTGGTAGAGCAAGTTCTCCTCCTGTCTCCTTCCCTTTCCCTTTCTGCCTCTCTTCCTCTTCCTCCCCTTTTTATGTCTTAATCATTATTGACCTTTTGGTCTTTATTATAATATCAAATCCTTCTGAATGGTGTACATTGCACATCTTTGTATTTATATAGGTATTCCATTTTAATAGTTTGTTAATTTTCTCCATAAAATCATGTGACTTCAAACAATTATTTTCTCCTGCCATGGTAAAATAATGTATTTTAAAGTGGTAGCATTTCTTTTTGTTCCTGGAGTTGATACATGTAAATGAATTTGGAAATCCTATTGAATTTTTTTACTAAGTTTTTTACTAGTACTTTTTGGTTGTGTTCTTTGAGGTTTCTAGAAAGCTAGTAATATTATCTGGACTTTCTAGCCTGTGTGTTCTGTTTTCTTATCATAGTGCTTTGGCTTGGATCTCTAGTATAGTGATGACAAATGGGAGAGTGGCCAGCTGCCTCATTACTGGTTTGATTTGATTGGTTGATTTTTGGTGATACTGGGGACTGAACCCAGGGCCTTCACACTGAGCTACATCTTCAACCCTTTTAAGTTTTTTTCTTTTTAACCTTGAGACAGCGTCTTGCTAAGGCTCTAAGTTGATCCTCCTGCCTTAACTTCCCAATGTGCCACCATGCCTGGCTTCATTATTGGTTTTAAATGGAAGACTTCTAAAATGTCACCATGAAGTATAATATTTATGGCGGGGTTTTTAATAGATGTTATCTTTTTCAATTAAGTAAGTTTTCTTCTACTCATGGGTTCTTAAATTTTGGGGGGTGATAAGTATCATAAAACACTTTGTAGGGCTGGGGATTTAGCTCAGTGGTTCTGCTGCCTGCCTCACAAGTGCAAGGTCCTGAGTTCAATCCTTGGTACCAAACCAAACCAAACAAAACACAAAAACACTTTGTAAATCTATTGCAATGATCATATGTTTTTCTTTATTCTATTATTGAATTTGTTGAGTTACATTATTATGAAACCATAAAACTCTTAAGTCCTGCATGATTTAACTGAGTTTTGGCTGAAACTTACATCCTAGCCAAGATATGGAGCCAAAGTGTCCATCAATAGACAAATGGCTAGAGAAAACGTGGCATATACACACATTGGAATACCATTAGGCAGTTACAATTAGCAGGAGGAATAAGTTCTGGTGTTATTCCAAAGTAGAGTGGTTTTAGACAATGATGATGTGCTGTATATTTCAAAATAGGTAGAAGAGAGGGTTTTGAACATTTCACAAGGAATAAGCGGTAATGTTTGAGGTGATATATAGGCTAATGACTCTGATGACATAATGTATATATGTATCAAAAAATCATACTCTACTCTGTAAATTTACACAATTACTATGTGATAGTTTAAGAAAGAAACCAATGCTTTGGGCCAGTTAGCAGTTGTAGCAGTTAACTACTGCTGCGTAACAAGCCACCACAAAATAGCCTAAAACAACCTTTCCTATTGCCATGGTTCTCCCGTCTGGGCTGAGCCAATATGCGTGGTTCCTCCGTCGGTCTGGCCTGGGCTCACTGCGGGCTGGACAGAGCAGGTGGGTCCTAGAGGTCTTGCTCCAAGTGTGTCCTCAGAGCCTCTGCTGTAGTTTGGAGATGCTTCCCCCAAGGCTCAGGAGCTGAAGCTCAGTGCCAGCCTGGGTGCTCCTGGGAGGTGTGCAGCCTTCAGGAGATGGAGGCCTCCTGGAAACTTCTGGTCACTTGAGGTTTGGGCTGGAGGGGGTGGGACCCTGGGCCTCCTCTTGCACTCGCTTTCCCAGCCATCATGAGGGGAGCAGCTTCTCCACCACACCTCTGTGCCACAGCGTGCCACCTCACATGGCCCCAGAGCCACCGTGTCTCCCAGCCATGGTCTGCCATCTCCAGAACAGAAGTGAAACAAACCTCTCTCCCGAAGTTGAGAGCTTCAGGCATTTTGTTGCAGCAACAGAAAGCTGACGGGCACAGCCTCCTCCCCTGGCACTGGGAATGGTCCAGAGTGGTGCCCCACACAATGTCACCTCCACCATATCCCACTGGTCCAGAAGTCACAAAGCCAGGCCTGCTTCTGCTCTTGCCAGAAATAGTTGTGATCCATGGACGCACTTCTCACCTGCCCTGCTGTTTTTATGCAGAGCCTCAAATGAGCAAGGGATGGTACTCCAGGGGGCAAGCCCTCGAGGAGCCATAGCACCACATGCCTCCTTACTGGGTGCCAAGATTTGTGAGTTACAGTTGGGTTCATCCCGTACACTGTCATCACATGTGTGTGTCAACGTGTGCCCAGCTTGTTGTGGGAGCATTCACTTCTTCACTTCCCATGATGACCATATTTGTGTTGGGGATTGGTGACATGGTGGCCTCCTGATGTGGTGGCACGGTCTCACTGACATGTGATTCCTGGTGAAGGCAGGCCCTGCCCATCCACGTGGGAGCCACACAGGCACGGACACACTTCTGGCAGCCTCCCCAGGGCTGGTCTTTCCTTGCACACTCCTTTTCTCAGGCGGTAGCTCTGGGGGTTCTGGGCTTCTGCAGGGTCTCCACTGTGGCTCCCCAGCATGTGCCCCAGCCCTGCACAATCGTTCAAGAGGAAGATGCCTCTGCCCCGGTTGTGGCTGCCTGGCCCAGTTCTGGCTATGTTAACTTGTCCTTGGGTGCCCTCCTCTCCAGAAGTGCTGGCATCTTTGTTACTCCATTGAGCGTTTTCTGGTAATTACACTGTGGGGAGTGGGCTCAGGGCATCTGGTCTGATTTAGTCCCAGGAACAAATTGCCCCACTCACTTTCCAGTGCCACTGGCCTGGCTCCTCCCACAGCCCTGTGGGGTCACACTAATGTCGTGCTGTGGGCCCAGCCCTGGTGACGTCCCGGCCTCTCCAAGCACAACCTGCCTCTTTCTGTCCCTCAGATGCCCTCAAGGTCAACCGTTCCAGCTGTGCCCTCCAGAGCGGGGCCAGATGAACCTTTCCTCTCACAGCCTGGCCATCTGAGGCTCTGCGTTATAGAAGCAGAAAGCTGACCACACACGGGACGTTGGAAACCCTGACACCCCGTCTGCCTTCGGCTTCTCCCCTCAGTCCAGGTCTAGCTTCATTCTCAACCCCTTCTCCATCCGTACCTTGCCACCCTTAGCTCTGTCCATGCTCTTGTCCTTTCTACACAGGGAGCGCTCATGCCCGCTGGTTCAGTGCAACACTTTCTCCCAGATATGAAGCCCATGGTCTCTCTCCTGAGCCACGACCCCCAGCCCCTCAACCCTTAAGCTCTCCCAGCTCCTAGTCTCCTAGTCTCTCAGACCCCCAGAGCCCCAGATCGCAACAGGTTCTGCCCTCCCTCTGGTTCCGAAGGTACATTCCGCACATCAGCTAGAAGACGCTAAGCACAAGTTCCGAGCACCCACCCACTGCTGTTTCAAACCTTCAGTGGCTCTGAGGGGAAAACCGAAGCCCCTCGGAGGCCAGCAGGACTCAGCCCAGCTGGCCTTTGCAGCACTCCCCACCCTGTCCTCCCAGCAGCCACCCTCGTCCATCCGGTGGCAAGGATGCTCCAACCTCGTCTTCCCTGGACCTTGGCAGCCTGTCTTCTCTGCTGGGGCCTCTAGTCTTGGCTCGCTCCTCCCTGAAGAGCCCCATGCCCTGCGGAGCAGTGCCTTTCCCAGTCCATTTTCAAAGTGAGGCTTGGGTTCGACCCTCCCAGAAGCTCAGTAGGGCAGGGCCGACTGTCTTGTCACTCTGGTGTCCCTGGCACCAGCATACCTCACCCCGGCAGGACTTAACTGTGGCTGGAGCACCCATCACCCTGGCCCTAGTGGGAGGCTGTGACTTGCTCTCCTACCTTGGGGTCCGCTGCCCGTCGGGTCAGACTGCAGGGCCTGGCTGCACATGGCCAAGCAGTCCTCATACCTGCCGAGGAGGAGCAGGTTGTCAGGAGACGGGGTGTCGCGCCAGGGGCCCCTGGGGTCCAGTGCAGCCAGGAATTCCTGGCAGTCAGTGTCCTGCCGGCTGGCGCTGTCTGTGGCCTCTGCATGGCCTGAGATGTGGCTCCGCAGGGTGCTGAGCAGTGTGGGGAGGTAGGGCTGCTGGTGGGTGCGGATGAAGGCCACTGTGCGGCTGGTGCTCGAGGCGAAGGCCTGGAGGTAATCGGCCACACCCTCGCCCACCTGCTCCCCGGACAGGATGCGGGCCAGGGCGCGGGTCAGCTGCAGCTCCAGGGCCTGCTGCGAGTGGGCATCCAGCAGGGCATCGCAGCGCTGCACCACCTCCCTGTGGTGCCCGCGGGCCAGCAGGCTGGCCAGCAAGTGCAGGACCGCGGCTGGGTGGTCGGGGCAGAGGGCCCCCAGGAAGGCGGAGGCCAGGGCCCCTGTCAGCGAGACCACCGCCATGCCATCCCAGTGGACAGCCGGGATCTGGCTGTCCCCGCGGCACCAGGCCTCCAGGGTGGCCACCACGGGTGCCCCCTGGGCCTCAGCCAGTGCTGCCCGCACGTTCCTTACGGCTGAGGAGGGGTGGCAGCTGAAGGCGGCCAGGTAGAAAGCCGTGGCTAGGCGCGGCTCCCCCAGAGCCAGGCGCTGGTCCCCCTCACGGCAGAGGCAGGCCACGAGCTCCTGGGCCGACATCATGCCTGTGGCATCTGCAGGTCCATGCCTGGTCCTCACGGGCACCCTGGAGGAGGGCGCTGTGGTCAGCGTTCAGCCCCTGACCGCAGCTTCTCCTCCCATGGAGTGCAGGGCGAGTGTGACCCTGCCAGTGATCCATGACCTGGACCCTGTAGACATCGGGGTGGCCCTCAGCTGCCTGTCTTCACTACGGGGTGTCTGCCAGGGCCTCTAGACCACGTTCCCCACCCTGGCACCTCCCGCCTCTGCTTCCGCCTGGGCAGACTGGGACACAAGGCTCCCGGTGGGTCGCTCTCTGAGGCCAGGGGCTGGAGGAGATGAGTGGGCTGGGGGGTCAGGGACTCCAGCCAGGGCAACCTGAGGGTTGACCCCTGGCCCAGGTGGCCCTGGCCAGGGCACCTGGCTCTCCCCGCCCTCCCAGCAGCACAGGGCTCCCCAGCAGGGCGACACCAGCAGCTTTCCAGGCCCCACCAGGGCCGTCTCTGCCCCCTGCTCACACTGGGGGATACGGACCAGGCTGGGGCGCTTGGGGCACCTGCCTGGCCCTGGTGGGGCGGGGTGATTCTGCCCAGCACCACTAGGCTCTGTTCTGGAGTGGGGTCCTGGGGACCAGCCCTGCCCCCCTCCTGACCTGGGGCCCAACTTCTCAGGACCCCTCCCTCGTCTCTGTGCTGGCTCGAAGGAGCCCTGACCCTCCCCGGCAGGGCAGACACCCAGTGCACACACCCTCTCTTCAGGACACTCACCCTTGCCGGTGGCTTCAGCCCAGCCCGATGTGCCCTGGGGAAGGGAAGGGCCCTGGGTCCCCAGTCCTTCTTGGCCAGCCTGGGCTGCAGTGGGCTCCTGTAGATGCCTGGCCTGGGCAGCACTGGCCGGGGTGGCAGATCCTGTTTCCTGGGAGAGCGTCAACACCCTTTCAGCCTGGCTGCTCCACAGTGCCCCCTGTGGCAGGAGGCCCAGGCTGAGCCCCCAACCCCCCCAGTTTCTCCAGAAGCCAGGAGTGGGGGAGGGGGAGGGTGGCCTCCCACAGGGGCGGGCTGGGTAGGCCAGGACAGAGAAGCTGAGTTTGGGGGCACAGGGGTGTGGTGCCTGTGGGCGCCGGGGTAGAGCTGCCAGCTCCAGGGCTCTGGATTTGTACCCTAGAACTCTACCTTGGCTGCTTTGGAGGTCCCCTCACTACCCTGCACCCCTGGGATCCTATGCACCCCCACCTGGCCCTGAATCCCTGTCCTGGAAGATGTTCTCCTCCCTGGGCAGGTGGGACTGCACCCTTGTAGCCCACCACTGACTCCTAGGGGGGCCCCAGACGTTTGGACTGTGGTTGAGGTGGGGGCTATTTTAGGGATCCCCTCCCACCCCTGCAGCAGGGAGGGTGGGGGGCTGGTTGTGAGAATCCCAGCTGGGCACAGGCAGCTGTCCTGGGGCCCTCGGGGGGGACCAGTGTCGTGTCCCTGAAGAGAGGGCCCACTTCTGGCCGGCCCCTCCCCGCGCAGGGTGCAGAGGTGCCAGGGGCTGTGGGGCTCAGGGAGTGGTGGGCTGGGAGCGCATCTGCCCCTGAGGTCTCGGCCGCAGGCCCACGGGGGAGGACACTGTGGCCTGGAGCTGTGGAGGCAGAGGCCGCTGGGGGGAGTGCAGGGCAGATTGGCCTTCCTGTCTGCCCGCCCGCTGCTCTTTAGCTCCTGGATGTGCACAATGGCTGGACCACAGTCTATTAAGAGTGCCTATTACTGTGCTTTGGTTACTTTCCCTTCAAGTACTCTAATGAGGCACCGTGGTGGAGCAGGGGTCGGGAAGGGCCTGGGGCACAGAGGTGGCAGATCTGTGTGAGCACTGCAACCACATTGGCCCTGATCCATCCCTGCAAGTGCCCGGGTGCACTGAGCCCCAGGACTCTGATCACAGCCCCATCTGAGGGCAGCACACCCATGCAGGTGGTCTGAGGTGCCACCAGTGCTGCTGCCGGGGCCGGGCAAGGGCCAAGGCCCATGGCCTCAGGGAGCCAGACCCAGGCCGGCAGATTTCTGTTACCTCAGTCCTTCACAGGGTCTGCACTGCCCGTGAGCGAGACTGGCACCCGGCACCGCTGTGCCTGTCAGAGCTGTGACCAGGCCGGATGCAGTGGGGAGTCCGCGGCCACCCAGAGCCTTGGGGGAAGGACTTCACTTCTGCTGCCCTGAACACCCCACTGCATTAGAACTAGGGAGTCTCAGTGGGAATCGGCCGCCGCCGACACTTGTCACCACAGGCCTGGGACAGCAGCGGGGCCCCGGGGCCCTGCTGGCTGCTGGAGCCCCATGGGGATGCCTGAGGAGGCCCGTTCCTGCCCCTGCCCTGGGAGCAGCGCTGAGTGAGACCAAGCATGAGGAGTCGGGCCAGGGCGGCGTAGGGAGGAAAGGCCGCTGACAGCCAAGGGCCCAGGGCCACCTCCCGTCTCCAGATGCTGGGCAGGTGGTAGGTGGGCTCAGGCACTGCTGGGCTAGGCTCGCTGGGCCCTCAGTGCCCTTGGGTACAGGCAGGTTAGGGAGGCTGGGCTCATGCGATCCAGGAAGGGAGGGCAGCGGCCACCACACCTACCTTGGTCTCAGCTACCTGAGCCAGTCCCAGGGCAGGCCCCTGCAAGTGGGGAGCGGTTCTGGGCCCAGAGTGGCCAGTGGGGACCAGCAGCCTGGGACTCCCGCCCCCCCGGCCCCAGCTGCTGCCCCTGCTGCCCCAGAGGGGCTGGTAGGTACTGTCCAACCCAGCCCTGGGCCCCGAACTCATGGAACCAGTCCTGAGCTGCCCGTCAGTGGCACGTGGTCTCCCCATATTCCCCTGGCCACCTGGGGTGCTGCCCCCACCCTGTCCCTGGCTGTAGACCCTCACCTGGGAGGGGTGGGCCCATGGGCCTGGGGCCTGGGGCTGTTCATCAGGGCCGGGGTCCCACAGCCAGGGCTGCCTCCACGCCCTGTGCAGGTGCTCTGTGGGGCTGTGTCCCCACCCCGACTCAGGACCGCCCCCCCCATCCCACATGGCTCCGCCCAGCAGCCCTGGTGCGGGAGGTTTACCTGGGCTGGTGTTTGGGGACTGGGAAGATCTAGGCCCAGGCCTGGCTGCCACCAGGTGAAATTTCAGCCTCTGCTCTTTAGCCGGTGAGCAGGAATCCGGCAGATAAAGGAGCACTGTGCTCCGGGCCAGCGCCCGGCTGTGGATGCCTCTCAGCCTGCGTCCTGTCCGCGTGAGCTCAGTGCCCAGCCTGTCCTGGGGGTGCCCCACCTGTGCGGCGTCAGTGTCTCCACCTGTCCCGGCTGCTGTCCCCGCCCCTGATCAATAATGCAGCACAGAGGCTCCTCCACCTGCTGCTGCCCTGTGCTGCAGTCCGGGGCGGGGTGGTTTCAGGAGCCCCCTCTGCTGCAGGCTGTGGGGTGCTGGGGCTGTGGGGAGGATGCAGGCTCCACGTCCCGGTGCTGGTGGGGACCGGTTCTGAGGCTGAGGCTGTGGATCCAGATTGTTGGGTCTTGGGCCACCCGGCCATGGGGGACGGGCCCGAGCGAGGAGGGCGCAGCGGCCTCACTCCTGTCCTGGGCCTCTCACCTGCTGTGAGGAGGCTCCGGCCTGCAGACCCGCCTGTCCTCTCCTTAGCTCATCACCGAGCCCGGCCACGCTGGGCCCTGGCAGTGCCGACCGCCCCTGTTCTCCCCAAAGCCGGTTCCTGCCCCAGGGCCTTTGCATAGCCCTCCCCCAACATCTCTCTGGCCCCTCCTTACTTCCCTGAAGTCTGGGCTCAGTCCCCCTCTTTCCACAGACTGCAGCTGCCTCTCCTGTCTACAAGAGCCCCCCGTTCTTCCCTGTCCCCTGGCTTCTTCACTGTTGGCCTTGGGACATTGGCCCAGAAGGGCAAGGGTGGGTTGCAGATGCCTGGCAGGGAGCAGAGGAAGGAAGGAGGGAGGAGCAGAGGCACGGAGATCTCTGTCACACTGCGGGACATGCCCGGTCCCTGGGGTCTGCACCTGAACAGAGCCTGCCCGATGCAGGCACAGTGGATTCCAGGAACTGGTTCCTGAACAACTGGGCTTCCAGAAGTTTGCTCTCCCCAGCGCTGCCCGTCTGTCCTTTGCCTTTTCTTTCCCCAAACTCGGTGCCAGCAGGGGACAGGAGACTGATGGCGCTGTGCTGGGAACCAGCCCGCTGGCTCGTGTACACAGCCTATACTGGTTTGAACTAACGAAGTTTATCAACCAGGCGGCTGGGAATCGTTAATCATACAGAAAATAGCATGGCGAAATGACTTTTCAAAATGCCATCGGTGTAATTATCATCTTGCCCGTTACACTAAATGCCGCCATTTATATCTGCGATACTTCAGTATGCAAACAGTAATTAACGTGGTAATGAACCAGGGGCCCCAGAGCCTCCCCTCCCCGAGCTAATTTGCATGTTAATTATCATTAGCGGCCAGGGAAACAAGTTATAAACAGCCTAATTAGCAGCCGGATCATTTTTACAAGAAATGGTGTGCACTTTGACACGGGCTGAGCTTGAGATTAATGAGGGTGGCCAGGCAGCCCCTTTGGGGGAGCGGGTGGGCGGAGCGGGGTGTCCTCCACTCATGGCCTCGGTGGCCAGGGTGATGCTGCGGGGACCGCACGGCGAGGCGAGGCGAGGCACGGAGGGGGCTGTGCTCTCGGCGCCCCACATTCGGTCTGGCCAAGGTCAAGATGGAGGAAAATGGTCCTGACTGCTCAGACGCCAGGGTGACACTGTCCATGCAGGGGCAGCAGGGACGCTCAGCTCCACTCTGGCTTTGTGGCCAGGGCCAGTGGACAGGAAGTTCCAGGAGGGCACAGCAGGCATGGCCTGTGGCTCTGGCCGGGCAGGCTGGGTGCCACCCTCGGGGCTCCTGATATGGCTCAGGGACATGGCCTCCAAATGCATCACCCAGGACTGGAGAACTAACTGCCGGCCGCAGAGCCTGGGGAGACAGCGAGTGTGGCTCTGGGAGGTGCTGCCTGGTGCCACAGTGGGCTCAAGGGTGTACAAGGCCAGCGGGGAAGATGTTCCCATGTTCCCACATGTTTGGAGAAGCATGGGGGCCGAGTGCAGGGCCACACACCTGTAACTCCAGGACTCTCAGAGGCCAAGGCAGGAGGATCGCCCACCCTGTGCAACTTAGCGAGACTTGTCTCAAAATTAAAAATAAAAAGCTCTGGGGAGGTAGCTCAGTGCAAAAGCCCTGGGTTCAGTCTCCAGCACCACAAAAGAAGGGAGAGAGAGAGAGAGAGAGACAGAGCAAGACCCATGGTCTTTGCTGAGGGGACAAACAGGCCTGGGGCTCGGAGGGTCCTGGCTGCCATCTGCTTCTGTTGCACCCTGGGAGGAAGCTGGAGCTGTAGGCACTGGGCTCGATGCGCCTGCACCCAACTCAGGTTGATTTGATGCTGGAAAGGAGCCCGGCTGTCCCATGAGGGTGGCAGTGCCCGGGGCCACTGAGTGACGTGGGACCTCAACCCTGGGCTCGCCGGTGAGGCTGGCACTCCCTAGTCCGGGAACCAGTGACACCGGGGTTATAAGCACCAGGCCACAGACTGTGGGAAAGGTCACTGGGCCCAAGTACTGCCTCCCTGGGGAGCACCTGGCCCTGTCCCCCCGAGTGCGGGAACCGAGCCTAGGGCTGGCACAGAGCAGCACAGCTGCCGACTCACTCAGGGCTGCACCCAGACAGTTGCTATGCTTGGAACCTAAGAACCTGGATATTTAAGGGACCGTCCTAGGCGTGTCAGATTGTCCAGGGCCGCCTGGGTCCACATTGAAACTTTGTAATAGTAATTTTTCCAAATTTGTAATTTTAAGTTGCATAGCATGGAATAGCTTTGTTTGAGGTGTGAAAAGTGTTAGAATTCCAAGGGAATTGATAGGTTTCTCTGCATTTATTAGTTGAATGCATTACAATGATGAGCGTTATTTCACAAGTACTTGGAAAGCTTTGCTCACCAGACAGTGAAAGTAAGGAAATAAAATGTGCTGTGGCCGGGAATTTAGCTCAGTGGTTGCACCACCTGCCTCGCGAGTGCAAGGTCCTGAGTTCGATCCCTGGCACCCCCAACAAAATGTGCTGGATTTGCAAATGCCCTGGACTGTTTAAGGGAATGTCACCACCCCTCACCCCTGCAGATGAGGAAATACTGGTGAGGTTTCCGTGTGTCACTCGGGCTTGGGGAGGGCTGGTGGGGGCATCGGGGCAGCTCGGCTGGAAAGGGCTTCCGGGAGGTGACTGCACCTCCACCGCCAGGCCGACCTGGTCCCTGAGCAAAGGCTCGACCCTGAGCTGCACTCAGCCTAGGTGTGGGGTGGAATCTGTCTCAGCAGTGCAGGGCTGGTGGTCCTGGGTGGCCTTGGTGCAGCCTGCAGCCCACGGCTGGGCAGGAGGGCTGGGCCTGACCCTCTTTCTTCCCCAAACACCCAATGAGCACACTTATTTTAAAGGTCTCCAGATTTCACTTAAAACATTGAGGAAACTAAATATTTGCCATTTTGAGATATAAAAATGCTTCAATATATTACCATATCAAGCAAAAATATGACTTTATAAAAGGATGAACATCAAGTGTACACTGTTATTTTAAATGGTCTTAGCAGATGAATGAATGAAAGATTTTTTATGGAAAACCTAAACCTCTATAACAGAAGCTGGTGAAAGCTGTTTGACTCCCAGGACTTTAGAAAGTGGGGAGGAGATTCCCACCACTCCAAATGTTTGTCTCTACTCTTGTTTCAGGTGGGCCTGTCTGTGCCCATCAGCTGCAGCTGTGTAACAAGCCCAGTGGCCAGGATCCTCCACTGCAGTGGTGTTCCGGGTCTTTGGCTGGCTGGGGAGGGAGGGCTGTCCCGGGCCGGGGCCTCAGCCCTCCTGCATTCGGCTCATGCTCCGACAAGCTGGCTTGAGCAAGTCCTCCTGGGGAAGCGGGGTGTTTAGAGGAGGAGGCGGAGCAAAGCCCCCCAGGCCACCCGAACTTGCCTGTGGCCGCTCAGATTCCAGGGGGTGGCTCCAGACTCGTCCTCATCCTGCTGGGAATGTTTGTGGGCCCACCTTGCGGAGGGTGGAAGGAGGAGGAGGAATCCCTGCCTGCGCTGCTCTGCCTTCTGACCCCAAGATGCCCCTGTCAGTGCCTTCCTGTGTGGGTGGTGACCTGGCCTCCTCATTTATGGGGCGTTTCTCTTTTCCCCAGGGTTTCGCCCACTTGTGGGTGACTGGCTCAGGGTGCAGCCTGTCCCCTCCGCTCCCCTCCCCTGCAGCACAAGCCTCACTTCTGGGAAGGCCTTGGGCCGAAGCCCAACCCCCTTCACACGGCAGCCCACGATGCTGCCCCACAGCAGTCACCAGGCCCAGGGTCCGAGCTGGCTGTCCAGGCTGCTGCAGCTCTGCATGGTTTGTCCTTATTAATATGCTGAACAACTGACTAATTCAAGCGGACCTAGCGATGTAAATGATGAGTCTTTGATTACCTGCAAATCTGAAGTCCAGGTCGGCGGTGAGTGGCCCCTCCAGGGTCCTGGTCCTCACGGCAGCATGGTGTTGTGGGAGCCGGGAGTCAGCACAGGAGTCTCTGAAACAGGGGCTCCCTTGCTGGGCTGAGCCCCACTTCCCAAGTGTGCTGGTCGGCAGAAGCCCCGTCAGGCAGGTTGCTTGTGCCGACCCTGCCTTGTGTCCCTGGGGCCCCAGGGACAAAGCCATGCTGTCCCCACAGGCCTTGGCCACTTTGAGTCCACAGTTCTGGTGGGGCTGCCAGCCCTGCAGGCTGGAACGCTCACACTGCCGCCCCTGCCCATGGGTCCTGGACACTGGCTGGGCCCTGTTGTGTGAGGCTTGGGTGAGCCCTCACTGACCCCGGAGGAACCGCTGGCCCCTCGGGTCCTCATTGCCACACAGCCCTGAGCTTTCTCAAAGCACCAGAAAGGAAAAGCTGTGGCAAGTATGCATGCGTGTGCAATGCAGGTGGGGCATGTGCATCTCCGTGTAGACACACATATGTGTGTGTGTGCACATGAGCTGTGTGCAGGTACGTGAGCGCACACTGGCGTCCACACCTGTGCTTGTGTGCAGGTTGGTCCTCTTCGCCTGTGCAAATACCTGTGTGCTTGCAGGCACCAGTAGGCTTGTGTGCAGGTCTGCATGTGTGTGCATGCTGTCTTGGCCAGCACGGGCCTCTTCCAGGCACTGTGCCTAGCGTTAGGCTCTCTGTCCCTGGATGGAAGAGCGTCACACCCCGTGAAGCCTGGGTCTGTCCCGCCCCTGCTGGAGGCACCAAGAAGACCAGGAACCTGTGTGGGGCTCAGTGGCACTGTCTCTGTGCTGTGGCCGCTCGCTTCACCCGCCCTGGAGCGCCACACCCCAGCTTCTCTGGGGACGCCTCGTGAGCCCCAGGTAGAAGCACCGTCCTCTGCTGGCCCTTCTGTCCCAGGAAGAGCTCTACATGGGGCTGCCGGTGGTGGGGGCTGGTGCCTGTGCCTCAGTCTCCCTCTGAGCAAGGCCTGGGGGGGACCTTGCTGGGCTCCCCGTCCTTGCCCAGGCTGAGAAGTGGCCTCTGTTTGTTTGTTTGTTTGTTTTTGGTACCGGGCATTGAACTCGAGTCCTCGAACTTTCGAGGCAGGCAGCGGAACCACTGAGCTAAATCCCTGGCCCAAGAAGTGGCCTCTGGAGATGGCGCTGTCACCGAGGTGGCACAGGGGCCTAGCCGGGTCTCTCGTCTGCACCTCTGTTTCCTTCCTGACAAAATGGGTACTGGGACGCCCGGGAGGGAGGGTGGGACTCAGCTTCCCCTCCTCTTGGGGTCCTCCACGGTCATTGCTCCCAGGCGCCAGCAGAGGGCGGCCGTGTTCCACGCCTGCTCCGCACCCGCCTGGCATCTCCTGGGCCCGGGGCTCTGCGGGGAGGGGCTGTGGCACTGTTCAGGGTCCGACACCCGGGAGCTGGTCCTGCAAGGGGTCTTGCAGGGCCACCACACATGGGCGGGAGGTGCAGTGGGGACCCAGGTCATCGTGGCGGCCCTGGGGAGGGCCCCGGAAGGCACCACAGGGTTCGGGGAGACAGGCAGGCAGGCTGGGGTGCCCTTGGGCCTCGGAGTTGTCAGCTGCTGACCACATGGGGCCTGGGGTGGCCAGAAATGGATTCTGCACACTGTCTTGTGGTGCCGAACGGTCCCCGCTGTCAGCCCCTCAGAGTCCCGTTCGAGTCCAATCCGTACAAGCACCTCACCGGTATTTCCCCAAACGACCCGGTGCTGACCTGAGATCCGGTCTCTGAGGTCACACCCGAGGTCGTCAGGCCCCGCGTCCCGGACGGAGATCTCTTCAGCTGGCTGTCTCCCTCCGCGCGTCCCCGCGGGTGTGGGAGTGACCGCCGCCACGGGCTCCATTTAACAGGCAGCAGGTGTGGCTCACAGCCCGGTTCCGGTGCGTTATGCCTGAGCCTTGGACTGATGTGTCGTGTGCTGGGGGAATCTGGCCTGGTCTCTGCACACCCGCCCCGGTCTCTGCCTGCAGTGAGCGCCCTGGCTCTGAGTCTTCCACACAGTTGAGAGGCACGGGCGCCCATGGGTGGGTCCGATCCAAGTTTGGGTGGAAATAAGGGTTAGAACAGGCTCCGAGTGGAGAGGCCATTAACTACCAGGTAACAGATTTGATTAATTTTATGCCTGGAGGTTTTCTGGTTCCTTTTTTTTTCTTTTCCCAAAGAATCAGAGAAAACAAAATATTTTTCTAATTAAATAAATCTACAGTGCACGCTAATGGAGCCCGTCTGTGGGCTCGTGACAGGGCAGGGAGAGATGTGGAATAATGATTTTATTTTTTCATTAAATAGAATTATAGGCAGTTACTCAAAGCAACGCTGAGCCTAATTGAAAGAAACTCATTTCTTCTTAATTTACTTTCACGGTTTTGGATGATAAAAGAACGTGTTCATCAGAAAATTAAATAAAAAACGTAACACAAGGAAAGGACTTGTTTGGGTGGATTACGCTGTCCTTCGGGCCGTAAGTCATGGTCCCAGGCTCAGGTGAGGAAGAGGAGAGTCGGGACCACCAGGCTCCAGGGGCTGCGTCCCCTTTCTGGGGACCTGACGGGCACGGGGTGTCCTTGCTGGGCCCTGCCCTGCTCCCTGGAGCTGGGATCCCCCAGAAGGATTTCTGCTCTAGGGTCCTGGCGAGGTTAGGCCTTCAGAAGGGCATGGAGCCCGAGCCGGGGTCCGTCGTGTCCTGGTCCCGCTGCCAGCCCTGTGAACCCCAGGTCTGACTCCGTGCCTTTCGGGCACTGTCCTCCTTCCCACTGCTGAGGTTCCGCCGTGTCCAGGAAGCCCTGTGCCCAGGCCCCTCCTTTGCTCATCTGTGCGGCCAGCTTGGTGCCGGGCTGAGGGTGTGCCGGCCACGGGGCCAAGGTCACTCACTGTCCTCATCTGTCCCGTTTCCAGGGAGCTGGGCCAAGCAAGTGGCTGTGAAGACAGCGGCCAACTCTGAGGCGGCCCTCGGGGACTGGATCCACGGGGACCCCACATGTGGGGATGCCCTGCCCAGACCTGCGCTCTTGGGGTGTGCGGGGTGGAAGGAGGGCTGAACCTTCATTTTATTCATCTTAACTCTGCTTGAATCTCCATGTCCAGCCAGCGACCACTGTGTCACCCAGTGCAGGCAGAGTCTCAGGGCCTTCCCCACGGGGAGCGCTCTGGTCCCCGCCGGGACACGTTGGCCACTGCCCGGATCCTGGGCAGGCAGCGTGGCTCAGGTGGCAGTCATAGGCGTGAGGATTTCTATTTCTTTATTCATTTGCTGGGCTGGGTATGGAGCCCAGGGATGCCTGTGTGCTGGACCTGTGCTCCACCACTGAGCTATCCCTCCAGTTCTGTTTATTTTTTAGTTTTGAGACAGGGTCTTGCTAAGTTGCCCAGATTGGCCTTGAATTTCCAGGCCTCCTGGCTCAGCCTCCCAAGTCGCTGGGATTACAGGAGTGTGCCACTATTCCCAGCTTGAATCATTCTTATAAAAATTGGAAGAGAAAATCCAGAAAGCACAGCACAGTGCGAAGCTGCCCCCACCTTTGCTGGGTGCAGGCCCAGTCTGAGCCCTCGCCAGCCTCCAGGAGGGTCTGAGAGGACCAGGTGCCTCTGGTGTCCAACCGCTGAAATGCCAGCACAATAGCAAGGGTCACACCCCCTGGTGACCCCAGCTACTGTCCCCTGCAGGAGCTGCCTTGCTGTCCCCTGCATGTGTGTGGTGCTTGGCCAGGAGGGCTGTCATGCTCCCTCGCCTGTGAGGGCCTGTGTGTGTTTGGGCTGCCTGGGACACCAGCACCTGGCCTTCTTCCCTTGGGCATTTCCAACCCCAGCCGAGAGCACCCCGGGGGCCCTGCGCTGCAGACTCCCGGCCTCCTGCAGCCTGGGTGCAGCGGGCCGGGCCACCAGCAGCTGAGGGGGTCTCCACTTGTCCCTGCAGTGTGGCCCAGGGGTCACCAACAGGTGAGGTTCCCATCTGCTCCCCAGAGGCTTCTTGGTGGTCTTTCTACTCCCAGCTCCCCCTGCTGCCCACAGGAAGGCTTCCCAGAAGGCCTGGGGGCTGCAGATGCTGGGTCCCAGCTGGGGAGCCCCTCGGCCACGGCAGGCGGCAGCTGCTGCCCACCTCATCCTCCCTCTCCACAGGGGACCTGGTGGGGCCCAGGAGCAAGGTGCCTCCCGAAGTCCCTGGGGAGGCACAGACAGGGGCCCCCGGGCTGGGGCAGCCTCGCCTGGCTGCCTTTAGCGCCACCTCCAAGCTCCTCCTGCCACTGAGGACTCTGCCTTGCCGGGGTGTGTGTGTGTGTGTGTGTGTGTGTGTGTGT
>NW_004624818.1:7257572-7405396 GCF_000247695.1 Heterocephalus glaber | reverse complement strand
GGGTGTGTGTGTGTGTGTGTGTGTGTGTGTGTGTGTGTGTGTCAAGGCTGCTTGTGGGCACTCACTGAGCATCTGCTGTGTACCCAGGGGCAGGCATGCCTGCCAAGTCTGTTCCTGCCTCCCCCCTAGGAACTTGATGCCCTCCTGGCTCCTCTTCCTGCGTGCTGGCCACGCCCTCCCCAGGTGCCTGGCTGCACTCAGTCTCCCCCAGCCTGTCTACCTGCGGCCCCGCTGCGGATAGGAGGGGAGGGTTCGCACTGGGCCTGGCTCAGCAGCCAGGAGGGGGTGCTTGGTTGGGATTTGCCATCAGCCCATGGCCACCTCATGTCATCTTCTGTGGCTTGCCCGGGTCTCCTCTAACATCCGAGTGTTGAAACTTAAAGGCTGACACCATGGACTAAGAAGTGGGCCCTTTAAGAGGTGACTGGGTGGCCAGGCCCTGCTCCTGTCCCTTGGATCCGTCCCTTAGCAGGAGGCTGCAGGCTTCGGAGCTGGTCCCCCACCTCTTCCCCAGGCCAGACACAGGGCCCCCAGGCCTGAGGGCCAGGTGGGTTCTTCCTGAGTCACTGGGCCCAGGCACATCGGGGACAGAGCGCCCCCACTTCCGGACAGACTGGAAGAAGGGCCCAGGGGCCCTGGCCTGGAGGACAGCCCTCCTCATGACCATCAGCACCCAAGCCCCACAAACACGTGCTGGCCAGCCTGGGCAGGGGAAGCTGGGGACCAGCAGTAAGGCAGGGTTGGGCCGCCAGGTGGAGGAGCTGTTTGGCCCTGGCCTGCAAGGGACTCCAGCAAGGACCAAGAGAGGTGGTTACTGGCGCCCCCTTTCTGAGGCCTTGTGGGCAGCCCCTGGCCACCCCACTCTGCTGGCTGCCGGCCCCAGGGTGGGTGGTGGCCCTGCCCTTGGTCCCCACTGCACCTGGAGGCTCCCTTCACGGAGCCAGACCCGTGCAGGATTGGGACCCCCTGCCTCATCCTCCCTGGTGGCCCAGGCCCCCCAGGGCAATGGGCCATGCGGCAGGGCCAGCCCGCCACAGGGCTCACCCGGGCCATGATGGACGGGGTGACTGTCCTGCCGGCAATGACAAATGTCCGCCTTGCTCTCAGGCTCTCTTTGGAATCCTCCAATACTCCGAGAAGGCGAAGTCCCATTTTCCCCCTGTAATCACGGTATTAAACTTTAATATCCAATATTAATAAAACACGCTCTCCCTAATGCAGCTGGTCAAGGCTGGGGAGCCATGCGGAAGACGTCCCTCGGGACCTTCACGGCCTCTCTGCTGGGTCAGGCGCTGGGGCGCGGGCAGGGTGCAGGGGGTCGGCCTGGGTGGCCGCTCCTGGCCCTGTCCCCTTCTGCAGGAGTGCTCAGGGCCCTGCCCACAGCCGGCTGGGTGGTCGTCTCGGCCCCCACTGCCCAGCGGTGGTTGGGGCAAGAATGGTTTGCCCAGATTGGGATGCTTTGCTTTGCTTCCTTTTTATTGTAGCACTGGGGGCTGAACCCAGGGAGCACTCGGCTACAATCCCAGCCGCTTTAATTTTTATTTTTGTTTTGCAACAGGGTCTCGCTAAGTTGCCCGGGTTGGGCTCAAACTTGAGGTCCTCCTGTCTCAGCCTCCTGTGTGCCAGGATTACAGGTGTGGGCCATTGTGCCCATTGCTTTTGAGGACGAGGAGAGCTGTGTGTCATTGGTGGGGACACTGGGTGCAGACGGGGACCATCCAGTGACCCGGTGTCTCTTCGCTCCATGGAGACCCTCCTGCCTCTCCTGCTGGGCCTTTGCCAGGGTGGGGTGGCCCCTCACCAGACCTCCCGAGTCCCACGATCACCGTGGACGCACAGTGCAGTGCACACTTCCTCTCCCGAGCGTGCATCCTAGCGAGGCTAGGGGGGGCGACTCCTGGACTTGGGCCCCTTCCCGAGCCCAGACGCGCCATGGCTTTGGTGTGTGCCTTGCTGGTGACATCTGTGCTTGAGGGGCCTCCGTGACTGGTGGGGACAAATAGGCCGAGCACCTGTGGCCCAGACCCAGGCTGCCCCATCGAGAACAGGACCACTGAGGCCAGCAGCCTCAGAGGGGACACTTTAGTCTTCTTCTCTCTTTTTGTGGTTCTGGGAAGGAACCCTGGGCCTTGCTCACGTCAGGCAGGTGCTCTGTCACCATCCCCGACCCTTTACAAGTTTGGGACAGGCTCAGGTTGAGTTGCGCAGGTTGGCATCAAGGAGAAACACAGTCCAGTCGAGGCCAGGCCCGCCTGGAAGGCTGAGGCACCTCCTCTGCTGCACCCAGTCTCCTTATCCTTAAGAAGGAACAGACCTGAACAAGTGGATGGCACATGCCTGTAATCCCAGCTACTCCAGAGGCTGAGGCGGGAGGATTCCAAAGTTGTTTTTCCCTGATGCAGGCACATCCTGGTCACAGCGGGGGCCCAAGAGAAGGAGGAGGAAGAGTCTGGGGTCCCAGGCATGGGGCTTCGAGGGGCTCCCAGAGGGTGATCGTGGAGGGGCTGGGCCTTGTCCGGAAACTGGGACAAAGGGGCTATGCTGGGAGGCACTGGGAGCCTGGAGAGCCACTGGAGCTGAGAACCCCTGCCCTGGGAAAGTCAGCTCAGCTCCAGCCCCTGGAGACCTCTGCCTTGGGTGAAGCAGCCAGCAGAGGAGCTGCCCGGCTCGGGGCTTGCGGTCCCACACCTGGCTGGGTGGTCCCCTCCCGGCCGGGCCACACAGCAGCCACCACCCTGCACCCTGCAGAGAGAAACCACAGTTCCTGGAAACTGCCTCTCTGCCCAGGGCCACCCTTCCCACGCCCTGAACCCGACCTCCCCCGCCACCTCAGCTCGGTTTCCAAAGGATGGTCTGGGGTCCTGGTGGCCCCAGCTGCCTCTCTGCTGGTTTTTAGGCAGCCAGGCAGTTTGCGACGAAAAAGTGCCGAAGCCATTTGGTCGCAGTATATTCACTAATGTGAAATTTAAGATTAATTATGATTTCCACAGCAATCCCATTATGCAAACAATAACCATTTTCTTCTAAGGGCTGCACCAGGGCCAGGGCCAGCAGGTCCCCAGGGGGCAGTGCCCGGGGTGGAATTGGTCAAACACATGCACAGGCTCCCAGAGCTTTGGCCCAGGCACCTGTGGGTAAAACCAAATCCCCTTCAACGCCCCCAAAAAGAAATTGCAAAATGCTTTTCAGGTTTAAGTGGAAGAATTTGTTGCCCAAGGTTGAGAAGTGATCTAAACTGCACAGATGAGAGTGTGGAGGCCTGCCGAGGTCTCCGGACAAACCGCAAAGCCATGGGCCGGAGCTGGCCAGGAGGGTGGGAGGGTGAGGTGCCAGGCCTCAGGCACCGGTGGGGTGGCTGCCTTGGCTGGGGCCTTCGCGGGCTGGGTGGCCGGGGAAGAAGTGCACCCCTGCCGGCCCTCAAAGACTCCAGGGAGCTTGAGCTGGGCTCAGTTGAGGGGAGGAGCAGGAGTAGCAGCCGGGGACACTGACTGGGGCCCCCAGAGTGGGAGCACTGGGGAGGTCTCGCCACCAAAGCCAGGAGGTGCCCGAGCATATCCAGGGGCCCTGGAGGAGTGCAGGCGGGACCCTCTGACGGGGTACATGGTCTCACAAAGCTACAGGACACCCAGCTGTGGGGAGATCTTCCCCACGAGCCGCTCAGAGCGGTAGGCACACTGGCGAGCCGGTGGACGGGGTGTGGTCAGAGTGGTTTTTTGACCCCCCAAAAACTCATTTCCAGGGCTCCCAGGGTCTGGCTGGAGGGACGAATGTCTGTGTTAACAGGCTGCGACCTGTGACATCAGGCATGAACTAGGGTTGTTCACCTTTGCCGGTGACATTTTCAGCAGAAGCAGGAGAGTCCTGTCCTGGCACAGGCCCTCTTCTCTTGGCCTCTCGCTCCACATCGCGCTGGGACTGGATCCATCACCCTCTCGGTTGGGCACACACCCAGGGCCGAGATGCTGAGCCCTGTGACCCACACAGACTCTGTTCCAGCGGCTGCGGCTGCTCAGCGGCCCAGCATCGCTCCCTCTCGGCCGGGTGCCAACGCTCCCCAGGCCTGGTCTCAACAGACTAGCGCTCAGTGTGGCCGTGGCTGGATTGGCACTCCTCACTGAAGGGGGATGCTGAGCCCTCCCGGCCCGTGGGGCAGCTCTCCTGGATGCCTGCTGGGGTCCATCTGTCAGGCACTGTGGCTCCCAAGCCGCCTTTGCACTTCCTGACTTGCAGCAGGTCAGCACCTACCCTAGACTTGACTGCTTGGCCAGACACACTTGTGCCCTCCACCTTTTCTTTTTTAACAGTGCCATCTGTCAGTGCTCATTTTTCTTAACCCAGAGTCATACAAATTTCCCCTATGTTGTCTTCTACAAGATTTACTGCTCTGTCTTTCGTGCTTAGTGTACCACGGACTGATGTTGGGACGATGGGATAGAGGAATCAGGATTTAGTTTTTGGTGTGTCACCCACATATGCTTGTATATGTGTGGACAGGTGTCCTGTGTATGTGTGTGCATGTATGTGCCTACTCAGTGCCTTGTGCACGCATGTCATGTGTGCACACACGTGTGCCTGTGTGCCCACACACCATCAGCACTGGCCTCTGAACTGCATTTCAGAGGGGCCTGTCTCACTTCTGGTGGTTGGCGAGACTCCAGCCTACAGAAATGTGCCGACTTCGTGGGTTGCCCTTGAACCCCCGGCCATGTGGAGTCACTTAATAACCCTAATGCTTTATCTGTGGTTCTTGAAGATCTTTTGCATATAAAACCATGCCTTCTGCAAGTAATCAAAGTTTCATGTCTTCCTTTCTAGTCAGATGCTTTTCGTTTCCCTCTCTTGCTCCAAGGGACCTCTGGGGTCGGCAGCTTGGTTCCGTTCCTCATGGGGGACCTCACCTCTTCCCACCAAGCAGAGTGATTGGTCGAGCTCTCTCAGAAGCCCCTTATCAGGTCGAAGAAGTTCCTTTCTAGCATTCTCTGACAATTTGTTTTAATCACAAATTTTCTTTCCCGGATTCTAGCCCCTTTAGGTGTGGGCTCATTTCCCCTTGCATCCGAATTCTATGTTGGCATCTGCTTTTTCTTGTCCGTTTCCCTAGCACTTTGTAAGGTTCCATTGCTTCTGTCTGTTGCAATTCTGTGAAGGGAGCTCCTGCCACATTCCCGTCTCTTTGAAGGTGTTTTCAGCAGCCCAGGAGTGGGTGTTACAGTTTGGAACCATAATGTCCGCCAAAGTCCCAGGTGTGTGGAAGGTAACTGGATCCTGAAGCGGCTAATGGATCCATCCATTAGCATCCAACGCATCATGATGCGTTCATAGCTGAAAGTGCTGTTAGGAGGCAGGCCCTGGGCAGAAGAGGTGGTCCCTGGGGGCATGTCCCAGAAGGGTGCGTTCCTGTCCCTGGCTCCTCCCTTCCCTCGCTGCTTCCTGGCTGCCATGGGCTGAGCAGCTTTGCTCTACCAAGCCTGTCTACCATGCGGTTTCTGCCTTGGAGCAGGCCAACCGTGGACTGAAGCCACTGGAAACCGTGAGCCACATGCACATCTCCTCCTTTAAGGTTTGAGTGTCGGGTATTTGGTCTGATTGAAGGGAAAATGATGAGTGCAGCACACTGCTGGGTCACACGGTGGCTCTACTCATAGTGTTTTGAAGGCCTGCCGTACTGTTTCCCACTGTGGCCGTGCTACTTCACACCCCCTAACCGTGTGCAACCCAGGGCGCTTTTCTCCACTTCCTACCAGGCTTATCTCCTTTCATATTGTTTTCTTTTGGTACTGGGGATCGAACTCGGGACCCTGTGCTTGTGAGGCAGGCGGCTAAACCACTGAGCTCCATCCCCGGGCCTGCTTTCATACTTCTGATGGTAGTGTTCTCACAGGTGTGAGGTGGTATCTCATTGTGGTTTAATTTGCATTCTCTGATGATCAGTGATGTTGAGCATTTCTCCTATGCCCGTTGGGCATCTGTATGTCTTCTTTTGAGAAATACCTATCTGGGTCCTTTGCCTGTTTTTTAATTCAGTTGCTTTCTTGCTATTGAGTGACTTGGGTTTGTGATGTATTTTGGGTACCAGCCTCTTCTCAGACGTGTGGTTTGCCAATATTTCCTCCCACTGTGAGCTCTCTCCTCACTCTGCTGATTGTTTCCCTTGCTGTGCAGAAGCTTCTCAGGTGGATGTGATCTCATTTTGCTCTTGTCTCTGTTTTCTGGTCCAAAAAAATCATCGCTCGGATCAATGTCAAGGTGCTTCCCCGTGTTTCTCTCTCATAGTTGTATAGTTTCTTCGGGTCTTGTATTTAAATCCTCAGTCCATTTTGAATTGATTTTTGTGAAAGGTGTGCTTCCATGTATGCCTTATGTTGTTTTCCTATTTTTGTGAAATATGTCATTGGAATTTGGATAGGGATTGGACTGAAACTGTAGATTGCTTTGGGTAGAAAGGACTTTTTTTTTTTGATACCAGGGATCGAACTCAGGTCCTTGTGCTTGCAAAGCTGGCAGTGAAACCACTGAACTAAATCCCTGGCCCTAGAAAGGACATTTTCATAACAACAATTTCCCAACCAACGCTTGAATATGAAATATTTTTCCATTTATTTGTGTCCTCAATTTCTTTCTGATACCTTGCCTTTTCCCTTGTTGTGTAATTACTCTGACTAGGACTCCCAGGAAAGATTCTCACTAAAGAAAGTCCCGAGTCTATGGTGTTCTGTGCAGAATGCACCTTCCAGAATTGCTGGCTCGTCACAGCTTTGGGACTGTTGCTGTCCTTAAAGATCTGGAGTACCATAGAAGATGTTTGGCAGGAAGGTCCCCAAGTTTGAGCCCATCTTGGGCAACTTAGGGACTTGATGAGACCCTGTGTCAAAGTAAAAATTAAAATAGGGCTGGGGATGTAGCTCAGTGCAAAGCCCAGGGTTCAGCCCCCACAGGGAGCAGACGTTGGGCCTGGCTGCCTCATCCTCCTCTTGCTGTTCCCCTCCCGGGGCTTCTGCCTGACCGTGCTGCCCTGACCAGGGCGCTCAGTGGCATAAGCTTGGTTCCCTCTTGGTCTTAGGGTGGTGTTGCCACAGGATCCCGCAGCATTTACTGACGGAATGAAGGAGCCACAAATAAAGCCGCAGCCTCAAACTCGTCCCACTATCAGCCCCTGATTACCCTACAAGCCGGCCACTGTGGGCTGCAATGAAATTTTTACCTATGGAGAAAGTGCCCAGCTGGAGCCCTAGGCCATCTGGGCAGAGCCCACTTTTCTTTGAACTCGGAGGCTCTTTGGGAATTGGAAAAGCTGTTGTGTGTGCCCCCCCGACCCTTGACAGTCATCCTGGCTGACCAGGACAGTTCTGGTTTGGAAACCGGAAGTACTGGATCCTGGATACCCCTTGGTCCTGGGCAGGGCGGGCCAACTGCTCACCCTGGGCCCACCCTCTTTGGCCTGCTGGGCGCAGGGATTGTGGTCAGCTGGCCCTGTCCTCCTGTCTGCTGCTTTCTGTACCCTTCCCGGGGTGCTGGGCCTGCCAGGCTGGGTGGGCTCTCCCTCCTGGGCACTGTGGAGAAAGCGCCCTTGTCTGGCCAGCTTCTTCCTGACCTTGGGCCCCATCTCTGAGAGCAGCTTCCTACCTGCCCCCCCAAAGTGGTGCTTCCTGGTTGTTCTGGGCTGCTGTCCTTTCCCTCTGGACTGGCTGCAGGCAGTGTGGGAAACACATGGTCCTAGGCTCCTGGCGATGTCTCTGTGCCACCATGGCCAGCAAGGAGTGCAGAGCCAGTGCTGAGACAGCTGGGCCTTGTCCTGGATGCGGAATGAGCCCCACTGCACCTCTGCAGGGCCTGACCGCTCTGGGAGGTCTATACTGCAGGCCAGACCTCTGTGGAGTCCCGCTTGGCGGCCTGGACTCAGCTGGCCCTCAGGGCCGAAGTGCTCAGCAGTGCAGGGGCCGCCTCCTGTGGGGTGCGGGGCCCCAGCTCTCAGGCATCGTTTTCATTTTTGATCACTTTGCCGAGGCATCACTGCTGTAGGGAAACACACTTGCCATACTGATTTAGTGCCAGCCGCCAGCAAACAGCAAACTTCAAGGAAACAGCCCAGAAAAACCTGGAAAAACAAAGCAAAAGAGCAGATAGCAAGTGTGGCCGAGGATGCAGATCGCCTGGCTCCCTGAGAGGCGTCCGGGAAAGGCAGCCTGTGGCAGGCGCGGCACAGTGAATCCCCGAACAGCAAACAGTGACCCGTACCCTGCAGTTCCATCCTTGGCAGATGGCCAAAGAAAGGAAAGCAAGGATGTGAACAGACACTGTGTGCCCTGTCTGTAGCAGCAGGATTCCCGATACAAAGGCAAAACCATCCACATGTCCATGACAGAAGAATGACAACATGGGGTCAGTGCACACGATGGAGTATTACTCAGCTCCAAAAAGGAAGGAGAGTGTCTGTCACCTGCTACACCTGGTGCACCTGAGGGCACCAGGCTCAGGGAAATGGGCAGGTGCAGAAAGACAGGCACAGCTGGTCCCCCTGACATGAGGTCTGGATGTGTCAGGTCTGCAGAGATGGATGGGGGAATGGTGGGAGCCAGGGCCGAGGAGGGGGAGTTCATACACGCCGGGGACCAAGTTCCAGCTTGAGAAAATGTCAAGCCCCGGAGATGGACGGTGGTGACAGTTGCACAATGAGAATGTGCTTAGTACCATGGCACTGTGCGCTTGAAAATGGTCAAGCTGGTAGCACTTTTTTTTGGGTACTGGGATCGAACTCAGGACCTTGTGCTTGCAAGGCAGGGGAGGTGCCACTGAGCTAAGTCCCTGGCCCTGGTAGCTCTCGTGTTATGCGGCTGATACCACTGTTAGAAAATGTGCAGGTAGACCTCCAGTGGAGGAATTTTCAGGGATGCTTGCACCCATATAATTACCACTCCAGGCAATGCCGTTTCCCTAGGAAATCCTCACACACACTTTGCAAACACCCCCCTCCCCCGCCCCTCAGGAAGCTCAGGGTCTGAGTCCTCTCACGGAAGAGGAGTTCAGACTCTTGGAGGGTTACACGAGGAGCCTGCAGGTGCCTGCATGTGCACCGTGGCCTGGCCCGCTTTCCCAGCATAATTATCTGATGCATTCCCATTACTGTTTCAGTAGTGCCCTTTGTTATTGATAGGAGGTGCCCCATTGTCTGTAGCCACCCGCGGTGCCCGTCCTTGACAGGTGTCTTCTGTCTTAGTTACTTTTCGCGTTGCTGAGATGAAATACCCAACACCCACAGGTTTAGGGAGGAGAGGTTTATTTAGCTCACAGTTTGTAGAGGTTTCAGTCCATAACTGGCTGGCTCCAAGGCAGAGTGCATGGGGCACAGGCCTTGCAGAGAGAAACAGTTTATAGTGGGCAGAAGGCAGCAAAGCGAGCAAGAGGGCAGACAAGCCTCTTCCTGCCCCTTATGTTGTGTCCAGGCTACCGGGATTAGGGCGGTGCCAGACAATCAGTGGACTGATTTAGTAATCACCCACCCTCAATCCTGGCATTGCACCATGAATCAGTCACACACTCTGAAAAGGCCCACTTAAAACTGCATGGAGCGTTGAGGGGCATCTAGACACAGCCGTACACACCTGCCGTCTGTCCCCACCCATGGCTCCTGCCCTCCCGTGCCTCCATACCCGCCCTCCGAGGTGCTCACTGCACATTGTGTCCACGCTGCAGAGGGACCACAGGATGTCTGTCCTTTACCTTTCATGCAGGTCTGGGTGATCTCCAGCGTGGACCCGTGAGACGCCCAGGAGCTCTGAACCCTCCCCTGCCAGCTTCCAGTGGGCCCCTCTTCCCTCCTGGGTCCCTGCCACACTCTTCGCAAGACGGTGGTGCCAGGGGCCCTCGGCTCCTCGCCCTGACCCTCACTTCCACTGGGCCTTGGCTTGTCAGTCTGTTTCATTTTAGCTATTCTATGGGTTTATGTTATTTTATGTTCGTTATTTTCCTTTTTTGCTGTCTAGATCTTTTAGTTGTGTTGCTGGAACTGAATCCAGGGTCTTGCACATGCTAGGCAAGTGCTCTGCCGCTGAATGGCACCCCCGCCCCTTTTAAAAAATGTACTTTATTTTATTTTGAGACGGGCCCTTGCTAAGTTGCCCAGGCTGGCCTCACACTTGCAATCTCGAGCCTCAGCCTCTCGAGTAGCTGGGATTACAGGTGTGCACCCCTGAGGCTGACTATATTTTCATGATTTTAATCGACAGAGACAAATTACGTATCTTTGTCCTGTGCAGAATGTCTGTGTGCACTGCACCACGTTTGCCGCGTGCAACGGCTGCTTCTCTTTGCTGCTTCTGGCTGGATCTCTGCTGCTCTCTGGTCTTCTTCCTTGGCCTTTGCCTGCCCACCACCACCAAGCCACAGGCTGGGAAGTGGGGGCCCAGTGGTGCCGGCTCTGTGCCAGCGCTGGGGCTGGCCCTGCAGTTGGGGTTTCGCTCCCATGGGAGCTGAGACTCAGAGTCCTGAGTGCAATTTCGTGGGCTCCATGGGTGGTGTCCAGAGGGGGCCAAGTGCACTGGGGCTGGGATGCTGCAGAGTAGTTGGTGAGAGTGGGGACTCCTGGGGCACAGTGATCCCTGCCTCAGCCTTGCCTGGTCCTCAACAAGGCAAGGAGCACAGGTGACAAAGCTGGGATCGTGAGTCGCCCACAGCTCTCAGGAAGGAGGCACGGGGAAGGGCAGGAAGCGTGTGAGGAGCTGGGCTCCAGGACTGGAGCAGGCAGGGACAGGATGGCAGGGGCAGGGGTGTGGAGGGCAGCGTCCTGACCTGCCCTGCCTGGCTAGGCCTCTGGGTTGCAGCTGGACACAAACATCAAGGGACCCGCAGCCTGGGAGCAGGGGCTCCGTGCCCTGTCCCGATGGACAGGGGCTGGGGCTTCCTGGCAGAGTGGGAGGGTCCCACCCAGTGGCCTCTGTTGGGACTTCCCGTGGGCAGCCCTCTCTGCTCTGTGGCCACTCTGGGCAAGCTGTGGCCTGGCTGGTGGGCACCATGGGGCTGGAGCTGGGTGGGGGCCCTGGCCCAGCAGCCCGCAGGTGGTAGGCAGAGTCCTGAGCCTGTGCTCAGTTCCACATCCGGGTTTTGGAGTGGGCGGTGCCCTTGCCCCCTTCTGTCTGGTGGTCCCCAGCAGTCATTCCATTGCTCCTCTCCCGCAGTCTTGGAGCTTGGTACTTAAAAAAAAACCCAACTAGGGCTGGGGATTTAGCTCAGTGGTGCCACCGCCTGCCTCTCAAGTTCAAGGTCCTGAGTTCAATCCCCGGTACCGAAAAAACCAAAACCCAAATGCTTTCATTAAGAAATGATTATTTCAAAAAAAAAAAAAAGAAAAGAAATGATTATTTCAAGTGCAAGGACCCGAGTTTGATCCCCAGTACCGCCCCCCCAAAAAGAAATGATTATTTCAGTTGCTTTTCAAAAAAATTAATCAGAGACATCCCGAGCTGCCCATCTGAGGTCTGATCGGCTGTGATAACCGGCATGCCCTCATGGCGGGGTGGGATTCCAGCCGGGAGCGTGGAAACTTGACGTTCTCGACAGCCTGGAAATGTAGGATTTCCGTTCGGCTTGTTGTCATACTGAGCTCAGCTCCAGGGACCCCCTCTCCTGCTCTGCGCCCCCCAGCTGGGGGCCAGCCGGGCCCTGTGGCTCAGCGGCCGGTGATGAGCTCTATGACTCCCCACAGCCTCCTCCCCCGGCACCCTGGGCTCAGGCTGCAGGTTGAGGCAGGGCCCCGTGCCCACCCTGCGCCCGCCCCGCACCCAGTTTCACTATCGAGTCCTCTATCGCCTTTGTGCGAAACGTAATCCACAAAATGCTTTCGTGGTAACCTTATCCATCGGCAGCCAGCGATAGCATCTCGTGGCCCGTGACAGGAACTTGCAAGCATGGAGTTAATAATGCAGACTTTCAAAAAACGAGGCCGGCAAAGGGATACAAGGGCGGGAATAAAAGGGGCCGGTGTGGCTGTAATTGGGACCATGTGAACTTCCTCGGAGGAGGATTAGGAGGAGAGACAGGCCTTGCCCACGAAGATTAGTTTCAATTAGACGGGCTGGAGGCGAAAGGCCGGCTCGGTGAAAGATTAAAACAAGAAGGAGAAAGTTTCCTCGGCAGAGGCCCTGGGCCTGCAGCAGGGCTGGCGAATCCGCTAATTGAAGGCAAAGCGTGCCCGGGCTCGGAAGAGTGCGCATTAATTGATTCGATGCTGGCTGCTTCCAGCCTGGCCGACGTGCCCCCACCGATGCGCCCAGCTGTGCGTGGGGCAGTGGGGTGGGGGGCTCTGCCCAGCTGAGCCGCAGGTGGGGGAGCAGAGGGGCCCTGGTCAGTGGCCATGCTCACTGACCCCAGCCCGGCCACTGAGGGCTCTGCTGTTCGGCCCAAGCCACAGTGCTGAATTTCTGCTGGCCGCGAGCTTGGTGTCCACAGCCATGGGGCTTTGAGGGGTTCTGCAAAAGGCTTTGTGTGCTGCTGGCTAGGGCTTCCTTCCTGTGTCCTTTACTTGTGCTCCTTCCCTCCTTCTACCCATCTACCCATTCATCTCTCCCACTTTCCATCCACTCATTCACCCTGATTGCTCTCTCCTTCTTCCTTCCTTCCTGGCCTCTGGGGTCTTCTACTTTGAGAATAGTTTTCTCAGTAAGTAAATAAAAATAAAAAACCCCTCCTTGGACGAAAGTATCTACAACTGGATGTGTAGATGCCCACCCCTGCCCTGCTGGGACACAAGCTTTCAGGGTCTCCCTTCCTCCTTGTCTTCCCTCCTTCCACCAAGACCCTGCTGCACGGCGGGCAGCGCCTCCACCTCACCGCCAGCCTATTTATATTTCCGTGGTGACTCCCAGTGTGCTCCAAGCCAAGAACCAGGAGGCCTCCTGGCCAGGCCTGTGCTGAGGTGGCTCTGGCATTGGACGAACCCCAGCCAAGTCCCTGCCTGTGGTTGCTGCTGCAGGAGGAGCCTTGAGCACCTGGCCTGGGACCTGGTGCAGAAGGGTGGCCCTGGAGCTGCCCAGTGCCATTGTCCCCTGCACCAGGAGAGGTGGCAAGGGCCAGCTCAGGCCATGGATCCCGGCCTGTCCTCCTCCCTTGTGGGCCCTTGCACAGTGTGAAGGTGTGCCAGGCCCTGCCGGGAGCCGGAGGCTGGGTGTGACCAGCACCCCACTGCCTGTCACTGCAGGGCTGGTCGCTCCTGGCCTCCGTGGCCGCTCCCCTCCAGGGCCTCTGTGCACACAGTGTGCGCGTGTGTTTTATAAATCCTTCCCATTGTAATGACAGCTAAATTATGGAAAATGCATTTTCACAGCTGGTGAGAAAAACCATTAGCATTAATCAAGGGCCCAGCCTCGTCGGGGATTCTCGGGCCTGTTTGGTTGGTAAAGTTATGGATGCGCTAAGCGGTTGTTAGCGGGGTTCATTTGAAGCCAGGCAGCCATTTGTCTTCATGCGTTCGTTCCCGGGATGCAACCATGGCCACCCTGCCCTGTGTAGGACTCTCCCAGAGCTGAAGGCCACCTCTGCCCCAGGAGGCAGGGCCTGAGTCGTGGTGCCATCCAGGTGGCCGGCGTGGTCACAGCAAGGCGGAGCTGCTGCTGTCTCTCTGGTGTCTGCCAGGGTGCTCACGGGGCAGGGCGGGAGCCTCAGTGTCCTCTGTGACTCCAGCACAGTCTCCTGTCCGTGTCCTGAGCTCTGTGTCCCTGATACCAGGTCCCTGGTGGCCCCATGAGGAGCTCAGACCCAGGGGTGTGGCTGACTTAGACCTGGATGTCAGAGGCCCGTGCCGGGCGGGGTTCAGGACATGCTGGGACTCCGGATGACCTCTGGGCAGCAGACCACGGTACAGTGAGCAGGTCTCCACACTCACCTCTTTTCAGGGTTCTTCCCCAAGCCCCCTGACCCAGGCCAATGGTGAGAAAACAGCGGACAGACCCAGAAGGCAGCCTCTGAGAGAGCAGCCGGGTCCTCTGAGGACACCCTCGCAGCCCTTTATCTCCTGGTGTCTCCGTGGTGCGGGAGACATGCAGGCTGCACGGCCATTGCCTTCACCCTCGCTCCAGGCTCCCACAGACTCCACCAGCTTCCGGGTCACGTGCACAGCGGCCAGCAGGACACAGGCGGCTCCTGAGCCTGGTGACCAGCCCCCACCCTCTAGCTTTTCTCTAGCCCCCAAAGACCTTCCCAGCCCTGGCTTCCTGTCCCCCTGAGTCCCACGTGCCTCTGCTGGGAGCAGGCCCAAGCTCTTGCAGTAGAGTGACTGCTGGCTTCTCCATCAGCACCCAGCCTGTGTCCTTGTGCACGGCTCTCAGGATATGACCGAGTCTCTGCCATGTGTGTGTGTATGCACACATTTGTACACATGCATGTTTATGTTTATGTGGACGTGTCCTTAGGTATGCACGCATGTGTAGCCTGTGTATATGTGTGTATGCACGCTTTAGCACATTAGCATGTACTTGCACACATGTGCATGCAGGTTGGTCTACACACCAGGTGTCCATCTGGTTTACCTGGTTCTCTCTGCTGCGAGCACGGCAGTGCCCCCCAGTGGCAGCACACAGAGCTGGTGCCAGCCTCCGTCCTTTCTTCAGAGCAGGAGCCAGGTGCCCGAGACGTGGCTGCTCAGGGCTGGGATAGGATGAGTGGGAGCATCTCATAGTGCCAGGAAAAAGAAGGGACTCAGAGATGAAAAGATGGGGCTGAAGAGGAAACGGACATCTGGAAGGCACTCCCTGGGGACAGAGCTGGGGAAAGAGGGAACAGTGGCAGACAAGAGGACAGAGAGACAGGAGGGGAAGAGCCGTCTTTGCTGAAAGGTGGGGTGCGGCTGCTCCCCTGTAGAGGGGGCTCCTCCCTGCCCCAGAGACTTCGCGGAGGCCCCCGGCAGGCCCCCTACCACTGCTTCCTTGAATGGGCACTGCTACCAGCACGGCGCCCCCGCTGGGACAGCAGAGGGAGCCCAGAGACTGCATCATTCCTGCGGTGCTGCAGGCCTGCCAGTGCCCAAGGCTGGTCTCTGGGCTGCTGGACCTGAGTGCTCACAGTCAGGCAGGTTCCTGTGGGTGAGGCGCTGCCTCTGGATGAGGGCGCTGGGGGCTGGCACCCAGGCCTCAGGAGTCACCTGGCCCGGCAGGGTGTGGTGGGCCCAGTCCTGCACTGGGCTCGGTTGCTTCTTCCGTGAGTGGGCGTGGGGGCCCCAGCGGGGCTCAGGGGTCTGCTGAGCACCAGAAAGGACGCGGTCACTATGTCATCTGACAGCTGTCATCACAGCCTGGTCCACACAGCCCTGGAGAAGGAGCGGAGGTGTCCCTAGCGCTGGGGAGGGCCCCACAGGGCTGACCGCTGTCTACGCCGGCTTCAGGATGGCCCTAGGGTACAGCACCCGCACCTCTCACCTACATCTGCATCACGGGGGCCGGGGCCTCAGGACACCCAAGTGCCACACCTCCCCCATGCCAGTGGGGCGCCTCTACGTGGTGCCACCAGGACAGGCACAGGGCCAGGTCTGGGTGACATTGTCATCCCGATGTCAAGGTGAGCTGGCTGCCCCTCTGTGGTGCCCTGGGACAGGCTGTTTTCCCTGTGTGCCCAGCGAGAGGGTTTTCTTGGAGCTTAGCTTCTTGCTCAGTGATCTTCTAGGAGTCAAACAAGACCAAGCACAGTGACAAGCCAGCCAGGACCCGTGCCCAGGACAGCGCCCAGGGCTGTCAGAAGAGCCAAGGTGGCAGGTCCTGTGTCTTCTTTCAGATCTTCGTGTTGAAGGAGGCCCGGGGGCCAAGCAATAGGAAGGAGGCTGGCTCTGCAGGACCAGCTGGGAAGGCCTGAGCCAGCAGACACAGGTAGTCGCTGGGGGCGTGAGAGGAGCCCCCATGCCTGGTTTGTGCTCCCTGGAAGGCATTTCCGGAGTGGCGGGGTGGGCACAGATCTGCCTTGGCCTTTGGTGTGTGGACAGCCTTTAGCTGTGGCGGAGACTCCTGGCTGGGGTCCCGAGCCACCCAGCGGCTCCTCTCAGGGCAGAGCCTGGCGCTGCTCAGCGCTGAAACTCCTGGGAGGGGCTCAGGTGCCAGTCCAGCTCCATCTTAAGGGGCAGCGTTACCAGCAATAGCTGAGCCGGGAACTCTTTCCCTTCCAGGGGCGGCAGGAGGATCCCTGAGAGACCTTCAACCGGCGGCTGGGTGGGGTCTGGTAGCCAGGGTCCCTGGCTTGGTCCCTGGCCTTGGCTCTGAGCGGGTGCCAGAGGTCAGCACTGCTGCCCTGGTGCAGGACCCACCTGGCTGTGATCTCTCTCCTGCCCGCTCTATGGCCCCTCTTGATGGAGCAGGAGGGAGGCTAGCCCCAGGTGAAAATCTGCCCACACTCGCCAGACACGCCTGACCACTCACTGGGGGTCCAGGAAGAAGGGCACCCAAGTGCCCATCTCCACTGGAGCCGGCCCTGGCCGGGGGAGTGGGGCCGGCCCTGCCACTGGGAGCACAGGGTGCAGGCAGGGGCAGCCACTTGCTGGACAGGTGTTTTCTGGGGTGATCCTCGTCCGTGCTCGTTCATTCTCTGTACCTTGTGCGTCTCCCAACACCCCTGGCTGAGCACATGGCCCAGTGTCCACAGGGTGGGACACGGCTGCTCAGGCAGGAGTGAGGGGCACCAGGCCCCCATGGGCAGTGTGCACTCCAGCCAGTGCCGGGAGTCGTGCCCGGGACATGGGCATGCCCGGTGCACTCCTGCACAGGGGCGCGCAGGCCGGAGCAGGGTGAGTGGGATTAGAAGCTACTCTGTTAAATTTAGTGTAAACTTTCAGGTGAGAGTGATCATGAGTTTTAAAGGTTCTGTTCATTTGGGGCTAAACCAACAGCTCACCAGGCTGGGGCTGCTCACTCTTAAAAGTCAACGCAGTAATGATCAGTTTGTTAGGGTTAGGTGCAATAAATACTCAATTCCCCATCTGGCCAGAAGGCTGCCAGCCTGCTGACGTTAGCTAATTGCCGATGGGGGGGGGGGGGGGGGGGGTTATTGCCTGACATCCCCGCCTCCCCACACCTGCTGTGCTGCCGCTGCCGCTGCCGGGATGGGGGACAGAGTCTGGCTCCAGCCCGGGTCCTGTAGAATCCTCCCTGGGAGATGGGACACGGGGCTCTGGGGAGCTTCCTTTTGGGGGCTTACAGACTCTTTCCAGGTCTCAATAGGGGGCACCCAGGAAGGGTTTTCAGGCCCCTGCGCCGAGGTGCAGGCCTCACGCTTCCTCAGGGGACTGCAGGGTGATCTGATGAGGCCTTCCTGGGGCCCCACAACCTCCCACTCAGACGTAAGAGGAGTCTGTGGCAGCTTCCAGCTCCCGAGCCGCCCCATCCGGGCTCCAGCTCCACTGCAGGCCCAGCACAGTCTCCTCATCCCCGAGCCTTAGGATGGCGGGAGGGCAGGAGGCGAGGGGCTCCCAGCTGGCGGCTGGACCCTGGGGGCAGCCCGGGTGCTCCTCACTGGACAATCGTGACCTGTCCTTGGCCGCTCTGCTTCCCCTCCCTGAAGAAATGAAGCCAAAGGCAGCAAAGTGGCCACAAACAGAACCAAAGCTGCTCTGGGTAGGGGCATCGAAGGGCAAAGAGGTCCGAGCCGGGTGAGGCCTGGGGCAGCCGTGGGCAGAACCTGCACCCTGCATCCGGCCTCCACATTGCAGCCACAGCCGGGAGAGGCCTGGGGCCCTGAGGGGGCCTGGACAGAGAGTGCGGACCTTGAGGGGTGGGGTCAGCAGCTTGCACCCCACCTTGTGATGCCAGAGCTGGGGGTCTGCCCCAGGAAGGCAGGTTGGTTCTGCTCAGGCGGGCGAGGCATCGGGTCTGCCCCTGCTCTGCCAGGTCCCCCCACTGTCTAGCTTGGTTCTGAGCCACCAGGGTGGATGAGGGTCAGTTCTGGGCTGGCCCTGAGGCCGCCTCTCTGGATCAGGGGTACTGCTCTTCCCTGGGGGAGCTGGGGATCAGCACACCTGGGCCTCAAGATTGAGCTGATCCCCACGGCCCCCTCTTGTCCCCATGTCATGTCACTGCCTGCGAGCTCTGAGCACCTCGGGAGGGGCACGAGTGGCCGGGGTGAGCTGGGCCTGAAGGGCAGGTGGAACTCGCCAGGTAGTGGGGCCTAAGCGGAAGACAGAGGAGCTTGGATTGGTGCCTCGTGGCCCAGGGAGCCCTGCATGGCTGTCACAGCCACTGTCCTCAGGGGCCTTGGATAATCCTACAGGCAACGCCTGGCCAGGAGCAGGTGGACCCCTCCCAGCTCCTGTCCTGGGTCTAGGGGTCTGGCTGGCTTGGCATTGCCATGAGATATCATAACATCACCTCCCAGGCTGGCGCTGTGGGGCACAGGGCACATGGCCCAGTGACGAGGTTCTGTTGGGACAGCAGGGAGCAGTGTGGAAGCCCAGTCCCACCCGGCCTGTGAGTGTGCAGCAGCCCCATGAGGGGCTCCTGGGCACTGGGCGACGGGGTGGGAGCCAGTCTGGGGCTGCCTTGCGCTGCCACTCCCTTGCAGCCCTGTCCTCTGCCACGGACACTGGAGGAGGTGGAGGCTGAGGACCCCCTCACCGATCCCCCTTCCCAAGTACCCTTGGATGCCCAGAGCCCCAGGGGGCCTAGGGGAGAAGCCTGGGGAGGGAACCCAGCAGGGACAGGTGGCGAGATGGTGTGCAGAGGGCTCAGTGCCTATTCTGAGGTCACCCGTGGGCCCTGTCGCCACACGGCTGGGGGCCTCCAGCTCTGGGTTGGCCATGGGGAGGGGGTGACATGTCAGTGACAGGGCAGAATACGGGGACCATGGGCTCTGCCCTGATTGTCCAGGGAAGTGGCTGGCTCCATGGAGAATTCTGGCAGGGCTTTCTTGCGGCTCTCGGAGGGCCCACCCCACCCCACCCCACCCCGCTGGGCTGTGTTCATGAAGCGAGGGGAGGTGGAGCCCCAGGTGAGGGCAGACCTGGATGAGAGAGAAAGATGCAGGAACAGGGAGAGAGGCAGATAGGGTGGTCGGGGGAGGCCCCTCACTCAGGAGCAGCCGCTGGGTCCCTGGGCCTGGTCCCTGGGGTTCTCCTGGCAGGTCTGGGTCTGGGGTCTGCACACAGTGTCCCTGGGGAGCTGGCTGCAGAGAAGTAGAGCCCCGGGGCCCCGTGTGGGGTCAGGGGTGACCCTGAATGCTCTGGACAGCTGGCCCCTGCCCGGGCCTGGCTGTCTGAGGTCATGTGGCAGCGAGGGCCATCTCAAGGGTCCGGAGACAGATGATCCCCGAGACCCGAGACCTGTCCCTGCAGGCAGCTCTGACTGCAGGAATGTCACACCGTGCATGACATGCAGGGGATCTGGTGCTGGCCAGACACATGCTCTGGGCCTCCCTCCCGCCACTCCCACCGGTACATGAGGGACCACAAGTGGCCCTGTCTACCCCCAGCAGAGGGCAGGACTGCGGCCCTGAGAGGCCCTGAGAGCCCCACTGAGTGGCCTCCAGCTGCACAGGGCTCTCCTGGGGCTCCTGCACCGGGTCCTTAGCCCAAGGCCACGGCCACCGCAGGTCGGGGATTAGCTGGCCCACAAGGCATCCTCGCCGGGAAGAGCTCGAGAGCTGTGTTTATTTAGATTTTCCTAAAGCTGACAGCTTGAATCAGCTTAATTTGCCTGAAGTATACCAACCATCCTCATATTTATTTTACGATATTTCACCGGTGTAACCCAATCCGAACCTTCCCGGCCTTGTTTAGGTGGCTCGGGAGTGAGCATCTGTCTCCCACCCCCACGGCCGCTGACTCGAGTTCCAAGGACAGCAGGAAGTGGGCCCATGGCGGGTTCCGGGCTGGGCTGGGCAGGCCTTGAGGGACTGGGGTGGGTGTGGGTGCTGGGGCTGAGGGGCTTGGCCTGGTCCCAAGCTCCGGCTTCCGTGGTGGTGGTGAGGAGGGGCCCACGCTGCCCCGCACCGCCTGGCGCACCTTGCAGGTGTTTTGCAGAAGGAAAGATGCTCCCCAGGACAACACCACGCTGGCGTCAGAGCCGGATCCTGGCCCAGCCCCGGCTGCTCTGCAAGGTCCAGTCGGCCCAGGGTCATCCGGCCCAGGCCCAGACATGGCCAGGCGGGCGGGACAAGCTCTCCCCGGAGCTCAGGTCCAGGCCAGAACCCAGCGGGGCAGAGGTGAGGCACCGAGGGCATTTGCCTACAAGGTCTTTGATAGGAAAGCTATGAAGACAGCTGCCCGTCCACCCCAGGGACGGCTGGCCTAGGCTTCCGGCTCCCACAGTGTCATTACAGGGCCACGCAGGGCTGTGCTGCTATGCAGATGCTTGCTGGTGGCCAGTGATCCCACTGCACTGACCTTGGACTCCAATCAGGCTACTGTCAGAGCAGCTGACGTCAAAGCAGCGGCCTGGGAGACCCGACCCGGCCACGGCTTGCCCTGTGGTCTGGGAGCCGTTGTGGCCAAGGACGAACCGACAGACAGGCACCTTTCAGCAGGCAACAACAACAACAAAAACAAAACTGCCTCCCAGGTGGCCAGGAAGGGTTTCCTGGAGGAGGTGGCATTTGTGCTAAGTGTGCTAAGCCTAGGATGCTGGGGACAGCAGGGTGCTGGGGAGAGGGAGTGTGGGTCCAAAGGTCCTGGTGTGGCTGGCCTGAGTGCTGGAGGCTGCAGTGGCTGGAGCTCAGTGGGGCGAAGGAGCTGTCCAGAGGCCAGGCCATGTGCTTCGGGGACTTTCAGGAGGAAACTTGGAGACCATCAGTGCCAATGCAAGCTCAGTCCAGCGCGGGAGGAAGGGGGCTGACGGGGCCTGAGGGGCTCTGGTGTGGAGGGTGGGCAGCTCCTAGCTCCTCAGAGGATCCCCAAGCGCCAACAGCATGTCCCTGGCCCCGTCGCTCCCCCTGGAGTGGTGGCCTGGGGCCCAGCCTGCCCCGAGTCCCCACTGCCACTTGCAGCCCTGGGCGCTGTTGGGCTTTTTGGAGAAGGGGCTCTCAGGCCACGAGAGGTAGGGCAGTGGCCGCCTGCTGTCCCTGCTCATGCACAGGGCTGCCTGGAGGGGGTGGGCTGGCCTGGGCATGGGGCAGGGGTGAGTGGGTGGGGCTGCGTGGCCAGGCTGGGCCCCTGGTGGTCGCCGGCCGCCATCTCGGCTCAGCTCTTCACACATGAGCGCTCCCCCGGGCAGGGGCCACGCTGCACCACGCCATACATCTCTGTCAAAACCCCCATGAATAAATTAACCTTTCTAAAGATTAGCACACTCTAATACCTCAGGGTTTTAAGCAGAAAAAAACACTAAAAATGTTTTGACAGAGCTCAGAGAGTTTGCAGGGCAGCATCAGCAAACACCCACCCGACCCCCTTAAAGGGCCAGCTACACTGGTCAGGGCCGGGCATGGCATTGGCCTGGCCAGCCCTGGACACCAAGGAGGGGCATGGTCCTCTCCGTGGGCTGCTCGGCAGGAAGGGCCGTGAGCTGCGCCCGAGGGTGGAGCCCAGCGTCCTGGCCTTCGCATCCCTGTGCGATCAGGTAGAGGAGGCCACCAGGCTGCTCCGGGCCCTGGCGCTGTCGGAGATGAGCGCGTCCAATATCCTGGGGCCACACAGGGGCTGGCTCTGTGGCTACCTGTCTGGGGGCCAGAGGGAGGCCTGCGGGGCAGCTGGGGGCTCAGAGCCACAGGCCGAGTCCCAGTTGTGCCAAGTGGCCCGGGAGGAGCAAAGGCCCGAGGGATGCAAAGGCTTGGAGCCAAGGAGCCGGGACCTGGGGCCACTGGGTGCGAGCCTGCACATGGGCTGGGGCCTCGGGGGTGTGAAGCACGGGCCGTGCCATGGAGCGCCTGGCTGCAGGGAGAGGAGCTCCTGTCCTGAGCCCCCCTGTGGAGGAGGGGTGGCCTGGCCGCTGTGGAGGGCGGCCCTCCCCCTCCCCTCCCCAAGACAGACGGCCTCTGCTCGGCCCATGGCAGGTCTCAGGGACCAGACCCAGCAGGGACACAACAGCCCAGCCTGCGGGCATGGAGGCTGGAGCCACCTGCCTCTCCCTCCACATCCCCGCTTCCTGGAGCTGGGCGGCTCCTCCGGGGTCCCGAGCCCCTGGGCTCCCCACAGATCCAGTGAGTGCAGCGCAGTCTCCACAGTTCACAGAGGGAAGCTGCCTGCCGGGTGTGGTGCCCGCTCCCCTCCCGCTCCGCTCTCGATGCAGAGCCAGGTGTGGGCCACACTCCCCAGGCCCTGCACCTGGCAGTGCGAGCGGAGGAGGCACCCGTCTTAGGGGGCACATGTCAACAGCTCCGGGGTTCTTGGGTCCCCTCCTGCCTGGCAAGAATGGTCCCCATGACCGGGCACAGGGCTGGCTGGGTTTCTGTCCTCAGAGTGCCAGGTGGCTTGGCCCTTTCCTTCATGCTGCCCAGAACCTGAGGACAGCAGGGCTTGGCCTGGCCAGGGCTCAGGCCCCCGGGGAGGAGGGGCTGGGTGCAGGGAGGGTGAGGCCAGAGCCCCTCCTCTGTGTGGGAAGCCAGGCTGTTGCTGGTGAGGAGCTCTGATACCTCCCCCCAGCAAGCCCCTGCATCTCAAGCACCAGACTGTCCGAACTCGAAGTCCCGCCTGACACCACCTGCTGCCAGCCCTCCCTGGGAACTGGGGACTTCTGGGTAACGACTGCCCCCGACCCCGTGGTGGTGAGGGTGGTGGTGAGGGTGGTCTTAGTGATGGTCATGCTAACAGCTCCACTCTGCTCTACGCAGCATGCGCCTGCACCCCGCTCCCTTCGCCCTTGGTGACTCCCACACGGTCTGCTGACAGAGGTGCTCAGTACCCCCTTCCCCAGAGGCCCAGGAGGTGCCCGTCTCTGTCCCACCTGCTCCTGGGGCGGAGTGTGGGAGGCGGCTTTGTGAGGCTGGACAGGGATGGCCAGGGCAGAGGGAGACCTGGCAGAACCCCCCAAGGCTGAAACTAAAGGTGCTCCGACCGACGCCTTCCCTCAGGTCACGCGGGGTCAGGACCCAGCTAGCTGGCTGTGGGGGCGGCCGGCAGGTGGAGCCATCCCAGCATGGCTGCCGGGGAGCTGCTGTGGGGTAATGCGGGATTAGCACCCAGGCTGTACACAGAGGCTGCTGCACGGAGACCCTCGCTTTGGACAAAGACATAAATGAATTTCACCCCAGGGAATAAAGAAAACAGAGGCCTCAGCCCAGAGTAGCTTGGGGTGGGGTTAAACCAGGGGACTTCCTGGAGGTGACTCTGAGGGGCAGGAAGGCCTCTTCTCTACCCGTGGGGGGAAACTCAAAGGGCAGGACAGCCCCTGGGTTCACCAGACCAGGTCCCTGCAGTGGGGCGTGAGTGCTGCGGGCTGGCGAGGAGCAGGCCTGGGACCCCAGTGCTTAGCCCTCTGCTCCTGTGGCATCGCTCCACCAGCTGGGGAGGTGACCGGGACCTGGGACAGAGAGTGAGTGAGGTGGTGGTGGGGCCAGAGGTCTGGAGACCCACCGGGCGGGGCTGCCTGCCCGGAACCTCTCGGGGCACCTGACCCCCACCAGGACCAGGGCCCACCTGGCCTGAGGAGCTTCCTCCCTGCACTGCTGCCCTGGGAAGGCAGAGGTGGCCTCAGACCCCGGCTGGGAGTGGCGCCCTAGAGCTGAGCCAAGGCACCGCCCTGAGCAGCTGGCTCCCGTCTGTCCTCGGTTTCCCTGCTCCCACCCCGGCGCTGTGCTGGGGCTCCGTGGGGGTCTGGTCCGGGGTGGGGACCACCTCTTGGAGGGGTGGCAGGGCCGGGGTCTGCGGAGGTCAGGCTGGTGTCCTGTGTGCCCCGGCTCCGCCCGTGCCCCGCTCAGACACATGGCAGACTTCACAAAAGGTAATTCAACGAGCGTTGGACGGGATCCCGAAATGTGCTCACAAGGACCTCTATTTATAGATCCTCACTCCTCTCCAGGGTCGGTCAGCCATCCGTACACTTTCAAGAGTTTATAACTCTATTATTGAATTTAAAGTTGGCTTTGGTTTTAATTCAGAGTGAAAACTGCATACAGCGGGGGAATCCCGGGAATGCATTTGGGGTGAGCGCCAGCCAGTGCTTTTCAGGGCTCCCTGCCCCCGATGCTGGGCTGCGGAATCCCCGCTTGAGGGTGCTGTGGTGGCTTCCCTGGCCAGGTGCTGTCCCCTCTGAGGGGCTGGGCTAGCGTAGGAGGCTGGATCCGGTAGCTGCCGCTGGGCCCCCAACATTGCTGGCTTCCTCTTTTTAGTGTCTGGGGGTCTGGGAGTGAGCTGTCCTCGAGATCCCCTGGGGACGGGCAGCTCGGGGACACAGGCAGTCCTGCCCATGGCTGGCTTCAACCCTGCTCAACTCCATGGTCTGTGTGCTCAGGGAGGGCGGACTCACCGGGCTGCCGTTCCTCCCTCCTCTCCTGGCTCTGGGCTCTGGGCCACACCTAGCCAGTGGCCCTGAATCCTGGAGGACGTTCTTCCAGGCTCTCCCCAGGCCTCTGGGGGGTGGTGGCCAGAGAGGCCTGGGTGGTGGCTGGCGGAGTGGCTGGGAAGCTCTGCCCTGCTGGTCCAAGTGGTGTTGATGGGAGGCGACCCAGGGTCCGTGGCCCACAGGACTCTGGCATCGGCAGAACCAGGGAGCCTGGCTGGGTGGGCGCCGCCTCTCTGCCGGCCAGTAGGGGGTGTCCCTGGCCTACTTTCCCACCACCACCCGCCGCTGGGTGCCTGGGCCAACCTGGGCCCATCTGGAAATGTTTGATTTGATAGAGTGTCGCTTTACATTGCAGAAATGAGCGTAAGCAGGTTTTTAACCCACCAAGTGAGAAATGTGATCTGGGTTTTACTGCCGACCCTTTAAATAAAAAACAGATCGCTTATTAAACCATTATCTCTCAGGGACAGGGTGTCGAGAGGGGACCCGAACCCGGCGCGCAGGGAAAGGTGGCTCCATCTCCAAGTGTGGGGCAGGGAGCCTGGGTGCCACTCCCAGGGGTGGGCACGGGGGACGTGGCACCGCTGCCTGGCTTTGCTGGGGAACAGTGTCCTGGTGACTGCCCAGGTCTGTGTGGCTGGGGTCCACTGCAGGGTCCCCAAGGCAGTGGGCAGAGTTGGGCCTCCTGGGGCCTCCCTCCCTTGACCTCTGCTTGTGAGTGCTGTGACCCTCGCTGCGGAGTGTCCAGGGAGAGGGCTGCCCCGGGCCCTGGGACTCTGCAGTGTTTCAGGATTGTGCTACTGGGTGGTGGTGGCCAGTGCTGGCCCAGGGTCCTGGGCCCTTCCAGGAGCGAGGACCTGGTGGCAGTGGCTCCCGGGAAGCCTCCCTCTCTCTTGGCTCCCTCCATGCTGAGGGCCCTGGCCCACCAGCGAGGGGGAGCGCCAGGGGGAGGTGGCCTACTGCCCCCTCCCTGGGAGATCCGTTTCCAGCTCTTCTGACATCGGGTCAGTCATCGGTTGGTTCTCCTGCCTGCTCTTTGAAGAGCGGTGGGGAGGTCGTAGCCCCCATCCTGCAGATCTGTGGTCAGTGATTCTCCTGCACTGAGCCTCTCATGGTGGCCCTGCAGGTGACCCTGGAAGTGGCCCGAGCTGCAGCCCTGCCCTGGTGCATGGCTCGCCAATGTGGCCGCTTGCTGAGACAGGTTCCCTCGTCCCTGGAATTCAGCCAGCCCTCTGGGCAGCACAGAGTGGGGCAGATGCAGAGGGACCCGACCCTGGTTACCCAGCATCCTTTCCACAGGGGACTGCTCCTTCCGGCCAGGGCTGGTAGGGCTCTCAGGCTAGTAAGGGGCAGGCTGGGCCGGAAGGAGTGGGCTGGGCACCCCTGGTGGGGTGAGCTTGGGGCGCCTCAGGAGCAGGTGCACTGGGCAGCTGTCCCAGCTGGTGTCTGCCACATCAGTGCCCTGGGGGCGTCTCTCGAGGTCCTGACTGGTGGCCGGCCTGGCAGGTGCTCTCTGACAGTGACACCACGGGCCCAGAGCCTCAAGCCTGCTCGTGGTCCCCACAGTGGGCCAGGGCTGGGTCTCTGCTGTGCAGATGACGAGAGGGAAGGAGGGCCTGAAAGACCCCAGGGAGGGGCGGGGAGTGTGGCAGGAAGGAGCCTCGGGACCAAGTGCGGGGTGAGCTCCACTCCAGCCTGGGTCAGCCGGGCTTCTGAACCAGATCCTTCGGTCCCGGGGAGCAGAAGCAGCCAGGTCCACAGCTCTGGTAGCACCTGGGCCTGCTGTGGAGGATAACCACACGGTCACAGCCTCCTGCTGTCCCCTAGCAGGAAGTCCTCGGCAGCACCCCCCCTCCACTGGCCGCCACCCTCCTTGCTATGGCCTGCTGACCATGTGGATTGGCCGGGGCAGATTTATCTCTGCTGTCACGGCCAATGGAAATATGGTGCTGCCCGTGTCCATGTGTAGCTACAGTGACCGAGCCAGGACCGGGACCCATAGGGTTTATGGGCCCTGCCGGACCCGTGCATCCATGCGATGCCAGACGTGGGCCCTACACAGGGCCCCCGGGTGGACTCAGGGTGCTCCTGACCTTGAACAGGGGCTGGCCCAGGCAAGGCCCCTCATGGGTGGGCGAGGGTGAGGGGTGCGACAGGGCCGTGGTGCCCGGTGCCTGGGGCAATGAAGCTGTGGCATCACCAGATGGCAGACTGGACTGGCTGTGGGGACAGCTGGGGGGAGCTGCTGGTGGCTCTTGGCCACAGGAATCCGATGCCCCAAGGTCCTGGACACTCAGCCAGGAGCCTGGTTCTCTTGCCCTTCTCCTAGCTGCTGTCTGATCTCTGCCCCCGAGTTGCTGGCCAGAGGGCTCTGACATGGTCCTTCGAGCTGGGGACCCTGGGTCCTGGATGTTCTGGGACCTCCTTAAACTGCGGCACAAATGAGCCAGGGTGACCTTGGTCTCCTAAGGCCACTAAATCCCACTACAGGTCCACTGGCATGCCACTGTCCCTTGTCCCATGTCGCTGGGTGGTGGACATTGTTTGGTGGGCAGGCTGCATTGCCGAGCCCTGTGACTGCTGTCCTGGGTCCGTAACGCTGGCTCAGTCCCAGAGGTCTCTGGGCTCCTTGGTGCACACAAACCCAGCATGTGGATGGGGCTGCCCTGCCCACGCCAAGGCCGAGGGTGAGGGTCCCCGACTGGTCCCGGGCAGGGGCCAAGTGCTCCACCGAGGGCTCATGCCATGGTCCTGGGGACAGGAGTCACCCAGGGGTCCATCTGCCCGCCCCAGCCTTGGAGGTGCTGTGGACTGGGTGCCCGCAGCCTCTGTCTGCCCCCTCCGCCTGGACCTTACTCCTAACATGGAGGCTTAGGTGGGGGTCAGCGAGTCCCAGAGCCCAGACCTGGTGGGGGTGGGGGTGGGCGTGGGTTCTTGGTCCTGCCTGGGGGGGTGAGTGCCATGGGTGGGGGTCCCAGGCAGCAGGAGGCTTGGGCCCCCGCTGGTGTCTCCCTGCCCTGCCTGCTGTGGTCCTGGGGATGGTGACCACTTTCTGTGGGCTTGGAGTCGGGGACCCAGAGGCAGAGGACAACTCTGAGTGCGCAGAGTGACAGGGCTTCCGTCCTCATGTGCCCCGGACCTGGTCGGCAGAGGGCACCTGTGTCTGTGGACAGGACCCCCCACCCCAGGCCGTCTCTCTCTGAGCATGGTGAGCGCCCCTCGGACCCCTGCTCTCTCTCCGTGGGAGACACCAAGGGCTCAAAGCCAGCTGCTGCTCAAAGCCCCAGGGCCCTGTGGGTTTCGGAATGAACAAACCTTCCTGAGTTGGCCACTGGGGGTGAGGGCCGTAGGGAGCCCTGGGTCTCACAACCTCCAGGTTGCTCCAGCCCCGGGAAATAGCACCAACTTAAGCCATGCTGCGTGTGACCCTACTGGGACCGGGCTCTGAGCTCTCCTTTATCTGGGCTGGGGGCGTCACAGCTGTGTGGACTGAGGGGATGGAGGGACCAGGTCTGGGACATTAATCCCAGCCAGTGGCCACTGGCCAGACCTCGCTGCTGGCACAGCACAGGACTGGCCAAAGGACAGAGCCCCGAGGGGGCGCCCCTGCCGGTCATGTGCACTGAAAGACCCTCCTGCCAGTCTGCCAGCCGTCGAGCCCCGCGCCCAGCACCTGGCACGCGGAGGAGGGGACACTCGGGGTCAGACACCGGCAGGCAGGTTGCAGCCTGGCCCTCGTCCGCGTCCGCCCTGGGCACCTTGATTTACTGGCCCGCTCCCGGAACGCCTCCCGGGTGGCTAGAGGCCCGCCCTGCCCCCGCGCTGCCCCGTGTGGCTGAGCTTGGGAAAATCTATTACCGCCGAGTCATTAATCTGGGGCTGCCGCCTCGGGCGCTTTCTGGCCCCTCTATTTAATGGGCTCTGCTTCCTGAGCGCCGGAGCCGTGCTGCTTGCCTCTCTTGATCAGCTTTGTTTAATTATCAAAATATTTGATGCAGAAAATTGACATTAGTTCTGAAGGTTCTGCCCTCCTCCCCCACCTGGCTCCTGGCGACATTGAGTGGCTCCGCCGTGGTGCCATCACCTCAGAACAGCAAGTGGGCTGCTAGCCTTTGCTCGGCCAGGCGGACATGACAAGCCAGGTGCGGTGTGGGGCTGCCCGGCTCTGCCCTGGGCGCCCGGGCTGCACCTGGTCCAACCCATGCCCAAGGGCAGCTTGGGGGAATGGCTGGAGCTTGGACACAGCTTGCTGGGCCGCTGTGGGGACCCCTGAGCCTTTCTGTGTCTCCCTGTTCAGCTGGAGCCCGCCCTGCACCCCTGAGCTTGGGCCCTGCCCAATTTAGCTCCTGCCAGCGGGCAGCTCAGAGCCCAGGTCAGTGCTGGTGGCCCGGGCATCCTGCCCTTCTGCACAGCCCCTGGCGGGGGACAGGCCTGAACAGCAGAGCCCCTGCTTTGGGGCACCGGGGATCTTCCTGGCCAGCTGTATGCTCCAAGCCTGCAGCAGAGGAGGACAAACCCGGGGTGGGAGCAGCCTGTGGTCCTCAGGGCCGGTTGAGCCCGGTGGCAGTCCAGGCTGCGCCTTTCTGCACACCTTTGTTCACATCCTGGGAGGCGGGGGCTGCACACGGCCCTGCTGAGGAAACAGACTGGCCTTGGGCTCTGCCTGTGTGTATGGGGCAGGCGTGAGCCCCATTTGTGTAGGGGTGTGCCTGCTTGTGTGGGACTGTGATGCGTGAGTGTACACGTGGGAGCTCCTGTGTGCTTCTGTGTGCCTGCCTGTTCCATGCACACATGCACACGTCCACAGTGCCCGCTGTGAACTCCCCACCAGGGCCGTTAACGTTGGTGCTTGGGTCTGTGTTTGTCTATCGGTGTCACCAGTCTGCACTTCCTGAGGTCAGTGGTCACCAGGTGTGGCTCCCGAGTGGCCAAGCTGAGGGCCTAGTTCTTGGTGTTGGGCTTTTGAGCAGGGGCGAGGGACAAACATGCCCTGGTGAGTCTCGGCAGACCTGGAACTCATTTCGGCTCCCACTCCCCAGTCGCAGTGGGTGTGTGTCCTGGGTTCAGCTTATTTTCAGATGTCAGATAATTTTCAAAACAGAAACTAGTTTCAAGGTTGAGAAAGTACCGTTATGGAAAACAAGTAGCGGTCAAGCTTAGACGCCTCGCAATCAATGTCCCCAGGGAGGGACAGGGCACAGGGACTGTGTCGCGCACTCTGGGAGGCAGCGCTGGCTCCATCCGCATCTGCAGGAATGAGGAGAACCAGCTGCACAGGGTGCTGACTCCCTGAGCCCTGGGCTGTGCCCTGGGAAGCCAGGGATCGGGCGCCGCTTGTGGCTCCCACCTCGCTCTGGTGGAACCCAGTGCGTCTTTGCTGTGTTCTGGAAGTGGCTTGTTGTCTCCACCCTCTGTCCTCTGCCCAGCATCGACGGCGACGCTCCCTGCTCCCTGCTGCCGGGGTGATGGTGCCTGTCCAGGGTCCTCCAGCAAGGAATCAGCCTACGCTGCTGTCCCCCGGGGTCCAACACCAGTTTAGATGAAGCCAACTGTGCACTGTCCCGTCAGAATCTGGAGGGAGCTGGCAAGGTGTCTGGTGGGGAGGGGCCCAGGGCCGGGAGGGCCCCGGACCGCACTCTGCTGGGCGGGCGAGTTGGGCACAGTGCCTTCCTGGGGCTTTGCTGGTTTCTGAGTGAGGAAGAGTCTACCACGAGACCTGCAGTGGGGGGATTTCAGGAGGACCCCGATAAGAGTGGGAGTCCACAGGGAGGCCCCAGAGTCATACGGGACAGCCCATTTCCTGGCTCCTCCGGCATTTCTGGTTGTGACCTCCATCCTACTGCAGTTCTGCTACCCAAGCCCAGGTGCTGGCAGACTGCAGGCCCCACGGAGGCTCTGTGGGAGGAGCCGCCTGCCTCTGCCCACTTCACTGGCTCCGGGCGTCCCTCGGTTTGGGGCCGCTTCACACCAGTGTCTGCCCCTCCTTACTTGTGTCTGTGTCTTCCCTCTTTACCTGGACAAGAGCCATCAGATCAAGGCCACCTTAAACCCAGAATGATTTCATCTCAAGACCCTTAGGGAAAAGCCAGGCTCTGTGGGGTGTGCCTGTTCTCCCAGAGGCAGGAGGATCATTTGGACCCAGGAAGTTATGGCTGGCCTGGACTCTGTCTCAAAAGAAAAAAGGGAAGAAGAAAGGAAAGAAGGAAGAAAGGAAGGCAGGAGGGAAGAAAGAGAGGCAGGATGGGAGGGAAAGGTAACGAAAAGGAAATCCTTGACTAATTTCATCGGTAAGACCCTAGTCCCTAATACAGTCGCATTCTACAGCTCATGGTGGGCCTGGATTCAAGTGGCCCCATTCAGTCTTGCGTGGCCAGATTTTCCTGGTTGCCACAGGGACTGGTGGAAAGGAAGTCAGTTGGATGTTGGGGAGCAGCAATGGCTGGGTCTGCAGAGGGCATGAAGCACCAGGGAGGCCGGGCCACCTCTACCCCAACCGAGTGCCCCGCCAGCAGGGCTCCTGGGCCTAGGAGGGTTTCAGGGTCAGGGTGCAGGCCGGGCCTGACGGCTCCGAGGAGCTCTGGTGGGTCGCATGCTCGCACAGTAACCAGGCTTTTAAATCTTGGTTGAACTGGGCAGGAGGCAAATGGACAAACTAATAAATAACCATGGTAATGACCTAGCGCCCTCCGCCCGTGCTCTTTGATCTCATTGTTCCCGACGCCACCCAAGACAGTGGGCGGGGAGCCTGCAGTCCTCACGTGGCCGTGGCCGTGGCTGCCGTGTGTTGTTATTGTGACGGAGCTGGAAGCCCGCCTGGGCCTGGCTGTGGGGGGATTTCAACACCCAGGGCTGTTTCCCACCCCGGTGTCAGTGCAGCCCCTCCCGAGAGCATATGCTGGGGACCCGCGAAGGACAAAGGGACCCCTCCACAGGGCTGGGCCCCCAGGGCGCTGACTCACGGGGTCAAGCCCGCTCTTCTCCCCAGCCAGCGCACAGCTAGACAACAGCTAAACATAAACACGTGCGCGCGCTGGGGTCTGAGGCCTCCGGACACCTTGACTTTTCGCTGACACTCAGATGAGTGCGCCCCAGGGACTCCTTCTCTGTGCTGCCACTGCGGACCTGGCCTGTCCTCTCCTCATGGTCCCGTCCACGTGGAGGACAGTCCCCTCCGCAGCCCCGGACCCGGTGCTCACCTGGCTGCCCATGGGAAGGACGACTGTGGTCGCCTGCCCTCTGCACTGTGGGGCTCTGGGGTCAGACCTGTGTGTGAGGCGCACTTCGGGGAGAGTGGCTGCCCTGGGGCCCTGTCCGAGCCCTCTGACTCAGGCTGTGTCCCCCACACCTCGGCTTCGGCCTCTACCCCGCCCTAGACCCTGCCTGCCCCCATCTCCTGCTTAGTCCTGTGGCCCCAAACCCGCACGGCCCAGCGCAATGGCCCTGGGGCTCCCCGCTCTCCGCTGCCCACCCTGATCTGCAGCACCCACGAGCACACACTGAACGCCCTGCATGCAGTTGGTGCTCGGCCTCTGGGTGCATGGGGGCAGTGCTGGGGGTCTTGGTCAGGCAGGGCCTCCTGTTCTGTCCTGAGGGCGGGCTCAGCCTCGACTGCTAGACACCACTGCCCAGCGGTCCCCTGTGTGTGGAGACCACACATGCGTCAGAGCTCAGAGGGACGGGCCGGGTGTGGACACTTGGGGACACCAGCTGATGGTGGCTCTAGAGGGGCCACAGTGAGGCCCCAGTGGGCTTGGGCCTCGGGACCCCACACAAGGAGGTCAGGGAGGACAGAACCTAGGAGGGGCCAAGAGGGGCCCGAGGTCTGAGAAGCTGGGGTGGGGTCGTGGGCGGTGGGGCTCCGTCAGGGCGTGGGAGGTAGGTGGCGTCAGGTGCTGCTGTGGGGCTGCAGGGAGGACAGAGAGGTGCCAGACTGTGGCTCTTGACGGGGGTGGCTGGAGGGGAAGCATGGGGCTGGGACTCAGGGAGGCTGGTGTGAGGAATTCAGCCTTAAGGCGTGGAGAATCTTTCCCTTGCTCCCTCTTCCCTGGTGGGGCCTCACTGTGCCCAGATGGCCACGCATAGGGCTGGGGGAGAGGAGCCCCCTGCAGAGGCGCTCACTGGGAAATGGGGGTGACAAGGCCGGCCACTGTTGCAGGTCCCGCGAGACGAGGACGGCGGAGGGCCTGCTCAAGGACCCTGTGTGGACATCATTGCGGCTGCCTGGGTGTTGGGGTTGGGGGACCTTGGGGCCCACCAGGACCTCTCTCCGTGGTGGAGCCCTCACCAGCCCGACTGGCCCAGGTAGCCCCCCTACCGACCTGTTTTGATTTCTACTTAAAGGTTTATGGTGCGGAGCCCCGGGCTGCTGCGCTATGCTAATAGAGCTATGCATATTCGATGAGCCAGACAGCGGGAGGCGGTTGCAGCCCTGCCTCTGGCTGGCAGTAATGAGCCCGGCAGGGGTCCTGGGCTGCCCTCGTCTGTCACTGTCCAGCCGCCCTGAAATATGGCACTGCCAGCCGGATGTCAGAGACACCCCAGGAGGTGGCCCTTCTCTCTGTCCTGTGAGTGCTCCTGCTCCTGGGAGGGACAGCGAGCTCCCCTGAGCAGCCTTGGTCCCGAGTGCAGGACCTCCTGAGCGCCTGTCCTCACCTGCTGGGCAGCTTTGGCAGAGCACCCTAACCTCCAAGAGCCTCTGTACCGCGCACCATCTGCTGGGGCCACTGAGGGCACTGGCCTCACAGGCATGTGTGACAGGCAAATGCAGACACAAGTGGGTGGCCTCAGTCCAGCCCAGCACACAGGGATGATGAACAGGGTGCTGTTTCTGTATCGTTCATGGCTCCCACAAACCCTCACCTCCCAGGTGTGGCAGTTGGGGGAAGGGTCAGCTTGATTTTCTTTAGGACTGGTAGGGCGCACTTCTGGGTGTGTCTGGGTGGTCCTGGAAGTGTGACTTTGGGAACTAGACCTGGTCTTAAACTTAAATTTTGGCCCCGAAGGGACCACATGTAAAGCTGGGGCCAAAAGAGGTGTGGGCACTGAAGAGATTAACGCCAATAAAAAGAAACCAATACTTTGTGCAGGGAGAAGAGAGATGCCTTGAGAGCAGCTGAGAAACCAGCCAGATCCCACCCATAGAAAGTTCAAGAGTGCAAAAATATAAACCTTTCATTTGAGAGGAGTGTTTACTGCTCGAAAAGGGCCTCCTAGGGAATTGGTTCTCTGGGATTCATTTCATTTTGCATCCATCCAGTCACACAGAGGCTACTGCAACAATAGCCAAGGGGGCCTGGCTACTGCTTGTGCTGATGACTGACCTTGACATCGTTCATGTGGTGCTGGTTTTAATGACATACAGAATGCAAGAGTTGTGAGGTCAGGGAGGCTTCTAAACATATTTCAAAGGAAGACCTGGGTGACTAGGCAAAAAGCCTTTGAGAGGGCTGTGTGTAAAGCTATGGGAATGAAGGTAAAGGGGAGTGGAGACCCCAGAAGTTGGAGGCACCAGGAACGCAGAATGTCAGCTGAGGAAGGCTGCAGGCTGTGAGAAGAGCCAGCCCAAGAGAGAGGCCATGAGGGCTGCAACTGGCAAGGCCGTAGGAGCGAGCCTCTGGTGCTCACATCGCACCACCATGTGCTCTGGATACAGGATACGGAGCTACTGGACTTCACGTTTACCCTGCTGGGGTTTGGCCTGGCTTTGGCTCAATTCTTTTCTATTTCCTATTCTCCTATGGGAAAGCTTACTCTACGTACCTTGGAATTACATCTTTTAATTTTTACTTTGACAGACGTATACAGCTAAGAGTTTGCACTGAGTCTCAGAAGAGACTTTGACTTCACTTCTGAAAAATGCTGGAGCCGTTGAGTCTTTACGGGAAGGGCTTTTTGTGCTCTGGTCATAATAGGATAGTTGTATTATGTTAGGCAGAAGTATAACTTGCTATGGTTTTTAATTGGAGATTAAGTATGGTATGAGCATGAAGTTCACAAAGGGTGGGATGTGATGCTTAGGGTAAAGTGTTAACTTGATTTGCTTTAGGATCTGTGTAGGGGATTGACGGAGTACTTGTCTAGGTGGGTCTGGGTGGATCATGGAGGTGGGGCCTTGGGGATCTATGTCTAGTTCCTCTCCTCTTCCTCTCTGGAATTGTTCCTCTACCCTGCTGCCCAGCCACCATGAACTAAGCAGTTTTGCTCCATCACATTTTTCCACCATGATGTTTCTGCCTTGGAGCCAGCTGGCCATGCACTGAATCCCCTGAAACCATGAGCCAAATTAAAACTTTTCTCCTTTAAGTCATGAGTGTCAGGTATTTTGTCTCAGTGACAGGAAAGCTGATTAATACATCTAGAGACACAGTTTCCCCACTGGAAAAATGGAGGTTTGACCAGTGCTGGTGCTCTTCACAGGGCCTGGGGTCCTCCATGCCTGCTCTGTCCCTGTGGTTGTGTCCTGTGGCCCCCTCCTTACCCTTCAGACTGACCAGTGTTTCTGGGGTGAATGTGGGGGTCAGAGAAGAACCTAGTCCAGTGTGTTTCTGGGAGGGTTTGGCTTGGGTTGAAACCACTTTCCCTTTCTATTTGGAGCCAAAGAACCCCAAGGTTTGGGATCCAGAGGCACTGGACTCTGGGTCAACCCCTTTATGCAGAGTGGGCAGCTGCAGGCACCATCACTGCCCTGGGTGGGGCACTCAGTAAGCAGGGCCAACTTCAAGTGGTCAGAGCCATGGGGAGGAAGCAGAGGAGGGGAGGAACGGGGAGCCCAGGGTGCACCTCCCTGGCTGGCATGAGCCCTGGGGAGACTCTCCACTCAGGTGGCCTGGGCCTGCACCCTCTCCCCTCCCCTCTGTCCCTCTCCTCCCCGACAGGTGTCTCCATCCTCTGGCCAGCACACATGGTTCTGCACAGTGGCTGCAGATAGGGGCTTCTCCCCCTGTCACAACAGCCACAGGGTGCTGTGATGTCCCCACGTGGCAGAGGTCAGGACCAGGCAGAGGAGCTGCTCTGGTGAGGACTGTCCACACGGTGAGTGGGGCATGGGGTGGGGTCCTGGAGGAGGCTGCTGAGGAGGCACTCAGTGGAGGAGGCTCCAGGAGACCCAGCTGGAGGGGACAGCAGAGCAGAGGCCATCACCCCCTGCCATGCCCTGGTCTCCTGGAGTGAGCCCGTTCCTCGGGGGATGTCTGTTACTGTTGACGCTGTGCTCGGTTGCCTCCAACCTGGGGTGGAAACATTTATTTTCTCACAGTCCAGCTGCCAGAAGACCAAATTCTGGGGACAAGTCCTCCCCTCTTCTAGCTCCCAGGGCTCCAGGCATTCCTTGGCTTGTGGCTGAGTCCCCCAGCCTCTGCCTCTGTGTCTACATGGCCATCTCCTCTCCACATGTCTCTCGCTCCTCTTCGTACAAGGACATCTGACATACTGGACTTAGGACCACCCTAATCCAGCCTGACCTCAATGAATCACTTCTGTGGTGACCCAAGTTCCACAAAGGTCCCAGTCTCAAGTGCTGGGTCCAGGACTTCATCTTTTGGGGGGTCACTATCAACTCACCATGAGCACACACAGAACCCCAGCATCTCCAAGGGACACGAGGAGTCCATCCTCACCCGCTTCACGCAGGCTACCAGCAGATCGGGAGCCTTTGGGACACACAGAGTCCCTGAGAAGGCTTGGTGAGGGTGGCCATGGGGCCAGATGGAGGCCTGGCTGGCTGTGAGGTGGGGTCCAGGCTGGGTGCCCAGTCCCTTCAGGCCTAGAGGATCTGTGAAGGTTAATTGTGATTGTCAGCCTGACTGGATTAAAAGGCTCCTAGCAGATCAGTAAATCTCACTCCTGAGCGTCCAGAGATGATTGGAGTGCAGGACAGGAAACTGAGGGTGGAAGTCCCGCCCCGATGTGGGTGATACGTCCACTAGGCTCACAGCCTGGGCAGAATGGAAAGGGGAAGGAGGAGGAAGTCAGCCTGTGTTGGAAAAGCTCTGTTCTGCTGAAGCAAGTGTGTCGTTTGCTCCTGTAGCTACTTGTAGATATCAGACTCTGGCTTCTTCAGCCTTTCAATGTGGACTCACTGTGACTTTCAGGGAGCTTCCGGGCCTCAGTCTAGAACTGATGCTGGATCCTTGGTCCCTCTTGTTCTCCGGCTTCCAGATTCTTAGGCTGAATGGCAGCTGCTGGAGTCTCTGCTCTCCAGTGCACAGACAGCCGCTGTGACTCTCGCGCCACTGGACATGAAGCCTGGCTAATTGATCCCCTTGCATAATTGCGCATGTTTCTATTACCCTTTTCCTCTAGAGGACCCTGACCGATGCGGCATCCATGGAGAGTCGGCCTCACGCCTCTCGAGCGGCTGGCAGTGTGACCCCTGGGCTCTGGTTCACTCAGAGTGAGAGTGTCAGGGATGTGGAAGGAGGTCTGCAGGACACCAGTGATCTTGCCCTCTCCCCATAGCCAGATGCTCTCACTGGGGCTGCCAGCTACCCGGGCAAACTTGAACTTGAGACTCACAGTGCCGAGTTCTCAGCACAAGGTCCCAGGCAGGCAGGCAGGCAGGGTATGACTTGCTGTGAACCAAACCTCAGAGGACATCAGCATCTTGCCTTGTATCAGGCAGCTCTAGTTTGAGCCAGTGTGACTCCGTCCAGCCACTCCAGGCTTGAGGGGAGCTGGGGTCCGGTATGAGGGTCCCTGGTAGCAGAAGTGGGGACTCTGATAGCTCTGAGCTATGAGCTGCATGCTGTCCCTGTCCAGGGCTGGCAGTGAGGAGGCTGCTGGTGGGTTCCAGGGTGGGGATGGTGGCCTGGGCAGACGGCTATCGCAGGCGCTGGCCGAGCCTGGGGCAGGGCATGGGCTGCCACTCAGACCTGGGGCTCCTGACCTGCTCGGTCCCCACCTCCAGCTTTGGTAGTGGTTTGGCTCCCGCAGGCCTGGGGTTCCATATGGGGCTTCTCACTCCACCCCTCAGCTCAGAGAATCCAGGCTGACCAGGCTGAAGGGCTTGGAGAGTAGGATGGGGGCGTCACTTGGCCGGTGGACCTGTGGGCTGGCCAGGCCCTCCCTGGGCCATCAGCTGTCCTGACCAAGAGGCCAAGTGCGGGCAGGGCAGAGGGCAGCCCACCCACCAGCTGTCACTGGGGTCTCCGGGCAGGCATCACGAGGAGGCCTGGGCCATGGCGCGGGGACCAGAGCCGAGCCGGGTTCCTGCCGCCATTGCATGTGATCCGTGGAGCCCGGGACGTCTCCAGGAGAGAAATATGGAAGCAATTACTTGAGAGCCGTCGTTTGAGTAATTCCCAAAGAGACACCAGGGCCGGTGCGCGCGAAGCCTGGTGCATGGCGCCCTAATGAAGCAATTAAGGCAAGGATCCTCCGACTTTGATCTCGATGGGGTAATTTTTACAAAAACATCACGGAGTGATAGATACCCATAACTCAGAGTCCTTAATTGTACTTAATTTGTTTGGAATACGAATGTGCATTTAATTAAGCCCCAGCGTGGCCCGTATGCTTCCAGCAGGGCTGTCAAGGAAAATTAAGACCCAGTTTGCTTTCAAAGTTACTGGTTTGTATCAGGCAAGGACAGCAGTCTTCGAACAGAAGGTTAGAGATAATTAGGCCACAAGCTGCAGCATGAGAGAGGCACCGCAGGGAGGGAGGTGGGGAGACCCCAGACCTGGAGTTGGGGCCTGGCTTGCAAGCACGGGGCTCTGCTGGGCCGGCCCTCAGTGTCCACTGCGGGCTCTGCTTCTCGGCCACGCTGGCCCCTGGTGGATCTCAGCAGCAAGGACACACAGCACAGGAACTACGAGCGGGATGGTCCTGACCACGCTCCAGGGGAGACGCAACAGCGAGGGGCCAAAGAAGGCTGACCTGGCCCCTGCTCACTCAGGAAGTTCTGGCCACACAGATGGAGTGGCCATCAAGTGCCCTTCCTGCCTGAGTGGCCTTTTCTGTCAGTCCTTGTCCCTGGGTGTCTTCTGCCCAGCCTGGGGTGCACAGGTTCTGGTGGTCAGGAGTCCCTGGGGAAGTGTTGAGGTGCAGGCAGCTGAACACCGGCAGGTCCAGCAGACATGAGGTCCCCCTGCGCTGCCGGCCCAGAGAAGGCAGAGGATGTGGCCTGTGCCTTGCACCCAGATAGGCCTGGGCTCCTGGGGACACTGAGGTTTGCCAGGGACCCCAAGGACGCTGTGTGGGGTGGCCATGAGGAGCCAGGGCCAGTGGGGAGAGAGAACCTCTGGAGTCAGGCATGCAAGACACAGACATGCAGCCACACACGTGCGGGACGTGAGGACACATGCAGACACGTACACATATGTGTACTGCACCCACGCAACATGTATAGACACAGATGCACACACATGACACGTGTGCACACAAATACAGATGTACACACACAAGAACACAGATAGGACGCGCACACGCACACACACACCTTTCCACACAGATGCACTGACGTGCACCAGCACCCTCTCTCTCTGCTGCTCAGTGCATGGGCTGGGGTTGGGGTCCTGACCTCAGTGGCTCTGTCCATGTGACCCCACTGGACACGGTACTGTGTTTGTCAAGGACCTGTGCACTGGCCAGGGTGTAGTCCTTGCCGTGAGGCCTCCACCACAAGGCCTGGCTAGGTGGGGCTCCCTCCCCAGCGCCTTGGGGATCTGCAGCCCAGCAAGAGACTCTGGCTCTGCCCTGTGTCAGCCCCAGGACGGACAGTCCCAGCCATGGGGAGGTGGCCCAGGTCCGGCCCCAGCCCAGCAGAGGCGGGGGCTGGGCACCTGGCACAGGGCCATGCCTTGCGGAGCATGGGTCTCGGCCTGCTTCCCGGGCATGGGCACCTTTGCTCAGTGGCCTCTGCCCCATCCTCAATCCCTGGTGCCTCTTTCCTAGATGGGCAGTAGTGGCTTGTTGGTGGCCTCCCTTTCAGGGGTTGAGAGGCTCAGTAACTTGCTGGAGGGACTCCGCAGGTGAGGGACAGGTCACTAAAGCCATGGGCCCTGGGTGCAGCCAGGTTCGCTCACACAGACAAGACCCCAGTGGGGGAGCCTGATCAAGGGGGCCCCTGAGGACCAGCCTGCCCCCGGAGCCCCTGTCCTCCAGGCTGCTGGAGTCGCAGTGACCGCAGGGCACACTTGGCGGCTACAGACACATGGAGAGGACCAGAGAGGTGAGGCTTGGGTGCTGCCAGGCCAGGATGTTGCATGGGTGTCCCAGGCTGCTCCAGTAACTCAGGAGGCACGTGCTGTCTTTGGCTGGGGCCTGGAATCCAGGCTTGGGGCAGGGCAGTTGGGCTCTGGGGCTCTGAGGGAACTGCTCTGGGCCTCTCCCTGCTTTGGGGGTGTGGTGGGATCTGCAAGCTCCTGGCATGCGTCTCCCCAGTTTCTGCCTCTGCTCCTCGGGGCGTCCCTGCTGTGTGTCCATCTCTGAGAGCATCTCCGTGTTCCCTTTTCTTAAGGGCCCTGTCACATTGGGTCTCATCTTCACTGTTAGAATTACATCTGCCATTACCTTATGTCCAAGTAAGTTCACATTCTGAGGTCCTGGGGCATTGGACTTCAACATAGGAATTTTAGGAGGATATAGTTCAACCCATAATAATCCTCAGAGGTTGTTGAGAGGTCTGAACAGGCTGATAAGGACTGGAGTATGTGGAGCAGCTGGGGACACATAGTGAGTGCCACATCCTGAGTTCCCAATGGCCCCACCTCTGGCCAGCGTTACCAGAGCTCCTACCTGCAGTGCTTGAGGAAATCCAGCTTCCCCTCACTACAGCCTGAGGTTGCCCAGCCAGGGCCGCCGTGGGAACAAGCCCTCAAGCTGCCAGCACTGGCCAGGGCAGTGCTGCTGGTCAGGGCCAGCTGGGAGCATGATCTGTGCCGGGAATCTCCAAGCCAGGCTTTAGTGAAGGTGGTGGTCTCTGGGGTGTTGGTGGCTGAGCGTGTCCAGGGCACCTGGGTGGCCCAGGGGTAGTGGGTGCAGGGACAGCTCCTGCCCTGACAGCCAGGACCATTGGATACCAGATGCTCCAAGGTCACCCTTGTGAGCAGAGGTGCTGCCTCGCAGCTGCAGGTGTATCTGGGAAGGCACCGTGGTGCTTGGATTTCCAACGTAAAGAATCAGGAGAATCCAGGGTCAAGGGTGGCCACCAGGACCAGGCCACTAGGACAAAACCACCAGGAACAGAGAGCAACAGCCATTCTCCCAACTCCTGCTCCCATTCTGGCCCTGGTCCCACCACTGGCAGTGACTAAAGGAAGCCCTCTGGCAAGGGAGAGGTAGAGCTTGCAGGCTTGGGATCTCAGGGTGTCAAGCAGGGCTGGGGACAGGGACCCCAGGTGATGAGCGGCATAGCCCACCCCTTGGTGTGCAGCACAGTGCACACCTTCTACACACACATGTGCCAGTTTCCAGACAGCGGCCACAGTGGCTGGCTTGTGCTTCTGCAGCACAGGGCCAATGGTCCACTGTAAAGCCAATGTGCCTCTCCCTGTCCAGGGCAGGGGGCAAAGCCAGGAGCCACAATGCCAACAGGAGCGTTTCCAACAGCAGTCTCGGAATCGCCTCTGCACATGCTGGCTCCTCTTCCAGGTCAGTGAGGAGGCCATCTGGATGTTGTGTAACATGCAAATTGTCTCCAGTTGACCAGAAAGGAGGAATTATAGGAAAGGCAAGGGAGGAAGGGGGGACCAGGTCACACGCACACACACGTGCATGCATACACACACGTGCACGCACACAAGCATACACGTGTAGGAAAGCATGTGCATGTGCAGGGCTGCTGTGGTCCTGGTTTCCAGGGCTGATCATGTACTACAGTCCGGAGAAGGTCTCCCCCGCCCCTCCCCCTGGCATCTTGGCTGGTTAGCGCTTGGTCCCTGGTTTGGGGTGACTCCAATGACCACTGTCGCTGGGTCTGGATCTGCAGGGGCCCCTCTCTTTTCTCTCTTCTTCCCTTTGGGTACTGTAGTCCACTGACTTCCCCTGTTGCACATGGAAGGACTGGGGTGCCCGAGGTTCAGCCACCTTCTTCAGCCCTGTCAGCTGGCTCCGCAGCATGCAGAGCCCGAGGGGCACTTGCCAGTCTCCACTTCCACTTAGTGGAGTCCCTGTTGTGTCCCCGGTGGGAACCTTCCTCCTGTGATCAGCAAGACTCATAACGGAAGCAAACTTTCTGGGAATGAGGCGAGGAGCGAGGTGAATGGAGCAGCTTCTACTCCCACACCTTGAGGCCTGGGCCGAGTGTCTGGCCACGGGAGGGGCAGCGGCGTGCCTAGTTTCTTACTTTGAAACATAAACCATCCCTGAAGGCGGAAGACAACTCTCAGCCGTGGCTGCCCCACCACACTGCCACTGGGTCTCTAGGAGGCCGACGGTGTGATGCAGAGCGCAAGAACCCGAGGAGCCAGAGGGGCTGAGCCCAGTGCTGTGTGGTGCGCACCGAGTCACTGTGGCAGAGGCTGGACTGGAGGAGCGGTAACGGAGGAGGCCGAGCTGTGGGCCCGACCCCCAAGCAAGCCGGGTCCCCGAGGGCCCTTTGCTCCCGTCCACTGTGGCAGGGCCAGCGCAACCTGAGGTACCAGCGGCATAGCTCCCAGAGGAGCCACCAGAGGGCCCTGGGTGCTTTAGTGCCGGGGCGGGTGAGTCACAGCGCTATGATGGCAACTGCAAACTCGCTGGACAGGGTCAGTATAGCCGAAAGGATTTGCGGCTGTTGGACCACAGATCCACAGACTGGATGGCTTAGGACATAGCTGCGCCTCTCGAGGTCTGGAGGCCAAAGGCTGTGATCAAGGTGTGGACGGCCGGGCCCTCCCAAAGCCTCCCAAGTGGCTCCAGCATCCTGGGCTGGTGGCTGCACTGCCCCATCTCAGCGTGTCCCATGTGTCTGCCTTCTGCGAGGGCTCCGGCATCAACCACCCCGTGACCCCTAAGTCGGTCACATCCGCAGAGGCCGTCCTTCCAAATCAGTCCCCACACAGGCTCTGGGGTCTAGGACTTGGGCATCTATTCTGGGACACAGTGGAACCCACAGCAACCCACCATGGCCACTTTTCATGGGCCCTGAGCCAGCACCACTTACAGGGGACAAAGGACAGGGTCATCCCAGCAGGTCCTGTGCCCTCCAATCAGAAGTCAGAGGCCAGACGGGGGCTGAGACCCAGGGGCAGGTGCCAGGCAGGACAGAGCCGGCCCTGTGGGGCCCCCCAGCCCACATCTTGGCCCCGGTCATGGGGTCCTCTGCAGAGACCTCACACCAGCTCCGCCAGTGGCCCTGCCAGGCTGCGGGGTACAGAATCTGCAGAGGGGAGGAGCCGGAGGATGTCCTCCCGGTTTTGCCCATGTCCACTCAGCCCCAAACCTAGGCCACCACCCTCCTCGGAGTCCCCAGCGGCCGACATGATCCAGCCCAAGTACGAGTCCGAGGCCCCGCTCTGCAGAGCCCTGTGGGGCTGCTGCCCTGCCCCACCCTTGCTCCCACCTGGGACGCCTCATCCTGCTTTCTTCTCCGTGGTCCAGAGCATCTGCACCACTCAGTGACATTGCAGCTAACAGATTGTCACTCTGCTGCAGTGGCCAAGTTCCTTTTGAAGTGACTGCGGTGGGGACCACGTAGGGCCACCGGGGTGCTTGCAGTGGGGGTGCAGGGGCGGGTTGGGGCCGACTCCTGTGCTCTGGAGCCCACAGGCAGGCGTGACAGCTCCAGCTACAGCCAGAGCCCGAGACCTGTGGTGGTGGCCCTGAAATAATCTCATTTCTTTTAGCCCCAGGGAGAGAAACGCTGCAAAGGAAACCGGAGTTTAATTGTGTAGACTGTGGAAACACAGAGTAAATTGAACTCCTGGGTTTGCCAAGCCTCTCCTGTGAAAACCCAGGTGCTCCTCAGGTGGGTCAGGGCCTGGGAGCCCGGGGCAGGGACAAAGATGAAAGACTGAGGCACCCTGGGCAGAGGGAGACTCCACCCTCACGAGGGGCCCCAGCCGTCACTCCCTGGGGGACCCTGCCCTGCCTTGCCCAGGGCAGCTGCAGCACGAGCGAGTCCTGTCCTCCTCGAGACCCAGCCACCTCAGTCCTGGATGCAGCAGGTCACGGCACACTCTCGGGATGGGGATGCACATGTGCGTCAATATGCGAGGTTTGTTAAGAAATCTGCAGTGGCTTGGGAGCTGGTGTTCAGATGGGGCAGTGATGGGCACAATGCTAACTCGTCTCACTCCCAGAGACAGTGGCCACTGTGCTGGCCGAGGCAGCTGGAAGAGGCAGGGTGGCCCGGCTGCCTGGTGGCCAGGCCTGGTGGCTCCAAACCGCTTCCTGTTACCTTGGGGAGTAAACAGCTGCAATGTCACAGCTTCCACCAGGAGTGTCCCAAAGGGAGAGAAAGGTGCACATCAAATGGGTGGAGCCCCCCAGAGAGCTTCGTCCCCTGATGGCCCATGCTGGGAGGGCCCACGGCAGGAATGGTCTGGGGCTCCTGCGGGTGGTCAGGTTCCTCACAAATCAGCCCCTGTCTCCAGCTGGGCAGGGCTGGAAACCAGGTGGAAGGACCCAGAGTGAACATACAGCCCATGGGAACAGGGGACAGGGCCAGGAGTGTCCTCTTGAAACTTGGTGCAAGCCAGGGCCACATGCTGACTACCAGCCGGGGGTACAGTGAGCCCCACACCACACGATGGGCAGGCACAGGGCTACTGAAGGAAGTGGGCTCCTGCCATAGAGACGGTAGTGGAAGACAGCTCCTCCCCTGCCTGGCCCCGGGTCCCCCGGAGGGCTGACCAGCAGGGGCTTCCTGGGACAGGACACCATCGCCATCCATCCTGCTGCTGTGCTGGCTCTTCAGAGGCCCAGCAGGAGCCAGGCAGGCATGCAGCCTGGGCCCAGGGCCTGGGGTGGGACTGTCCCTTCTCTACTGTGCTCCAGCACTCAGAAAGGACCCCAGCGAACGGGGCTGGGCAGTGGGTGAAGAAACGCCCTTGCTGCCAGCGGAAGTCACCTGGACCCAGAGCCCCTTGGCGAGGTCACTTCTGGGTCCACCAGCGTGTCCTCGAATAAGGTGGGGACGTGAGCCCCCACTGAAATGCTCCTTCCCCTCACTACTCCCTGCCATGCCTACCTGGCTGGGGTGGGCTGCGGGCGGCTCCTGCGACAGTTACCTCTGCAGTGCGGAGGAGCCCCCTGGGCCAGCCTCCTCACACAGGATCCTGGGGGTTTTCCTAGTGTGTCATTTTCATAGATGTGATTACAGTTTGGAGCCTGATATTCTGATAATTATCTTCCTGGGCTTAATCCCTGTGCCCCAGTAATGCCATTAGGACTCCACATGGGAGTCTTAAAATAGTGATTATTTATAGTGTGCGCCATGGCGCATCGAGCAATCTGGCTATCAGAGCACAGGTCCTGGGAGCAGCTTGCTGCGGGCCGCGGGTTACAAAGGGAAGGAAGCTGGGCTGTGAGTCCAACCCCAGAACCCTCTGGAGGGGTGGAACTATGGACAGGACTGGACTGGGTCATCAGGGCTGGGGCCGGCAGATGAACGGTGGGTACACAGGGGACTTCTAGGGCTGTGGGTCACGGGATGACGCTGGAGTGTGACCCTTGTCATTGTCACTTGTTCAAACCGCAGGATGGCCCCCGCCAACAGAACTGTGAAGTCAAGCGCAGGTCTGGTGGCAATGATGTGTCCGTGTTGGACAACGACTGTGGCAACAATATGGCAACTCTGTAACAAAAGGCCCTCTTCTGAGGGAGGCAGGGCTGAGGGGACTGAGGGATATGAGCATTCTCCGAACTCCACTCGGTTTTGCTGTGGACCTAAAAAAAAACCTGCTATCAACACGAAAAACTATTTTAAAAAACCTCTCTCATCAGAGGTCAGTGGCCCTGAAGCAGAGACTGCAAACCACGCACCCGGTGCTTGGTCATGGCCAGTGCTCAGGAGCTGGGGTCACTGTGGCCAGCGTGGCTCTGACCCTGCCCTTCACCTGCCTGAGCTGTGGCTGGGCCCCGTGGGCTGAGGTCGTGCTGCACGCCTCCCCGGGGCCCCCTGTGCGTCGGGGCAGGGCTGTGGGGGAAGCCGCTGGAGACGGCGAGGTCAGGCCGGAATCTTTGTTAACAGCGGACATGCGCCTTTTAAATGATAAATTGATAGTTAATTTGATAATAGAGCTCTCCTGAATATTTCATGCTGGCTGTAGTGCCACGCTTTGCCTCCTGCTGACGGCAAAGCGACAAAGCTTGGACTCCAACCTCCCCGACTCCTGCCCGCCCCGTGGACCCAGCTCCCTGAGGGTCGTGGGGCGCTGGTGGGACCTTCACATCCTGGCCTTCTCCTTGCCGGGGCCCCCGGTCTTGACGCCAGGTGCCCGGGCATTGTCCCTGGCTCAACCACAGCCTGCCGGGGTGGGCGGCAGAGGGAGAGCAGGGCTGTGGGTCAAGCTGTGCACCTTTCGGTCGAAGCCCGGACCCAGGCCTTGCTTTGAATGTGACTGCATTTGGAGGAGACAGGTTCGGTTCGGTGGGGTCAGCAGGAGCTGAGGACGCTGACACCCAGGGATTACCATGGAGGACACGGGGCTTGAGCCACTGCCTGCCCAGGACAAAGGCCTGGGGGGGGAGCCTGCGGCCTCCAGGACAGCGAGGAGTGAGCTCTGCTCAGAGCCCACTGTGTGCCTGGCCGGGGTGGCCCCAGGGACGGAAGCTGGAGGCAGGTGTGGCTTCCCTCTGCCGCCCTGGCCCTGTCCACAGCGGCTGAGCCCGGCAGTGTCTCCTCCCCACTCACCGTGCCCCGCCACAGGGCTGCTGGCTGGGAGGCGAGGGGCTCTGAGAAGCTGGAGGGGCTCCTGGGGGCCACGGGAGGCCAGGCCAAGTGACTCAGGGAATCGCTGCCTCCACTGGTCCCTGAGTCCAAGGAGGGTCCTTGGAGGGCTTGGCGGGGACCTGGCCCGGCCTGCTTTCTCATTCCTGTCCCCAGCCCCTCACGTTTCTGAGCTATGTGCCTAGCAGAGGGCAACGTGTGGCCACACCGAGACAGAGTGAGTTGGCAGCCCCGAAAGCCACACGTTCTCCCGAGAAGGCTGAGTGGATGGGGCCCCTCTGACCCAGGGTCTTCCTCTGGAAGGTGCCTGTGCCACGTGTCTCTGCCTGGCAGTGAGGTTGGCTCTGTGGTCCACGGTGGAGGGTTCTCTGCCATCTTGGTCACCTGCTGCCTCCACCTGGAACAAGTGAGGCAGAGCCCAGGGGCAACACTAGCCCAGTCCAGAGCTCCGGTGGTGAGCCTGGCTGACAACAGCCCTGGAAAATCCTGGTGCCAACTAGGCCCTGAAGCCAGGGTCCTGCGGGCCTTGGCCTTGTCAGGACCCGTGTGCTGTGGGTGGATCCAGGTGGAGCAGCCCGGTAAACCTGGTGATCCTTGGAGGTCCCAGGCAGCTGGGGTCCCCTCACCGTGGGGTTTGCTTCACAGACCTTCTTCGAGGGCCTAGATGAGTGCTGTCTGAGCACCATGGTGCTGTAGATTCTGGGTGGCGCTCAGATGCCTGCTATCTGGGAGTTGCTGGCCTCTGTGCTCATTTGCAGGGGCCCCTCAAGGCCAGGCCCAGCGCACCTGGGACGTCGGGTGCATCAGGAGCCATGAGTGGGGAGAAGTTGGTTTGGGGTGGTGGTGCTGGTCTGGGGCTCTCTGTGGGTGCTTGCAAGTGACCTCTGTTCTTTGCTCTCACAGTCCAGGTAGGGCCAGCTGACCCTCAGACCCATGGCTCCAGACCCCAGTGGTTGGCAGAGAGTTCCCCAGACTCCCCCAGCCACTAACCCAAACCCTGTCCGGTGCTTCCCGATGTAGCCATCACCTCTGAAACGTGGGGACCACTCGGGAGGCTGCTCAAGCTTTGGCACTGGGGCCAAGACTCTCTGAGACAGACCCACAGGGGCGGGTGGACTCCAGCGAGCGTGCGGAGACCCTGTGCCAGGAGCCAGGATGCTGCTCAGGACCCGCAGGGATGGCTCTGTCCTCGAGTGCAGGCCTGGGGGGCTGGCAGCTGCCTGGGGGAGATGGGTGCCAGATGGATGCATCCCCGTCTGGTGCGCTGGTGGCCTTGGAGCAGACTCTGTTGGCATCCCTGCATGGCTGCCGCCCTCCACTGTCCCTGTGGCAGCTGTGTCTCCACTGCCGGTGAGCTCTGCTGACAGAGCTGTAACAGTGACAGTAGATTAATATCTCTTTAATCAGCCAAAATGAACATGGCTCGCTGGTGACAGTCCAATTTTCTGCTAACAGATTGTGGCCTATCTAAACCCGGCGCTCAGCTGATTTTTATTTCTGTCAGAGATAATTCAGGGTGGGGGGACCAGCCACAGCCATCCATCTACCTCCCCTGCCTGCACCGAGGTGTCTCTCCCACGTGTCAGCCATGGCCGCTGTGGACCTGGGGAGGCTGGCACACCAGCGGCACCCGCAGTGCAGTTGATGCCATCCAGACGCACCTGTCCCCAGCTGGTGAGGGTCCCTGGGACCATGGGGGCAGCACTGGTGAGTGTGTGTATGTGCTGCACGTGTGTGTGAGTTTCAGAGCACGCGCTGTGTGTAGGGTGTGTGTGGATGCTTGAGCGAGACTCAGGTTCTGAGTGTGCACCAGGAACCCGCGGGCCCCAGCTGACAATGACGTTTCTCTCTGGAGAAACGGACTCTGGGTGAGGCTTCCAGAAGCTCCTGCCTCTCGGGGAGCTGAGCCAGGAGGGCCCAGTGTCTCCGTCTGCTGACCACAGACAGCGCCTGCACTCAGCACCTGGTCCTGGCCCTGCCGGGAGCCACTCCTCCCGGCCCCCCAGGAGAATCCCAGGGCTGAGCCGACAGAAGGGACAGTGCAGGGACAGCTCCTGGGCTCCATCCCTGAGGCCTCCTGGGCTGGCTCCTCCCACGCCAGGGCCCCAAGGGCTCAGCCCAGCTGGGACAGTGCAGGGAAGGAAGGCAGGGCAGACACACCGCATCAAGCACAGCCCGACTTCCTCCAAAGAGCAGCGCTGCGAGGCTCTGTAGCCCATCAGGCCATCCAGCGGGAGAGTCCGCCCTGTGCTGGGCCCCTCCAGTCTCCTCCCCAGGGAGCCCTGGGACTCACGCTCGGGCTGAGCCAGCCCCACCCGGAGAGAGTTGCTCAGGGGCAGGTGTCCCACATCCCGCTCTAGGCCTCGGACGACAGCCAGAGTCCAGCCCTTCCAGTGGCCAGGACACAGGCTCTGCCACCGGTGACCTGATCATGGCTCCCAGGGGGAGTTTTCAGAGCCACCAAGGAGGACGGCCAGCTGTACCCATGGCCAGCCTGCTGGGCCCTGGAAGGAGGGCAGTGGGCTCTGAGGCCGGAGCGGGACATGGGGAGCGGGCACCAGGGCAGCTGCAGGTTCCCAGAAGGCCCTGCTGCACCGGCCCTGAGGTCACCATTGCAGCAGAGGCGACATCGCTGCAGCCCCTGCCCCCAGCAGCCACTGTGGTTGGAAACGGCCCAGCTCCAGGGGCGGGGTCACCCCGAGCTCCTGGGTGGTAAAGTCGCCAGGCTGGCAGTGCACCCTGGGCCCCAGCGTCGGGCCCTGGCTGGAGCCAGCTTGGAGGGGCAGAGCTCCAGCCCCAGGGACCTGCCCTGCAGACCTGACCTCAGGAGAGCAGGCCCCGGGGGCCCCTCAGCCTCCATTCAATTCAGGGCTGTTACCCAAGGTGTGGCAGCAGAGGGCCCGGCCTCACAGCTGGGGCCTCCTAACCTGGAGGGTGGAGTAGAGGTGGGGGCCAGGTGCCAGGGCCACCCCTGGGCTGGACCTCAGGTGGAGACCCTAGCCAGGGGGCGTCACAGTCCCACCTGCCTGTCACTGTGCCAGGCCCCTGGTGGACGGAGGCCTCTGGGGACCAGAGGACACAGGCGCCACCCTCACCGCCCATGCTGGGTGGGGCAGGAGGAGGAGAGTGCACTGCGAGGCTGCTCCTGGTGCAGCCTTCCCCTCCGGGCACGTTGGCCTTCTCCTCCGGCCAGCGGGGTCCCAGCCCCGGCTCTCCACAGACCTCGCTCAGCCTGCTGGGCTCCCTGACAGCCTCCCCTTTCCAGCATCAGGGGCCTTTTGGGTGGTGGCGATTCTGCCCGTTATGTGCAGCATGTTCCACGGACAAGGATGATGCATCCAGAGGTAAAGGCGAGGCCTGCTTCGAGTGGGTCGGGGAAGACAGCCCGAGGCAGGGGCCCCAGACTGCCCAGGGCTCCTGGCATCTCCCAGCAAAGGTCATGTGGCCTTGGGCATCATGTGCCCTGCCCTGCCCCACACCTCATAGAGCAGTGTCTTGTGAGTCCCCAGAGCTCCAGGGGGAGGCAGCTGGCTGTGCCTCCAGAATGCCCCGAGGGGGATGGAGATGCCCACGGCACTGGTCCCCAACCCGCTCAGCCATCATGCTGGAACAGCTGCCACGGAGAGGGCTCCATGCTGGGGAGGTACGGGCTTGGGGGGCTGTCCATGTCCAGATGCCCGAGGGCAGACTGGCTTGAGCAGTAGACTCACCCACTCATTCTGACTTGGGGCCCCAACTCCCAAATCAGCACCTCCAGTCTGCTTGGGTGGGCAGAAGCCCCTCCATGTGCATAGCTCTCCGGGATTGTCTAGGGTCTTTCAAAGCAAAGCTGGAGTGACAGGAGGGGAGGAGAACCGAGCCCTCGCCCACCCTGGCTGGGAAACGCCGGATCCGTGCTGGCTGCAGGGAGCGAGGTGCCTTGGACCTCCACGCATGAAGTCTTGGCAGAGCTACAGGCCTGGGCTGCTGCCCCCTGTGCCTCTCTGTGGCCCAGGGACCATCTGTCCCACTGACTGCCCACGTGGGGCTACCGTACCCCCATGTCCACACGAACATGCTCACATATGCACGGATGTCCACACATGCACGCACACCCCGTGCACTCAGTACACATTTGCACAAGTCATGTACACGAACACATCCACACGTACACACACATCACTTCATTCCACACTGCACACTTGCACATGGAGGCATACAGTTCACAGTCACATATGCCTGCACATGCACAATAACCTGGTGGGCATGCACACATCTGTGTGCACACCTGCCACGCCCCTGCTTGCCTGTGCATGCACACTGCACAGCACACACATGCCTCCATGTGCACACTCACACACCACCTTCATGTGTGTCCACACGTGCAGCCCAGATGCTCGCACACACAGGTATGTGTGCACTCAGATTCACACTGCCGAGGACCCAGGGCCAGCACCAAGGCTCCCTGGGGGCACAGAGGGTGTGCACTGGGCCTGGACTCGGCAGCTCTGCCAGCTGCTCTGTGTGCATGGGCCTGAGAGCTGCACAGGGATGGGCAGAGTACTGCCTGCTCCACGCGGGCACGGTGGTGACACTTCACACGCTGTGTCTGCACTTACGTGTGTCCTTGCCTTGCTGTGCCAGGCTTCCACATGGGGATGCTCCAGGCATGCGGGCCGCTCTTGGGGGCCCCGGTGACCTGTGTCCACTCCGCCACTGCAGTCGGAGCTGCTCTGAGTCACCATGGGGACGTGAGGGTGCTGAGCTGCCCCAGAACCAGGCTCTGAGGCCCTGTCCCCTGTGGGCCCTGACCCTGAGAGCCGCCCACTCCACCCCCATGTCGGCCCGGCCCCATCACGGCCGGCTGACAGCTTGGCATTTCCCTTCCTGTTGGCCCTTTTCCCCCGTCATGTTGACAAGCACAATTGTGTTCCCTGACAGACGGAAATATCAATCCTTGAGCACAGGGGACAAAGCAGGTTTTAAACTTTAACGAGAGGCTTTAATGGAAATAAAATGTAAAGTTCCCCTTCAGATGGGGGTTTCTGTTTTATCAGAGAAAAAGTGCCCTAAATAATAAATCAAGGATGTGTGTTTCAGTTCTTTTACATGCGTGAATATTTAAAACGTGCAGAAACGTGGGAGACGCATTTGCTGGGAACAAAAGGAAACACTTATTTACCCTAAAATAAATAAATAACAGGAAGGTGTAGGCCGGAGATGAGAAAACAGGAGACGCATACTTAACGCGGTGGTTTGTGGTGTGAGTGGATTTGTGGACAAGCGTGTCGCTGGGTGTGAGGAACGGGGTGCAGGCCCTGGGGGGCTCTCGGGCTCCTGGCTGCTTGCTTACTGTTTGCAGGGTTTGTTTTGTGGCCTGGAGATGGAACCCAGGCCCTCCTGTATGGTAGGCATGTCCTTAGCTGCTGAGCAGCACCCCAGTCCTGCTTGCAGATTTTAAAGCCCAACTCCTGGCCTGCTTCCTTCTGTCCCACGTTCCCCATTTCCTGGACATCTGGATACTGCTCGTTCACTCAGGGCCCACTGTGCACCTTAGCACTGGGGGCCGGTATGGGGCTGTGTAATGCACTTCCTCTGGCTACAGGAACTACGTACTGCACACGGGGCAGCTCCGGGCTGCAGCGGTCTGTCCTTGCTCAGTTCTGGGGGCCCAAGTCTGAACCCAGGGGACAGCAGGCTGTGCCCCATGAAGGCCCTGGGGCGGGATCCTCCTGCCTCTTCTTGCTTCTGGTGGCTCCAGCCATACTTGGCATGTGGTCGTGTCCCTCCAGTCCCTGCCTGTGTCTTCACAGGCCGGAGCCGTGTGCAAGTCCATCTCATAGGCTCAGGGCCCACCCTGGGGACCTCATCCTCCCGCGATCACACCTGCCGGAACCTGCTTCCTCGCTAGATCTCCTCATGGGTTCCAGGGTTGAGCTTCCAGCGTCTCTGTGGGGGCCCAGTCAGCTCAAGACAGCAGGGTGCCAGGAAGGCACCTGGGGACCCTGGGGCACAGGGCGACCGATGACAAGCAGGTGCCACCTCCACATGTGTGTGGGAAGCACCCCAAATGGGCTCCACTGCTTCATCCCAGCCTCTTAACTTACCTTATTTTTTCCTACCACTTTTGATGCCTGGAATCTTGGATCTCAGACACAAGTTGGGAGAAATTGGGAGATCTGAGACTTGGGGAAGCAATTCTCAAAACATTGTCACGCAGTTTTGCGATTTTCTCAAAGTGGCAAAAGTCCACTTTCCATTTATTAGGGCCCCGTACCTGGTGCTTGGTGACCTCTCTCACATAAAAGGGTGTATGGTGCAGGTTAAGCAAATATGTGCACCTTCCTAGGGCTGCATTCTCCCCGAGACCTGCAGCCGTGACGGGAGAGGAAGGGATGGACAGCAGATCCAGAAGACAGGCCCAGCCCTGGCTTGGTGTCCTGGCTGGGACATCGGGGTCACAGACCCAGAAAGTGGGCACCAGCTGGATACGGCCCCCGGCACCTCCAGGGCTGTGGAAACAGCAACTGCACTGGAAGACCACACCAAACAGGCTGGTTCCTGGAATGGACCTGGGTTTGCTGGGACCCTGGGCTGGGAGCATCCAGGAAGGTTTATGAGGCTGTGGCACCTCCAATGCCACCTTCCAGCCTGGCCCTCTGTGTCCCCGGTGGTCAGGATGACCCAGCCTGATCCTCGGTATCCGGGACACCAGGGTTTTCTCATTCCCTTCTCAGGCACCTGTGTGGTTTTGTCTCCCACAGATTTCCTCCCATGGGCGTGAAGCCACTCAGAGAGGCTGAGCAGTTGTCAAGACTTCATGGGGAGCAGGGCAGAGCTAGGACAGAGGCCCGGGCCCCCTGAGGTTGGCCAGGCTCTGGTCTGGGATGCCTCTGCTCTCCAGTGGCCACGTGGGGTCTGCTCACCTGCATGGCCCTCTCCACCCCATTGTCCACGCTCTCCTGCAAAAGCAGGGCAGATTTTAATGACATTCCTTCCACTCCCCTACCTTGGGGGGTCACAGTCGCTCAGTCATTCACGCCAGCTGCCCGGGATGGAGCTGGGGCAGGGGGCTCTGAGTTGGGGAGGGTGTCTGAGAATGGCATATGAATTTTTAAACTCGGCCATGCTGGTGGTCAGCACTGGGCTCTGCGCTGTTTAAAGCATCTGGCAGGGGAGGCCGAGGCGTTGTTCTTGAGTCTCAGGTGCACCCTGGACAGGACGGAGTCCCGGCCCCTGTGTGGACTGCTCGGCTGCACACGTCTGTCCCCAGGGTCGCTGTTCTTGTTCCTGTACTGCAGGCTCAGGCGAGAATAACTCAGACAGGAAGCTGCCAGCTTACAGGTGGGGAAACTGAGTCAGATCCGGAGTGTTCTCCCCAGGGCCCTTTGGAGACGAGGAGGCTCCCTCCGAGCAGCGGCCACCTGTCCCTGAGGCCCCTCCTGCAGGCCGGGAGGCTGCGGTTAGAAATGTTCCCGAGAGCCGCAGGGCAGCGCCAACAGATGTGGGAGCTGCTGGCCGGCGGCCACACAGGCCAGACCCTTCTCATTACGGCCAGAGAGGACCCTGAGAAACCCTCACACTAACAGCATCGTTTACCTCAGCAGCATTGGGCAAAGTGGATTTACAGTGGTGTTTTATGTGCTGCATGTGTGCCATAAATATTTCCATAAAAACATGCATTAAAATATAAAAGCGGGCCCCCAAATATCAAATGGTGGGAGGGGGAAACCCGCAGCAAAGCCGGCCTTGGAGTGGGCTGGGCGAACAGCTGCCTGGGGCGCCCACCCGTGTGGGGGTCGGCAGTGCCCTTCTCACCTTCTCCTGCTGGGGCTGGGAACCCTGAGGGGCTGAGTCTGGGGGCCGAGCCTCACCTGCTCTCAGCGTCCATCGATGCGGACTCTGCCCTGGGGCACATGCTCCTAGCTGCACCCTGGGCCCAGCCCAAGTCCCCATCACGGTGGACCCACAGGGCAGGGCTCAGGGGCCGCAGACCACGGCTGCCCTCCTGACCCAGGTTCCTAGGGCAGGACAGGACCGTGAGCCTGCGGTGGGCATGGTGCTGCCTGTGGGCTGCCTCATCTGACAGCACAGAGTGGGCCAGCACCTCACCCAAGGCCACATGGCCCGGAGGCGAGGGGTCCGAGTTGGGCTGGGCCACTCAGCTCTGGAGCCCTAAGGTCCTGAGGCCCATTATTCCCAGAAGCAGCTCTCTGCGTCTCCTGCCAGCCTCCCCACCCTCCTGGCCCTGGGCCCACCCGAGGGACTAAAGCTCTTTGTGCTAATTGCCGCCCACAGTGTCTCCAGTGGTCTTAGCCCACGGGTGCTGTTGTGGCTCCCAGCAGTGGAGACTTGCCATGCCCCAGACCTGCCAGTCCCTGCGGTCTTGTTCAGCCCTGTCTTAGATACTTTCTCATTGCTAGGACAAAATACCCAGTACCCACAAGGTAAGAGAAGAAAGGTTTATTTTGGCATACAGTGCATAGAGGATTCAGTCCATGGTCATCTGGCTCTGAGGCAGGATGGCATGGCAGAGGGCATCACAGAGGAAAAACAGTCCATGGCAGGGTAGGCAGGAGGCAGCAGGGCCTTCTTTCTCCTTCTCCTTCTCCTTTTTATTCCATCCAGGCTACAAGCTCCAGGCTGGGCCTTCTCTCTTCAGTAATTCCATTACCCACACCCAGAGCTATGTGAAACCAATCAGTGGACTAATCCAGTATCATAAACCACAGTCCGGTCACGCCCTGAAGCCCCACTATGGGCACATGAGGCTTTAGGGGGACCTCCAGATATAAGCCATAACAAGTCCCAAGAGGGACACCTGTCCCATGGCCTCCAGCGTAGCAGCCCTCACCTGCAGCCCTCGCCAGGCCCCTGGTCGCCTGCTCCCCTACACCAGCCCCCCGATCAGCGGCAGGCCTGCCCCCACCTCTTCCCCGCCCGCCTACTGGATCTCCTGTCCTCTCTTCCCCACACCTCCCTCAGGGTTCCAGAGGGACCCTGAACATGTCATGGGAGGCAGTGGAGGGAGCAGAGCCCCGCCCTAGCCCGTGACCTCCCCAGCACAGGGTAGGAGCAGGTGGAGTTGTGTCAGATGCCAGGCAGAGGCCTGAGGAGGACGGGGGCCGCTGTGAATCACGGCGGGGAAGTCCACAGGATGTGCCAGAGGTCACCAGAGCCTTTTGGGAATCAAAAACTGCTTTTAAAGCACCTAGAAATGGAATAGGGTGCTAGAAAGGGGCCAGAGAGAAGGTTCGGCAAGAGCAGCCTGACCACTGCCTGCTTGGTTCTGTGCCCTGGAACCGTGCAGCTGAGTGGCTGAGGTCGTGCAGGTCTTGGGGCGTCCCAGCAGCTGTGAGCAGTGGAGGAAATCTGGGGGAGTCGGGGGCAGAGGCTTCCAGCCAGTCCACGTCTGAGGGACCCAACTGGGAGCCCAGGAAGTCTCGGCCCCTGGAGCCCCCTGGTGGTGTGGGGGCGCCACTGCAGTCTCCACCTGTCCCTCCGGGACCTGCGAGAGATCTCAGGGGACCCAAGAGTGCCACCGGGTCCAGGCAGGGTGGCCTGGTCCAGCACCCAAATCCAGGATGCCCAGCTCACCTCAGGTCCAGACCAAGAGGAGGAAGATTTGGGTGTAAGTTTACCCACGAGTGGTGTGGGAATCTGCTTACCTGACAGCGCAGTGCTGGGACTGGAGTTCAGACCCTGCGGAGAGCAATCCCATGCAGGGCACAGAGGCTGCCCTGGGCAGGGCCAGCATAAGTGTGTGACCACTGCCATCTGTAGAAAAACAGGTTCATTGAGAGCTACAACTCACAAACCATCCAACCCACCCTTTCCATGTATACAACCCAGTGTCACAGATGCGTGCGACCGTCACCACACACACAGAGGCAGCACGTTTCCATCATCCTGGAGCAGCCCTGTGTCCTTCAACCGCCAACCCCACTACCCCCTCTGCCCAGCCCAGCCCCTGGAAGCTGTAATCTAACTCTGTCCATGTGACTCACCTGTTCTTGACATTTCATGCAAATGGAATTATGTGGCCTTTTGCATCTGGCTTCTCTCTCTGAGTGTGACATTTTCTGGGCTTGTTTTGTAGCAGTGTTGGAACTTCACTCCTTTTCATAGCTGAGTAATATTCCACGCACAGACCTACTATAATTATTGGTCCACTCACTCACTGGCAGGCATTTGTGCTGTCTCAGCTGGTTGGTCACAGTGAGTGCAGTGACACATGTGACCTTCTGTGTATGGCTGGTTCTTTGCTACCCTAGAGTCCGACCCCTTCCCAGAGCCTGGGACCCTTCCTCTGTTTACCTTGTCCAAAGGGAAGCCAGGGACTGGGTGGACTTCCCTGGGGGTTGCCTTTGGACAGTGTCCTCTCATCCTACCTGGCCAGGGCCCCTGGGGGGCTTCAGCAGCCCATGCTGCTCTGGTGGCTGAGAGCCAGTGTGCTGGGTGACCGAGGATGCTGGAGCCAGCTCTGCCCCTCACGACTGGTGGAGGCTGGGGACTTGGTCCTGTTTGGATGATGAAGGATAGAGCCCACGTGTGAGTCCCCGAGGGGACAACAGGTGGCCTTGTGGGTCACCACCCTGCTGAGCCTTCTGCTGCCACCCCATCACTTGGGGCCTGGGGCACCCCCGGAGAGCAGGCCAGCTTCCCACCCCAGGGACAGGCCCTCCAGACTGCGAGGCTCCTGCGTCCCTAAGGCCAGTGATCCTGCAGCCTGGCTCCTCTGCATCTCTGTCCTCTCTCTCCCAGGGGACACCAGGATCCAAGGAAACGGGTGGGGCCTCACCCTGGGGCCAGGGTGCAGATGCTTGGCTATCCTCGGAGCCCCCCATCGTGGCTGGCCCCCAACTTGGGCTGCTCAGCTACTGGGAGCCCCTCAGGCTGCGGGTCACTGTCACCCCTTGGAGGTGTGCTCTGCTCCCTGGCCCAGCTCTGCTTGCAGGGCCTGGCTGCGTGGCCCCCGTCTGCAGCATCCTCCAAAAAACCCCAGGAAGAAACATGACCCCAACAACACGAGGCCGTCACCCCCACTTGGCTGGCTGCAGGGGATGGGATCCGGCTTGGTGATCCAGGGGTCAGCCGGAAAAAGTGACCAGGGTGCCCGGTCTCCCCCAGAGCCTGTGGAAGGGTCACTGCTGAAGGCAAAGTGACCTTGCAGATGGGGTCAGGAACCTTGGAGGGAACGTACCCCTTCTGTGGCTCTTACCTTGGGGGACAGTTTGGTGAGGCCCCAGATTCTTCCATCAGCAGAAAGTCTGTGTTTTTAGGGGTGGAAAGATGGCACACTTTTCGCAGGCATTATTCAATGCGCTTTATTGTGTGGGCAGGGCCAATGGGTGTTATAAATGGGCCTGGGAAGAGATCTAGATGTCAGAAGTCCCTGGTAGAGATGCATCTTCGTTCTTACTTAAGGGAGTTCAAGGAGCTGCTTCCTTCAGGGATCCCATGATGTTGGCTTCCTGGAACCCTGCTTCTGGCAGGACCCTTTGCGGGACGAGGCTCTGCCCAGTTCTCAGGCTATGGCGGCCCCAGGTGAGGAGGCTTCTTGGGGCCCGCAGGAGCCATCTGGACCCCCCATGCAGGCTTCCCCTTGGGTGTGAGCTCCCTGTGGGCTGGGGGTGGGGTGAGAGGGGAGAGGCTCTATTCTGTGATGCTCAGAGCCACTGGCCTGGGGCCTTTCTGGAAGTAAGGAGGGCTGCTTCCCAGGGGTCCTGGGGGCACTGGGTCCTCAGACAGTGGCGGGGCACACACTGGGGTGTGTTTTCTCTGCTGATCCCATTGGCACCCCACATGCAGATTAGCAAGGCATCCTGGGCATTGGTGATGGCTCGCAGGGGTCCTGGGTGCTGGGTCCCCGATGCAGGGGGCGGCTGAGCTGGGCTGAGCAGGGTGGCGTGGGTTTCCATCCCGAGGGCAGCATCTGTTCCTCCTGCCCCGCCAAGATAGGAGGCTTGTCATGGTGGTCATGTTCCCGCCCAGTAAAAAATCGCACTGTGCTCTGTTGTTTATAACGTAGAGAATCTGGGTCAGACGTGGAATTCACTGAGTGAAATGTCACTGGAGGATCCCGTGGATGGGTAGAAGCACACCCCGTGGCCCACGAGAGAAGCGCCCACCTCGGCTCATCTCTGAGGACCAGGGTCCTGCTGTGCCCCGGTGGGCGCTCAGGTCCCTCCTGTGTGGGCTGGCATGACCCTGAGACACAGCCCCTCCAGGGAAGGGCCTCGCCCGTGCCCCAGAAGGACAAGGAGGGAGGCAGTTGGCTTTGTGCTGTGCCCTCAGCTGTCCGCTTCATAAGGTCAGCCCCGAGAGGACACCGGCCACCATCCCTGACCACAGGGCACTGCGGCCCGGCTGTGTGCCAGGGAGGGGGCGCCGTGCAGAGCCGGATGGCGCTGAGTGACCTCCCACCCTGGTGTCGGCAGCAATTCGCCACGCTGCATAAAGCCCCTGGGGCCGTTGCGTTTCCCAGATTGTTTTACAGCAAAACTCCGTGTCAATGTTATGCTTTGAAACACTTAAGAAACAACAGTTTATAGTCTCAGATCTTTACGTTTTGTGAGACCGAAGGGTGCACGCTGTGCGGGCCAAGCCGGTGCTTTGGATTCTCACAGGCCCCGCCCTTGTTACAATAGCAGAGACACGCAGGGTGGAGGCGCCCAAATCACTCCAAGCTGTCCCGCTCCGTGCGGAAATATGTTCGTGTTCTCAGGCTCCGAGTCAAAACACACAGAAAGAGGATATTTTTAGATGTGAGCATTTGGAATAAGCCCTCTGCTCCCGCTCACGGAGGGTGCCGGGCACGCGCTGGCCCCTCTCTGGTCCTCTAAGTGCTGTGTCCAGCGCCCAGCAGGGCGTGGGGTGCTGCAGGACTGCCCAGCCTGAGATGGCCAGACCCGTCCTCCCGGCCAAGGGTGAAGTGGCTGTGCCGGGTGCCACTGCTGAAAGCCACCGCTGTGGGCAGCAGAGGCAGGGTCCCTGACTGCTGTCTGTGCTGGCCGGGCAACCATGCTCTGTGCCCCGCCCCGCTCGGTCCCCTTGAGGCAGCATGGGGCCCCTAGTTAGGGGCGAAGTAGGGAGCTTGGGCACCCAGCTGGGCTTTGCGGCGCTGCCTGTGAGAAAGGCCGTGTTTTTATTCAATGTTGCATTGAGTAGTTGAATCTGGGGCCAAAGCCTGGAGGCCGACACCCAACCTCTGCTTGCCAGCTCCGGGAGAGCATTACCCTTGCTGGGGACCTGGGAGCACAGGGCCGGGAGTCAGGCCAGCCCTGTCACTCCCCTGTCCCTGGCTGTCCCTCAGTCTGCGCCAGGGAGGACTCCAGAAAGTGACACCCAGTGGGCTGCAGGGGGCTTGGGGCAGGTGTCTGTCCTCCAAATTGGGAAGCCACCTTCTTTCTGAGTCCTCCTTCGGTGGCCCCTACACATCTGGGTCCAGGGTCCCTTTCCAGTGTAGAGGCACAGCCTTCTGGGTGAGGGCCCAAGCAGGGACCTCGCTGTACCTCCATGGGCTCTCTGAGGTCCCTCTCTCCACACGTGGCTGCATTCCGAGGCCCCCGCCATGTTTTACTGGGAACGACTCGCTGGTGACAGTAAGTCCCTGCACTGTTGGGCCCCACGCATGGGAAGACGAGGTTTGCTGCTTATGTGAGGTGCAGACGTAGCTGGGCACCCTCACCTTGGCTGGTGGCCCAGCCTGGGGTGCACATGGAGCCCCAAGGAGAGTGAGGCTGGCACCCCATAGTCCTGGGATGGACAGGGCAGTGTTGGCCTCACACAAGAGGCCGAATCCCTGCCTGGAGCAGCTATGTCCCGGGGACAGACCCCTGATGTGCTGAGTGCTCGGCCCCCACACTGCCGTCCAGTGCCTGTGCCTGGGCTCGGGGGGGGGGCGCTCACTGCTGGCATCTGCCGCGTGGTTCTCAGTGGTGCCAAGTGAGCTTGGGTCTGTGCAGATGCAGCCCCTGAAGGCTGGGGTTCAGTGGAGGGAACCAGGGTCCCCTAAGCTCCCGAGTTCCTGGGAGATGAAGGCCGAGAAGGCTTCAGGTTCCCCCTAGCCCTGGCTTTACGGGGGGCTATGAAGAGACAGGGTGTCAGGGTGCAGATCAGCAGTGGGGTCGGTGCCGGCCATGAGGGGCCCCTGGGCTGTCTCCCCACCCGCCCCAGGCAGCAGGTCGGGAGTCATCAGCATCAGGAGCCGTTTTCAGTTGGAAACCTTGGATTTATTAACTCTTCTCCAGAAGCCAGCACGTCTGTTATTTATGCTGCTTTGATCTAAAGAGCTGTTTGTTTACATTTTATTGCGTTATAAATCCCTGGTAAGCAGGCGTGATATTTTTATGATTCCCAATAAGGACCCTCTTGCGAGTGCGTGGAGGGAACCAGGGCTTGGCTGCCTGCCGCTGGCATCTTCCCAGCCGGCTCCTGCGTCCTCCGAGCATTCGGCCCACAGATGTGTCCCACAAGCACCTGGGGGCTGTGTACCCTGGATGGGGACCCTGAGGCTCTAGGCAGCTGCCCTGCCGGCCCGGAGACGCCAGTGGCTCTCAGGCTCCTGTGCAGGTGCACGAGGACCCCATGTGGCCCTCAGCCTCCAAGTGACCTGGGTTGGGATGCCGACCCACAGGGCCTCTGGGCTGCAGCCCAGGGCGCCTTCTTGTCTCCAGGAGGACACTGAACCGGTGCCCAAGCTGCTGGGCATGGCTGCTGACCAAGGGCAGGGACAGGGACAGAGCTACCGGCAGCTCTGGGGTCTGTTGTGTAGCCGATCCCCAGTCCTCACAGAGGACATGCTGTCACTGCCTCCAGCATCTGCTCTGCCCACAGTGAGTGGAGGGATGTGGCGTTCCCCAGCTCGCCTGCTCCAGGGCCTGTCCTGAGCTCCCACCCACAGTGCCGGTGACGAGGACAGGGAGAGCGGCATGGAGGCCTTCGGCAGATGGGGGCACGGGTGTGCATGGGATCTGAGGGCTGAGCCTGCAGCTGTGTGTGAGCAGTGCGTGGGCAGTATGGGTGTGCAGGAGACACTCGTGTCCACACCGTGGTACCAGCAGGAGGCCTCCGGCGGGTGGGGAAGGACACACAGAGGAGACAGACGAAGACACGAGGTGTTCTGTGACAGTGGGTGCTGAGCGCAGAAGAAAGGGGAGGTGACCCTGCCGGACACCCCGGCAGATGCGGGGCGTCTGGGGCGAGGGCCGGAGGTGGCCGCATGTCCTGGGCATCGGGGCTGCAGGGTGGGAAGGCGCCAGGGCGGGCAGTGTGTGGGAGCCGTGGGGACCTCCTCTCAGGGGGACGGGGCCAGGCTGCTCCCGAGGGAGTGAGGTGGGTGGGTGGCTGCAGGCCTGGCTGGAAGGGCGAGCAGGCCCAGGTCCTGAGGGGCTGCCCTCTGCGGCCTGGGGCGGTGTCTCCTCCCTGCTGACTGCACAGGGCTGGCCTGAGTGAGGTGTGTGCGGGTCTCAGGCTCCTGGAACAGGTTGCGTAATTTAACTGCTCGCTTCTTCTCTTCTGCAGGGAAGCGAAGCGAGGTGGGCCAGGCGGACATCCTGTTCTTTCCTGCGTGAAGATTTTCAGGTGGAAATCGAGGATAAACCCGATACGGGAGTTGTGAAAAAAATTATGGCAGGGGCCACACAGCTGCGTCTGCGATCTCCGGCCCGGCCCAGTGAGCGTGCGCTCCTCAGGCTGCGCCGGCTGGGTGGGGCCCGAGGTGTCCTCGGCTTTCAGGAAACTGAACCAAAGAGCGAGTATCAGATGAGCTGCTAATGTTGGAAAAAGGGGAAAAGCACGCGCAGGGTTTCTGTTTTATGGCTGCCCTTGAAGTCGGAATCTTTGGCGTAACCCAACACCACTGCCCGGCCAGCTCTCAGGATCGTCGGGCAAGTGGAAGTCCAGACGGGATCGGCTGTTAGGGTCCGAGCAGCTGCGGCCCATGCTGCCCCACAGGAGCACCCGGGGCCCTGGCAGGTCCCACGGCCACCTCAGTGGTGGGACCAGGCCTTGCCCCGGCTTCGCTTCATCTCGCTCCTCGTTGAAGCCTCGACTCCCTGGGAAGGGCCGGAGGGGCAGTGTTGGGTGGTAGGCCTGGCACCCTTGGGTCTGCTACCTTGTGGGGCCGACAGCACCTACTGGCGGTCAGTCTCCCATGCCTGGGGCCTCCCTCGGCTTCTATCCTGGGCAGAATTGAGTCCCTGAAGCCGTAAGTTGTCCCTGATGTCCTGGAAGATGGCTGTGTCAGGCAACAGGTCAGTGCAGATGGTCGGGGAAGAGAGCTCGTGTGGTGACCCTAAACCCTAAAGGCCTGCTGTCCTGTCTCAGACAGATGTGACAGCGAAGACAGAGGTGGCCCAGCACCCCCGGAGGCCAGCGAGGAGACCCCTCTCCCTCAGCGGGAGGATCCTGCCCACACCTCCGTCTTGGACTCCAGCCCCAGACCCTGGAGGCCGAAGTGGCCCAAGGGGACCCACAAAGAAAGGTGCTGCCCTGGGACTCGCCCATTCTCCCTGCCCAGGTAGTTTCGTGGTCTAGGAACAAAACCCACGAACGGGAGAATCCGGGTGACCAGAAGTTTCCCCAGGACTTCGCTCTAGAGCTCAGATTTGGTGTTGGCTCTGGCTTTACAAGGTCAACCCCAAGGAGCACAAAGAAGAGAAGTGCTGCTTGCTCGATGCCATGGGAGGGTGGCACCAAGGACTCTGGGGCCGTCCTCTGGGGAGGGGCTCAAAGTCAGGGGGATGCTTGGTGTTCCCAGCTGCGGTGGCCTTTAGCAAGCTGCGGACAGTACTCGACTGCAGGCAGGAAGAGTCTTCTGCTCTTTATCCTCTCTGCTGCCTCCTCACTCTCAGTCAGCAGCGTGGGGCACTGAGCACACACACACACACACACACACGTACATCTGTGCACACATATAGACGTGTACACATGCAAACACGCGCACACATGTGCAGCAGAGGGATCAGCTCCCACTGCCCAGGAAGGGAAGAAAGTGATGTGGGCCTGGGAGCTGCTGGCCTGGTCTCCACGGGCACTAGGTCCAGGGGTCAGTCCTGAGTGTCTGGACCCCGCCAAGCCCAGCCTCGGTCCCCACAACCCCCAGGCTGCACCATGAGCCCTGCCCATTGTAGGTGACGTGGGTACCCGAGTGGGATCTCTTGGTGTCAGGTCTGGGCCCAGGCAGGATGTGGAGGGGACCTGTGTCTAGGGAGGTGGTGGAGGGGTTGACTCAGCTGTCCTGTGCCAGGCTGAGGCCAGGACACCTGTGACTCTGGGGTGCCTGTTTGTCCACGCCTTCCCTGGGCATCTGGGGGGCTCCGGTCCCTCTGCTCTGGCCCCTTCTTGGGGTGCCTGAGCCCTGCTGCAAGTTGTGCAGCCCTCCACAGAGGACAGAGAGGCCAGGTACAGGCCAGTGCCCAGCTGCACTCGGGGGGCCACACAGGGCCGAGGCATGCACACGGGCTCCCCTGCATCCCTTGGAGTCCTGTCGGTGTCACACATGTGCGCAGGAGGCCAGGGCCGCTGAAGACATCAGGGCCTCCCCAGTCCTCCAGGAGCTTGGCCCGACGCCCTTTGGGGTCTCGTGTTGGCCCCTTGTTCCTGGCAGGGTGGGGATCCGCCCACAGGGCAGGAACCTGAGTCCACACCTGCAGTGCCCGCTGTGGAGACGGTGGCCTGGGGATGCCGGGAGACTCGCTTGGCACCCCAGCTGTGTCCCCACCTCCTCATCCCGAGTGCCCCGTTTCCTGTCAGCTTTGCGCCTGGAGCAGGGGACGTGGCAGTGGCTGTGGCCCCCGTGTTGTGGACAGAAACCTGTTCCTTTGCTGGCACCTGCGTCTCAGGATGGGCCCTGCAGTGCCAGACGGCCCAGGGTCTCCAGAGGGGGCAAGGCCTGAGAAAAGACCAGATCCCACTGCGGAGGCCATGGGCGGAGGGAAGAAGGGGTCAGACGGCCACCAGTGGCAGTCGCTCGGCTCCCTGGCCTCCCCCTCAGCACAGGCTGCGGTGTGGCAGAGGCGCACGAGGGGAAGCTTGGTAGAGGTCACAGGTGCAGAGCACAGTGTCACAGGCAGACAGGTGCTCCGACTCCTCATCAGCTGGATCCCGCCCAGGACCAGCCCTTCCAGCTGTTTCAAAGCTTTACCTGTATTTCTCTTGCCAATTGTTTTCACTTTTGCCATCTGTATTGAAGGTGTACAGCAGAAGGCTTGGCACCCTGGTCCGCATGGGTCACGTGACTCCTGCAGCCACTGCCTGACGGTGCCTATGTCTCCCTTCACCTTCTACACTCACATGTCCTGGGCTGGGGCAGCTCCATGCAGAGTGCTGGCCCAGCAACCCAAGACCCTGGGTTCCATGCCCAGCATGACAAGGACAGAAAGAGTAGAAACAGAATCCCAAGCGTAACACAGGTTGCATTTCAACTTCAAGGACTTGCTACTGATTTTTGTGGTTACAGGGTAAAGATTTAACCTTTTAACATATACTCTTGCCAATCTAGTCACCACACAGCTGTCCACTATGTCAGTTTTGTCTCTCTCTCTCTCTCTCTCTCTCTCTCTCTCTCTCTTTCTTCCTTTCCTGTACTGGCTGGTAGTGGGGATTGAACCCAAGGATTTCACACTAAGCTATATCTCTAGCCCTTTTTGTTTTTTATTTTGAGACAAAGTCTCACTAAATCACTCCATTGCTCAGCCTGGGCTCAAATTTGCAGCCTCCTGCCTCAGCCGCCTAGAGTGCTGGGATTATAGGTGTGCACCATGAGGACTTGGATTCTTATGGCCACAGAGGCAGTATTCACGGGAAGGACTCTGGTTTCATTTCGTTTTAGGAACCTTTTCTTTGCGTGCATTAACACTTTTCTAAGGTTTTCCATTTGCATACATTTCTTGGAAGATGTCAATAACTGGCCCTCAAGCCATCTGAAAGAGGTATAGGATCTTTCCAGAAATAGGCAATTGCTTCAGGTTTCTTCTAGTTTCATTCACTTGTTGTGGAGCTGTCTCTGGAAGCCCTCTTCCCTCCTCTCTGTGCTGTTCTGTTCCTCACTAGTTCTTATTCCACTGAGGACACCTTATGGAGAGGAAAGGTGCTACTAGTTAATTCCACTGGGAAGCAGGCATGGGTCAGACGTCACCTCCTCTCCAGGCCAGCGGGGAATGCTTGTCTGGGGGCTTGCTTTCACTTCCACACTGGGAATTCCTCTGCCTGCCTCGGGCTTTGGATTTCTATTTCCTGGCTCCAATTCATCTATTTTTTCCATTGTTTTATGTCCTTGATTTTACTGGAGCACATCCTCAGGTAGTTTTCTGAGAAAGGGACCATGGGGCTAAATGTTGGGACCTTTCAGACTTTGAACTTATCTGACTGTGTGCTTGTCAGAACACTGGATTCTAGATTGGCAATTGCCTGCCTTAGAATTTTGGGAGTTGTTCCACTGTCCTCTAACTTCTCCTATCTCCAAGGTCCGATGCCGTTTTCATACCTGACCCTTTGTGCATGGTCTGTGTTTGTCCTTATCTGAAAGTTTCCAAGTGCACCCCGTCCCCCCACCAGCCATGACATGCCAGGTTGCTCTCTTGGTGCAGCTGAGTTTCATTCCCTGAGCTGAGTACTCCTGGCTCCTTCCTGGTTTCCTTGTTCTCTCTTGCTGGTCAGCTGCCAGGCTCCCGAGTCCGTACAGTTTTGCCCAATTTCCTTCTCTCTGAGAAGTCTGAGCAGCGTGAAGTCTGGGGAGGCCTTGGGCTCCTGGGCTTTTGGTTACTTAGGCTCTCTCACCTCCATTTCTTACCTGGAATGTGGGCTCGTAGATGGGGCTTTCCCCAAGAGATCTTGGGGACCAGATGGAGCTGATTCACAGTGGTGAAAACAATGGCTTCAAATGGGTCTCCTGTGAGGCAGGCACCTCAGCAGAACCCGGATCCCAGGACCTGGAAGGAGACAAGCTCTGCAGGGCCAGGTGGGTGCCCTCATGTCCCTGTAGCAGCCAGCCACATGGTACATAGCCCGGGGGAGCCTGCTCCTCAGCCTCTCCCTGCCAGCACCCACCCCAGGGAGGCTCCTGCCCACCTGGCCTTGGCCAGAAGCCCACCCACTGTCCCACCCACATGTCGTGGTGGCAGCATCGGGATTGGGGCCAGGCTTTATCCAGGGCTGCTGAATGACTTTGGGTGATCACTTTCCTGCTGGCCTCAGTTTTCCCACTCATGAGAGTTTGGGCCTGGCCTGGCTGACCTCTGACGCTGTCTGGCCTTGGCCCCTCTGAGTTAGGGTGCTGCTCCCAGCTGGGGGCCCTGGGGGTGCACACTCCTCTCACCACAGCGCATTCGTCCACCGTGGATCTCCGCCTGAGATGGCCACTGACCTCACTGCAGGAGGAGCGCACAGCCACCCCTTCCTGTGACCCCAGCCACCCTGGACCCCGCCTGCCTGTCTCCCGTGCTGCTGGGCCTTCCTCCTTGGCAGGGCGCCAGCCCCAGGTTCCTGATTTATGGTCCTGGGACACCTCGAAGATGTGGCTGTGTCTGCTGGCTGTTGCCAATTAAATGCTCAAGGGCACTGGTCTCCGAGCCACACCGGCCTCCGTCCTGCTCAGAGCAGCGAACAGGCCTGAGGTCGGGGCCCGGGCCGGCCAGGAGGGCTGGGTTGGCCCTGGGGTGCCCTCCCAGGGGACCGGTCACTTCCAGGAGCCGAGAGGCAGCACCAGTCCTTAGAGGGAGCCCTGACTCTGCCCCCTGGACGTGCACCTCCATGGGCACTGGGTGTGCAGTTCAGTGGCTCAGCTCCAACCTCCAGCAAGAAAATGTGAGCGCGGGGAGGGTGGGAGGAAACGCACTGCAGGTGCACACACTGGCCGGGCACCCGCCTTCGAGGAGCTCCAGGGAGGAGCCGAACCACTGGCCGGCGGGAAGGACAGGAGCCCGTTCCCAGCCCTGGGCTGCAGGGAACCAAGATGGGTGCTGCAAACACAGTGAGCACCCACAGGCTCTGCCATGCCCGCAGCTTTCCTCTGAGGACTGAGTGACCCAGTCGGTGACCTCACAAACCCTCCTTATTTTCGTATTAACAGGTCGTGCATCGGGAAGCCTGCACCTGTGAGGTTCATGTGCCCTTGGACAGTTGGCAGGGAGGCAACTGTGGCATCAGTCCCCAAGCAGGGTTGCCTCAGTGCACCCTGGAGCTTGCCTATGGCCACCTGGACCCTCGTGTCCTTCCTGGCTGCTAACCGGGGCCCTCTCTGGACTTGCTCCCTGGAGTCATTGTCCTCCCTTGCTCAGCAGTGTGAAAGCACCGGCAGGACATCGTTCAGCCGGGAGCCCCTCCAGGCCCCAAGAGTCCACCAGACTGCCCTGCCGAGGACAGCTTCCCTCTGTCCTCCAGGCTGCCACTGCCTTGCATGGAGTAGCATGGGGACAGCTGGGGCAGCCTGGGCGCTTAGAGGGGGTCCACGGGCACTGGCTCCCCTGTGAGACAGGACATGTGGCCTCAACGGACCATGATGTGCTCTTCCAGCAAGTGTGTCTGTGTGTCGTGTGTGTGGGCAGGTACATGGGTGTGGGCATTGGCAGAGGCTGGTGTGAGCTCAGGGAGCTGACGCAGCCCCTGGTGAGGGCCACCTCCTTGTCATGCCATTGTGTGGCAAGGGAGAGCATGTGCCAGTGCTCTGTGTGTGCGTGCATGCTGGTGCATTGTGGGTGTGTGTGACTGCGGTATGTGTGCATGTTTGTGTGTGGCTAGCACACGTGTCCACACGAGTGTCAAATGCATGTGTGCATATGTATATTAGGGCATGCAGGGGTGAGTGTTTTGTGTCTATGTGTGCGCTGTGTGTTGCTGTGTGTTACTGTGTGCACATGTCCGTGTCTGTGTGCACACACATGTCTGTGTATGGTGCCTGGCTTTCCCGGGCTGTGCTGTATACACTGACGGGCCCAGGGCCTCCCGAATGTGCTCTTCCGGGGCAGTGGAGCTGCGGCTTCTGTCCAGAGATTTGGAGAAAGAGCCATGGCAGATGCCCGAAACCCGATAACCCGGCTCTAACTGAAACATAATAGCCACGCAAAGGGCTTTGTAAGTTTTCTCTTTGTCATGGGAACATGGCTGTGCGCTTCCACTACCCAGGAAAGGGCTTGGCCTTGAGACCCTGTGGGCAGGGGTTCAGGCTGGCCTGGGGTGCCGTCAAGAGCCCCAGCATCGGGAACCTGAGTGGAAGGTCTCGCCCTCTCAGAGGCCCCCAGAGGACAGGTGGTCATGCAGGGAGAGTTGGCCGTCTCCGGGGTGGGCACCTGGCTGCCAGGGTCAAGGCCTCGGCCTACCCGGCTGGCCAGGGGCAGTGCCTGCCCGTCCACCACAGCTCAGTGCTGGCTTCCTTTGGTGTCCAGCGGGAAGGGCCATGGTCCCACTGCCCCTGGGGGATGCAGCCTTGTCACACCGACACCCCTGCGCATCCCCCAGCCGAGCTCCAGGCAGGGGAGGCCGGATGTCCTCAGACATGCGCCCCACCTGGTCACCACCAGAGACGGAAGTAGATGGAGCAGCAGGTGGCCCTGGTGGGGTGCCTGCCGGAGCTCGGGGTCTGTGGACAGAAGCACCTCAGTGAGGGATGGCAGATGTGAGTGAGAGGCCACTGCGTCGTGGGTGGCAGGTGGTGGGCAGCACCCGTCCTTGGCTGGATCACCCTCGGCCGCTCTGGTCCTCCTCGAAGGACCGGCACGGGCACAGGGAAGTGCAAACACCTCGTCACCACCAAGCGGCCCGCCCAGCCAGCTGTACTTTTTCCCGGCAAAAATCCATTGAAATCCACAGGCAGGGGCCTCCAGGCGGCCAAGATGGGGTCCAGCGAAGGGGAACCGCAACCGCAGCCCAGTCAGCCCTGGGGAGTTGGCCCTGCACGCAGCACCCCGGTCGTAGGCTTTTGTCTCATTTTAAAACTGAGCTGTTTTTGATGCCTTTTCTTGCACCTCAGGGGCTCTCGCCTGAGAGAGAGCCATCCTGGGGATTCATTCCTCGGCCTTGGCGTAAAGAAACTGGCTTGGAGGGAGAGGATGGTCCCGGGTCAGGCTGCAGCTCAGCCCCTGGTGCCTGTTCCCCTGCCCTGGGGACTGAAGGACACTGTGAGCATGGCCTGGTGCTGCCCACCACCCTCTGGCCCCAGTTCTGCTGCCCGGTCCCTGCTCACTGTGCCCGCCCTGCCAGGAGGAGGGGGCCGGCAGCCACGGCTTCTGTTTCAGGAACAGCCTGGGCACCTAGATTTAATGGATTCGTTAAAGTGATGGGAAAAAATGGAGCTCTGATTTAAGACCTGCAATTTTTTGCTGACTGTGGCATGTTCTTCCCGAGGCCGCACTTGAGAGTTGCAGGCACATAAGGGCCAGGTTGTTCCTCTGACCACCCGCCCTCGGGCTCATCCACGGACTCTGCGCCCAAGGCCTCTCCAGGCCTTTAAAACAGGAAGTTTAATTTTATAGAATTAAAAAAGAGAAAATGGTACTTAATTATCTGGCTGTGAAAGACCGCTGCCCTTTCTTAATTTTAGTAGCTAATAAAATGGCGGGCCTGGAGTTAACTACTTCTGGTCCAAATGCCCTGTGATTTTGGCCATTTGGGTAGAATATTTTACGAACTGTTATATATTGCACTATGGTTTTTAAGCTTTGCTATGACATATTTCTCTCAAGATTTATTAGGATTTTTTATTTAAAACAATATATTAAATAGGGGAGAAAATAATCTTAGGTAAAGTTCAAATATTAGCAAAACCTACCTGGACTCCACCCCGTCTCATTTGAAGCCCTCTCACCCCCACCCACTGTCTCCATAAAGCTGCGTAGGGTGCAGTGGTCACAGCTGTATCCGCGACTCAATAGTCTGCCAGCCCGGCTCCAATCAGGGGGCGGTCTCAAGGCCAGTTGCCTCTTACGTGACTTTATGGAAACAGAACAACGAGCCGAGCCAGGAGGCTGAGGAGCACGCGTAAGGAGCCCCAGGAGCCTTCCGGCTCCTGCCATGCTCTGGGGACGGCCACATGGCCCACTCAGAGATGCCCACCCTGGCCAGACCCTGGCTTCCTCTCGAGATGGGCATGGCAGGACCACCTGCCACGCCTGGGTCTCTGCTGATGCCATGGACCACTGCACAGCCCATCTGGACCTTGGGCGTGAGAGGAGGCATGAAGGCCCAGGGGAGGGGCAACAGGAGGCTGATAGGGGGCATACTGTCATCTTTGGGGCCAGGCATGACTCCCTCCAGGGACAGCAGGAGAGAGCCCTGGCAGGTGCTGCCTGTGTCACAGTGGGCAGCCTCCTGCCAAGCTGGTCCCTGGTAAGGACGTCACCCTGTGTGCAGATGGTTGTCCTGGAGGGCATCTGCCATCCTTCCTTGATCCCTGGGTGCTGGGGGACACAGGGTCTGCCTGACTCACCCAGCTGCAGGTGACCTAGAAGGAAATCACTGCTACTATGACAGCGAGCCAGGCTTCCAAGAAGTTCTCCCCCGATTTGGGTGCCTACCTGTTAGGTCGAGCAATCAGCTAATTTGTGACCATCCAGGGCGTTGAGCAATAGCAGCAGTTGGAGCCCTAAGGGCCTCATGTCCATCTGCACAGTTTTATGGGGCACCCCTGTCCTGGCCCCAGGTCAGCCTGGTGCGACCTGTCTGTAGGCTGCATGTTTAATAAGCAGCAACAAGGCCGTCTTTGTGCAGTGGGAAGGTGATGGCGGCTCCACATGTTGCTGGGATGCGAGGCCGGGGTGTCTTCCACCTGGGGGGCAGGAGTGGCTGCACCTGTGCCGAGGATCCCAGAAGCCCCTCAGGTCCTGAGAGCTCCAGAAGCCATGGTGACTGCTCTGCGCAGCCACTCTTGCATGCTGGTGGCTGGAAGGAGAGGCCATCCTGACCCCCTCCATGCAGACACTGTAGCTGGTGACCTGATGCCTGCAGGCCCTGCAGCTCCCTCCTTCCTCCCCAACTGCCTCTTTCCTGGTGCCAACCCTGGGCCAGCAAAGCCAGAGAAGCCCCTGTCTGTGAGGGGTGACCCACCAGGCATCGCTCCAAGCCCCCGGATCAGGTACAGGGCTATGGGGAGGGGGCCTGAGGCAGGGTTGGACTGCTCAGGTCCCCTAGTGTGTCAGAGAGTGCCCTTCAAAATGTACGTCCACCCAGAACCTGGGAGTGGGACCTTGTTTGGAAATTGGGTCCTTGCAGATGTATGAGAAAAGATGAGGTCTTACTGGACTAGGCTGGGGCCTAAATCTTGCTGCTGCAAGAAAGGAGGAGCCAATCTGGGCCCTCAGCCCTGGGCTACTACCTCCCCTTCCTGCCAAGGTCCTCTTCCCCGGAGAATCTCCGGGAGCTGGTGGGGTGCACTGGCAAAGGCCAGACAGGCAGCACCCCTGAGGTACACCAGCTCCGTTGTGCCTGGGACCCTTGGGTCTCAGAGGTGGGGGAGGAGCTGCACCTGCTGCCTGTGGCTGGGGTGTGCATGTGTCCCCAGGAAGGGACAGAACGTGCAGAGGGAGGGAGAGAGGAGCAGAGCCTGGGGAGTCCAGGGTGGGGAGCAGCGGGGAGTCCCAGGCCCAGCTCTCCTGGACTCCCAGGGGCCAGTGTCCAGGGTGATATTCCAGAGGGAGGCCCCCCCCCGGGCAGCTAGCCGAGCAGTTCCCACACATCCCGGCACCTAAGAGGGGTCCCCTTACCTTCTAAAGTGCCCAGGCATGCTCTCCCTGAGCCCAAGGGATCCCCCCCAAATCTCAGTAAATGCTGCGCTTTGTTTGGGGCGAGGCCTGGGGCTGGCTTGCGTGTCACTCGAGCTGCTCCCCATCTTCCCTGGGAGGTAAGTGGAGCTGTGCAAGGTCTATTTTGGGAAACCTCTGAGCTGGGAAACACTTCTGGGATGATAAAAGCCTCCTGGTGAGAGTTTCAGGCTGTCTTCAAAGGCAGAGTGGGAACGGAAATCGGATCCACCACCCTGAATGGCAGAAGGGGCGGCTGGGCCCTCACAGGCCCTCAGCACAAGGTGAGGAAGATGGAGCCGAGCAACTGCTAGGTTGGAATTTGGACTCAGGAGCAGCCAGGGGCCCAGAAGCGTCACCCAGGCTTAGCGACGTCCCAGGGAAACCAAGGCAGCTGTGTAGACATGTGCGGGCTGGTCCTCACTCTCCTTCCACACTTCTGCCTGCCACCTCCAGCCCGATTAGCACCACTGGTGGTGGAGAGGGCATGTGGCTGGGCGGGAGCTGGGGTGAGGTCACAAACACGGGGAGCCCTGAGCCCGGTGGGACTCCTCCCACCCCAGCAGGCATCTGCAATGCGCTGGTGGGCAAGAGTGTCAAAATGAGCTGCGAGGTGGTGGCCAGTGGCACAGCAGAGATGACAGTCTGCCAGACCCATACGGGGTCACTACTGCTCCAGGGCAGCTGGGCTGAGCCCAGGTGTGACAGCCCGTATCACCGTGGGAGTGGGGACGGTATTGGGAGGGTTGAGCAGGAGGAGACTGAGGCTGGCTGGAGCCCCTTGAAGCCCAAAGTCCAGGCCAAGTGTGGACAGACCAGGGCTCAGGCGAGGGGTGCTCCACCCTGGGAGCCTGGCAAGCCAGGCTGGGGTGTCCTGGGCAGGAGGGAAAGATGGGGCTTGGAAAGCAGAGGAGCTGGAAGTGGAGAGTCAGCCCCGCCCAAGCATGCAGGTGCACAGAGCTTCACCACCTCTCTGCCCACTTCCTCTTGCTCTCTGTCCTCTGCCCACACCTCTCCCCACTCTGCACTTTTCCTCACCTCCTTATTCTGCTTCCCTGATTCGAACCATCTCCTCTTTACCTGTCTGATCCTCTGCCCGTTTCCCAGTCTCTCTCTCTCCCTGACCCTCTCACCCCTCTGACCCCCATTCTCTCTCCCCACAGCCATGGGGTCCTTTGTCCACCTGCCACTTGTTGCCACAGGAAGACTTGCAAGCCCAAGCACACACCTGTGTGTGCACCTCCCCTCCCCAGCCACAACCCTCCCAGTGGTGCTGGTCGTGGCTGGACCTACCAGGGGCATCACCTAGTGTCCCCTCTGGCCATCAGACAATGTCTTGTACTGCAAGGCTTCTTTTCTGGGCTCAAGATGAGAAATACAGAGAGAGAGGTTTTGAAAATGACATATCTAGTGCTTCAGACCAACGCTCCTACTGAGGACACCCAGGAAGGATGGAAAACCAGCTTTAACAAGTCAACAAGAAAGTAAAGAATTAGAGAAATGAGACTGAAGAGATGAAGCCCAGAGAAAGGACCTTAGCATGTGGGGGTGGCTCTCTTCCTGGGTGCTCCACTGATTCTGGAAGAATCTGCTGGACACTCAGCACCTCGACACCTTGAATTAGATGTAGGCTGTCCTCGGTCACTACTACTTGTCAGACATGTAAATCCTCTCTTGAGGAGGTTAACACAATTCTAGCTTCAGGTTGTTTTTATGTACTTTTAAAGAAATATATAATTTCTGGCACTCAACCAAAAATAACTAATTATACAAGGAGATAAGACAATATAAATGAAAACCAAGAAAGCAACAGAAAATTTAAACAGACCTACAAGAATGTCAATATTGAACTCTTTGGACACAGACATTGAAATATCTGTGCCTACTGTTAGAAGAGATAAAAGGAATGTGTTAGAATTTCAATGGAAAATTAGAACCTATTGAAAAGACCCCAAATGTAAAATCAAGAACTGAAAACATTTAATAATCAAAATCAAGAAGCTAATTGAACAACAAATTAGGCAGAGAGCCAAAGAGAGGGAGAGAGGGAGAGAGAAGAGATGGGGAAAGAACTGGAACATTGATCAGAAAAAATTCAAGATTAACTAATGGAGGATAAAAACTATGGACACTGTAGAGAAGAATTTGAGATTCATAAGGGACAATATGAAAAATGGTGCAAATTTCTACTTGAATTCAAAAGGAAGAAGAGAAAGAGAGCAGAGAAGTGGTATTTGCATAGGTAATGGCTGGAACCATTCTAAAATTGACTACATACTTCCAACCTTGGATGCAAGAAGTCCCACAATCCCAACAGGTGTATGAAAGGTGAGATTGTAAATACTAGGGATGAAGGAAGACAGGGAGAGGGGTTGCCAGGATGACGGACATTTGCTTACACAGGTTAATTGGACAGACGTTGCCTTTCTTCAGATCTCTACCCTTTCCTGTCTGCCCTTCTCTGTCTCTCCTGGGTCATCATAATAAAACTGCTAAAAACCAGAGAGCAAGAAAAATTTTCTAAACAATTGGGAAATAAAATCCCTTATGTTCACAGGAGCTACGACTAGACCTCAAGGTAGCTCTAGACAGAAGCCAGGAGACACAAGAAAGAAGGTGAGAAAAAGCCATTTCTAGACAATAAAATCTGATACACTGTCAGCAGTGGATCCTCACTAAACACTGAAAGTTTCAATAGACAAGAAAGATGCATGGCAGGTCAGGGACGAAGGAAGAAATAAACACTACCACAGTGGTGAACATATGGCGCTACCTGTATGAACACTGACTATTAAACAAAAATTAACCACAGACATAAACTATATAGCAATCAAGGTATATGTTGTCAAAATATAAGCTGGGGGGTGAAGTGGAATTAAGGTATTCCAAAATACTCACAAAAAGAGATTTAAAATGAAGTACCAAGTGATGCTGTATTTTGTCAAGACAGGATGCATGGTGTAATCTCAAGTATAATGTTTAAGTGAATAGAAATATATGTGTAACTGATATACAGATAATGAGGGTGAAGCAATAAAAATAGAATCAATCCAAAAGAAACAAGAAAGGAAACATAGACTATCAAGCCAATAGAAGCTAAATAGAAAGATCTATTTAAGCCCAAATATAGGATTACATTAAATGTAAATGGGTTAAATGATTTAATTAAAGACAAAGATTATTGTGCTTAGTAACAACAAAATTCAAATATACTTTATTTATAAAAGCTACACAAGAAATTTCAAGTATGTATTATTTATTTATTTTTGTACTGGGGATCGAACATGCATTTGTGAGGCAGGCAGCAGCACCACTGAGCTAAATCTCCAGCCAAGTATGTATTATTTATAAAAGCTACAGTAAAAGTATAAAAATATAGACAAGTTGGAACAAAAGTTCAGGGAAGACTGCATTATAAAGTTGGAGTAGCCGCATATACTTCAAGGCAAAGAGCATCACCAGAGAGAAAGCTGGACTTTATATTGATAAATGTCCTATTCACCATGAAGGTACATGGATTGTAGATCCATGTGAACATAATAACGTGGTCTTAAAATACATAAAGCAAAAGATGACAGAATTAAAAGAATGTATTGACAGATCCAAAAGAGAGTGGAAGATTTTACACAAATTTCTCAGTAATTAATATGACAAGTAGACAAAATATCATTAAATTATAGAAGATTTAAACAAATGATCAACAACTTAACCTAGTGGATGCAGAGTATGTATCCCAAAATGACAAAACACATTTTTCTTTTAAAATCATACATAACATTTATAAGATTAAGCTTGTGTAGAATCATAAATCAAGTTTGAAACATTTCAAGCTATTTAAATCATAAAGAGTGTATGTCTGATCATGAAGAATTAAGCTAGAAATAAAAACAATCAGAATCAATAAAATCAATAAGTCTCATATGTATAGAAATTAAGAAAGTATTTTGAACAGTATATGAGTCAAAGAAAACTATCACTTTAGAAGTCAAAATATACACCAAAATGTGTGGGATGAAGCTAAAATATTTGAAATTAAATTTATATCATAAATTTTCTAAAAAGAAAAAAATGCTGAAAGTGAATTATATAATATAAGCAGTTATCTCAAGAAACCATTTTTTTTTTTTTGTACTGGGGATCAAACTCAGGACCTTGTGCTTGTGAGGCAGGCGGTGGCACCACTGAGCTAAATGCCTGACTAGAAGCCATTTTTTAAAAAACCAAAGAAAGTAAAAAGAGACAATAATAAAGAGAAAAAGTGGATGAAAATAGAAAACAATGATTTAATAACTGTTAAGGAAATGGGTCCTGGAACAAAAATCCTTCCCATAAAGAAAACATTGGGTTCATACTGGCATCTCCATCAAGTCCCTCAAACACTGAAAAAAATTGTATCAATCTTGCATACTCTTTCAGAGAACAGAAAAGACAGCCATTCTCTTTAACTTGGTTTATAAACAGCATGATCTTAACGCCAAAACTCAGTGTAGACATTTCAAGAAACTTCATGTGCACCCATTTGTTCATCACTCCTGCATAGGGTTGCAAAGATCTTAGAAAAAATATGAAGAAACACAAATGTCATCAATATGCAAAAAGAATATTGAGTGTTTGATTTATTCCAAGGATGCATGATGAGATTAATGTTCTTCAAATTAATTAATATAATCAACCACATACCTATAGTAGAAAATCATAGATAACCTCAATAGGTTTAGCAGAAATATTTGATAAAAACAACGAACAAACATTTCATTTAGCAAACCAGGAATAAAAGGTAGCTTTCTTAACCTTATAAGTAAATACACAAAAACTTACAATAAGTATCACATGGAATGGTAAATTGTTGAAAGCTCTCTGAAACTGGCGCCAAGGCAAGAATGCTTACTACAAATTCTTTTCAACCCTAAACTAGAGATCTTGGCCAATGGAATAATGCAAGAAAAAGTAACACAAGTCATAATTATTAAAAGGAGAAGATACTATTGTCATAATTATCAGATGACATGATTACGTAAGTAAAAATCTCAGAAGAACCTAAAGATCTATTTATCTATCATAAAATTAAGTGATTTTTAGCAAATATCTATATTAGCAATGAACAAAATTTAAATCTATCATTTAAATAGAAAAAAATTAAATGTTGAATAATGAATCCAGCAAAAGCTCCTCCAGAGAAATTAAAGGAAACCTAAATAAATTAAGGGGTATATCATATTCATAGATTGGAGTGCCCCAAGTCCACAAAGATGTCAACACTTTACAAATGGATTCATAAAGTTACTGCAATCCTCATTAAAGTCCCATGTGGCTTTTGTGGACTTTACAGGCTCACACGTAAGTTTCCATGAGAAATCAGTGGATCTGGAAGGGCCAATTCACTCTTGAGCAAGGAAGGTGTTCCACTCCATGGAAATAAATGCCTCACACAGCTACAGTAACTAAGCATGTGTGGTACTGGTGTAAGGACAAGCAGACGAATTTCAGCATAGAGAAGCAGCCACGTGTGGATGGACATTTGGTGCATGGTACAGTCCCTGCCTTCTAGGCCCAGTGGGAAAGATACATCAGCACCACACTGAGGAGCTCAGCTGTGTCCCCAAGACTGCAGGGTGGGGAGCGGGGGGATGCAGCACTGTTCTCTGTGTTGATCCTGGGGTAACCTTTTTTTTTTAGGAGTTAATATGCTGGTTTATTTTGCTCAGTGGCAAACTGGAGGATTCCAATCTCCAAGGACTTAAGACAGAAGACATATTATAAACCTCTTTCAAGATCTGCTAAGGTACAAGGATAACACACCATCCAGGCAAAAGGAAGCTATGTGAGATTCATCTCCAAGGAGACTCTTCCAACAGACTGCTCCCAGGAAGGTCTGAGCCAACAGCCTATCTCCTGCCTTTAGCTAACTACCATGGTGCTGGCCAGTTTAGAAATTCTATGCATGTGATCCTGGGGTAACCTTGTGGAGAGAAGCTGACCTTTCTGGGGGACACCCATGGACAACATGCTACTGGCCCATGGATGGGGGCCCCCGTTGGATTAGAAGACGCACTTCAGCCAGGCCCTTGGCTGCTGTCACCTGTCTGTGGGGAGCATTGCAATAGACATCATCTCCGATGGTGGGGCGGGTGTGGGCCCTAGAGCTGGGCCCTGGCAGGCAGGGCAAGGAGGTGGTTGCTTCTCCTCAGGAGTGCTGGACGTGCAGGACAGGTAGCCAGGCAGGCCTGCTGACAGCGCTGCTGAGCCAGGCCACAGGCAGGCCCCGTGGGGCTTCAGGGCCACCTGGAGTGAGATTCAAGCCAGCCCTGCTCAAGGGGCAGGCACCGGGGGGGACGCAGGCCGGAGAAGGCTCTGGGTCCCGGGGACTGACATCTGGCGTGGAGAGGGTGGGCGGCAGCTCTGAGTGCCTGGCCGCGAGCGACAGGCAGGGCTGACAGGGCGAAGAGACGGGCTCAGCAGCCCAGGCACAGGCTGCCGCCACCACTTCCGCTTTCTGCTTCAACAGGAGGCGAAGGAGGAAAAGATGCAGATGTTGGTTAACAAGAAGTTCCCGAAGAGTCAGATAGAAAGTTAGGTTTCTCTTCCTGCAAGAGGATCTGAAGGTGGGGAGAAGGCCCCGGCCAGTAGCCCACACACACCGGGCCAAGGGCTGCACTTGTCCCACGACTGGGGAGAAGCCCCAGAGGTCCCCTTTCTGTCGGACACCTGGGCAGTGAAGCCGGCTGCAGAGGGACCCAGCTGGAACACTTTGACAGACATCATTGAGCCACATATATTTAGCTAAGAAAAGTGCACACCTGAAAACATCAAGGAACATCATTACACTGAGTCACAGCTGTTAAGCCAGTGATCAACCCTGGCTTCACTGACTGAGCCTCCTGAAAGACATCTGATGCCGAGCCTGGCCCTCAGGGAGCGCCCACGCCCGACCTGGTGACAGCCTCCGGGCAGCCTTCTCCAGGGAGAGCGAGGGCCAGCACGCACATGCCCGTGCCCGGCACACAGGAGGAGGGAATGTGGGTCCCACCGGAATTCTTCCTCCGGTGCTTGGGAACCGTGTGGCTGGCTGCAGAGCACAGGTGTAGCTGCAGCGGTCCCGTTGTGTGGCCTCAGGCAGTCAGGGCTGGGCAGGGAAGGAGGGCACAATGTCTGTCTCTGGGAATTGTCACAGGAGACGTAAGCGTGGCTCCTCAGAGCTACCAGCCAGACACATGCAGCTTCTGGTGAGGAGCCTGGCGTGGGTCGGGACTAGCACCTGTCCATTCCTCCTGAGGCCGCCTGCCCCTGTGTGGCACGTGTTGGTATTTGCACTGGACTTGTGGCCTCTCAGGCCATCTCTTGGGTCTGTGCAGAGGCCAGGAGCCTAGGGTGGACACAGTGTAGGCACAATCCCTGAGGGCCTGGCCAGCACCCGCCTCTCTCAGGTAGATGCTGGGTAAGGGTCCCTGAGACATCCGACCACACCCCCAGGTCCCAACAAGCCCTGTCTCTGTCACACGTGGACTGAGGCTCGTGAGCAGTAGGGAGTGTTCCCTCCTGTGGGTGCTGGGCGGAGTCCTGTGGGCCTTATTGTTCTGCACGAGTCTTCCTCCCCAGCCCCTGCTGCCCTGCAGGCCGGCCTGGCTCTGCTCAGGGGCCTCTGCGGGACCCCTCCATTTTGCCTCTTGATCTGGGCTGTTTCATCCCAGGATGATCTGATTGGGAAGGCTGGTGTTTGTAGGTTGGCTCTGTCTTTTCCATTGGCCACAAAATGGAAATAAACCAGGGTGACAGCCAGCATGCTCGAGGCCTGACAACACTAGAGCAGCGCTGGGTGTCAGCCCTGCCTCGAGTCTCCCAGGGAGAGCTCTGGACACTTGTGGCCCTCTGGGAGCTCATATGGTGTCTTAGACCCTGGGAGCCTGCTGTGCTTTTGACTTTATCAGCAATAAAGAAAGATCAAAGGTTACAGATCCTCCCAGCTCCCACCTCCGTCCTGGAGCCCAGGGGTGCTTCTTCAGCAAGTCCATTTACAGGCTGAATAACGTCCCCCATCCACCTGTGGCCGTCCTCACCCCCGGACCTTAGGGTGTGACTATATCTGGATCTAAGGTTTTTACAGAGCTGCTTCAATTGAAACGTGGTCATTAGGGTGGCCGCTAGTGCAACAGGACTGGTGTCCTTCTAAAAGGAGAAGAGAAGGATACAGACACATACAGAGGGATGGCTGTGGGAGGCTGCAGTGAGGGAACAGTCTCTGTGAGCCAAGGACAGAGGCACCGGGAGGAGCCAGCCCAGGGACACCAGGACCCCAGACCTTGGCCACCAGGACGTGGGAGACAAATGTCAGTTCTTGCTGCTGGCTGTGGCCATGGGTCTGAGGAACCCTGCACCTTCGAGGGGGCCAGCGGATGGTGTCCTGATGGCACAGCTGCTGGGAGGATGTGGGTGGAGAGGGGCGGGTGGCGGTAATGCTGTGTAAACGGGATCCCAGACACGGGTGTCACCCTCTGGTCAAACAAATATTTGCTCAGGGCTTCCTAAAGGTGAACAACATAAACAGGGCCCAGCTTGAGCCAACGGGCGATTAGTGGAATTAATAGTCATTTAGAGAAGCTAATGAGAACATATGTGATCGTTTGGATTGGTGCTCAGCAAACATACCCCTCCCCTTGCCTTGGGGTGGGGAGGGGCCCCTTCCTTGCTGTGCCCATAGGCCTGGGCCCCAGGCTTCTCTGGCCAAGGGGATGCTGGAGATCTCCTGTCTGTTGGGGAGGTATGGTGACAAGAGTCACGCTGTCCTGCAACCCAGGTCCTGGACACAGCCAGGCAGCCATGAGCCTGACCAGGGTGCAGACAGAGACTTGCTCTCTGCACCTGTGACGGCAGGGATGTTTGTCACACAGCCTGCTGCAGTAAGTGATGACCCAGCACTGTGCATAAGGAAGAGGATGTGGCCAGTGTCAACCTGAAAGCCCCATGTGGACAGGCACACAAGGTCACCATGCTGTAGGTTGTTGGGCCCTGGGGGACCTGGCTCTCAGAGGGGGACAGCAAAGCCCCATCTAGTCTGCCACTGCTCAGCCTGAGAGCTAAGAACGGCTTTTCCAATTTTGAATGGTTGAAAGAGAAAAGCAAAAGAAGAGAAATATTTTACGATGCATGAACTTTATATGAAATTCAAATGCAGGGCAGTTGCGTTGGCATCAGCCAAGTCCACTTGTCCCATTGCCCGTAGCAGAGGAGTCAGGAGTCTGGGCCCAGGAAGCCTCAGCCACTCACTGCCCAGCCTTTCCATTAAGAGCACCTCCTCCTGAAAAAGAGGTCTGGGGCAAAACACAAGGTGCCTTGCAGGGTGGGGAGGCAGCTGCCCCTGGGCCCTGGAGAAGGGCAGATCCAGATTCACGGCACCTGCCATGACTTGCTGCACTCCAGCTCTTTCTGGCACAAGAAAGAAGAGGGCTCAATGCTCTGTGCATTTGTGGGGAGGAGCCCTTCCTATGACCTTGATTGCAGGAGCCGAACCCTGCCCACTTAGCCATGGAGCTCCTTCCTTCCTGTATGTTCCCTTCTCTCCCCATTCCCTGAGCACTTTCCATGTGCAGCATCACATGTTGAACATAAAGCTGTAACACTGAGTAAGACAGCTGTGCACTCATCCACCCATCTATATCCATCCATATCCACCCATCCATCCATCCATCCATCCATCCATCTGTCCACTCACTTTATGCAGCTATGCCTTCATCCCTACATCTGTTCAATGACTGTTTCCCAAAGGTCTACTTGCCAGGTGCCACAATGGCTTAGAGGCGCAGTGGTGAACAGATAGCCCTCTGGACCACACAGTCTTGTAGGGACAGAAACCCCCTGCCCTGCTGTTACGTATTATGAGGAGAGAAGTGGAGAAGACAGCAGGGCCCGGTGGGTAGCAAGAGGCTACCAAGACCCAAAGCTGAGGGGGAAGATGAGGCAGGACAGGAGAGAGGCCTGGTACTGGGCCGGGCTGAGAGAGGAGCATGGCCATTCCTAAGGAGCAATCACAGCAGCGTCTACACTCGAGGCCCCTTAGCAGGCGCCTTGGGGAGGAAGCTGCTCCTCAGGGGGATTCCGCCCAGCCCGCTCTGGGCTGAGGAGCCTCTCTCACGGTCCATGTTCACGGCCCTGTGCACACGGACCGTTTGGACTTAGGTCTCTGCAGTTGTGTTTCAGGAGAGACTGAGGAGGCCCTGCTGAATGAGGCAGCCCTGAGTCCAGTGACGGACCGGGAGGGAGAGGGGAATTCGGGCAGCAGAGGAGAGCAGGCAGAGATGGAGGCACCGTGGGAGCCCCAAAGCTGGGCCCGGAGGCAGGGAGCCTCTCCAGTCCTCTGGCAGGAACGTGGTCCCAGCGACCCTCAGCCTTGTGCTTTGGCCCCCAGAAGGGCGAGAGAAGGCAAATGTGTGGTTCTGAGCCACCCGGCTGCCACAGTGGCCCAGGACACAGCCCCACTGCTGCCCGGGCCCACCTCCCCGCTCCAGCCACAGGGCCCTGGCTGTGAATCTGCTGCTGCTCTGTCCTCGTCCCCACCATCCCTCCTGGAGGCCGGAACTGTGGCTCCTCGGGCGCACCTGGCCTGGCATTGCTGGGAGCTCTGTCGCTTGCACAGGGCCCTTCCTTCAGGTTTAAAGTCACTCTGCTCCTTTCCGTTTTTAAAACTCTACTCCTGGGCCTTGGCTCTGCAGCCCCAACCCACATGGACCCGGGACCCACCTGAAGCTGGGCCACACGTCCTGACCTGCTGGTGGGGGTTCCTGAGAACTCTCCCCTCCCTGCAAAAAAACGAGCAGTGCCGCCCGTAAACCCAGCACTCAGAAGGCTGAGGTAGGAGGAATGTGTGAGTTCAAGCCCAGCTGGGCAGTTTAGTGAGACTGTATTTTAAGATAGGCATAGTAAAAGTGCTGGTGGTGTAGCTCAGTGGTAGAGCACCCTGGTTCAGTCCCCAGTAGGGGGCTGGGGGAGGGAAAAGTCTCTACAGGAAGAAGCACCCTGCCTTCGGGGCTGAGACTTGGGCAGAATTCAGTTTCTCACCAGGGAAGATTTATAAGCGCTCTGGAGGCCAAGGAGGTCAGCTGGGAACGCCGGCTAGACAAAATAACTTATCAGAGGATTCCCAGGGGCTGCCTGTGATGGCTAGAATGCAGCGCGGCGGCCTCTCCCAGCTGAGTGGGCTCTGGCGGCTGTGGGCTGGTTCTGTGTTGTGGGACCCCAGCTCCGTGCCTTGCCCCGGCGTGGCTCAGGGCTGACCACGTGGGCGCACGGCAGTGTGTCCTCCCCAAGCGGTCACCACCTCCTGCGCCGCCTGGAGGGCCTCCCCGTGAGGACCCGGTGCCCCTAAGCACACGCCTGCCCCGCCAGGTGGCTTCTGGACTCAGTGGCCCCAATCCTCAGACAGGTGACCGTGGACCCCATGAATGCCCCAGACCCTGACCTGGCCAGCGGCTTGGCGTGATCCCCGAAGGGTGAGGGCGCCACCACCTTGCTCTGTTGTGCAGTGACCCAGGCCACAGGGCTTTCTCCTGCCTGAGCCCAGCCCAGACCACAGGTCCCTGGGCAGAAGAATGAGCCCAGCCTTCTGAGCCTCCTGAGACCCGGGCCAACTTTAGCCTTGAGATCAGCGCTCAGATGGGTGCACTGTGGCCCAGACAGGATGGGGTGGCCCAGGCTGGGCGTCCCTGCACGGGGTGCATCCACACAGCCTGGTGAAGCCCGTAGCTGGGAGACAGACCTGGGGCTGCACACGGCTACCGTTCTGGGGTAGTGGCTGACTCACTGCAGAAGCACCCGAACCTGCCCGCATCACGTGAGACACCCTGAAATGCGTGCTGGAAATCACCCCAGATACGGAGGGTGAGAGTTTTAATTTAGACAAGAGAGCTTTTTCTTCTTCACATGAGTCGCTTTCTCAGAGCGTGGAGAGATGGCCAGGCGGTTCTTATCTTTGAACCCCATGTACTTAACGCTTATTAAAATCAATACCATCCATTAGCCGGCAACGTTTCCATTTTTAATCATCTATTGATATATGGCCTGTGCTTTTATAGGACTAAACAAATTTCCGCTCTCAGTGCCCCCCTGCAGCCCAGGGGCAGGGGTGCGCGGCCAGGGACGTAAATGTTTATTTACTGCCTGCTTCCTGATTGAGAACATACCTGGTCCCTGGCTTCAGATGGCTTTTACACGGGGGCTCAGGGCCACTTCCTGTGCTCCAGACTCACAGTGCCTTTTTCAGGGAGGGTAATGAATGCCCGGTATTGTGCACGCAGTCACTGGGCGGGAGGCGGAGGGGCGGCAGGTTTATTATTTACCCGCTCGCTCGCCCCCGCTGCTTTCTGGGAGCAAGGTGAGCCTGGCCAGCTGCGCTATGGACACCTCTGCATCACGGCCGCTCTCTCCTAGTTCCCCCAACTCCCGCCATGTTGGCTGGGACAGGGGCTGGACACTGGTGACCCCAGCAGGGCCAGGGGTCCTGCATGTGTCCCCCGGGAGACCACTCTGGCCTCCTAACCCATTGCCCAGAAGTGGGGAGCCGGGTTGGATGGCCAAGGTCTGTCAGTGCTGCGGGACAGAGCTGCCTGCTTGGACGGGGCTCCGGGGCCTAGGCATCCTGTCCTCCAGTGCGATCCACCCTGGTCCTCCCGACCTCAGGCCTCGCCACTCTGAAGGCTCTGGGCAGCGCTGGCTCTTGGCTACAAGTGAGCTTTCCTCTGGCTGCCCCGGGGGCCAGCACCTTCCCTGCTCTGCCACCGGACCCAGCATCTTGTCCACGGTGTTCCAGAACTTGGATGGCCACAGAGGCTGCTCAGAGGACACAGGGTGGGGCACTTTGGAAGCTTGGACTGAGTCCTCCCTCTGTGGCAGGCTGAACCTGGAAGCCCAAGGCCTGTGGGTTCCCCCAGCCGGGGCATAGATAGCACACTCAGGTGCCGAGGCTGACAGCAGGACAGCCACCCCTGCGGTGTGCCAGTGGGGGTCCAGTCACAGAGCTGGGGATGCCAGGGCCTAAGCCATGCTCCAAAGGCTCTTGGGAATTCTGGCTGCACCAGGACTCCCTGGGGGACAGGTGGGGAACAGGATAGCAAGTTCTGTATCTACAGAATCAGCCTGTTTCTGTGTTTTGGGTTTTGTTTTTACAGCATTAGTGGTTTGTGGGAAGACAGAGTTGCCGCTAAAATAAGCTGAAAGCACTGGCTAGCCAAGGTGCCTCAGCCTCCCGGGGGGGGGAACTGAGGCCCAGAGAAGAGGCACAGCTGGAATCTGATCTGTGACCCACGGGTACCCCAGGCTCTCCAGGCTGTTGCTGTGGCTGAAGAGCCGGTGCCCTCTTCGTGTACCCTGGGATGCAGACAGCCCCTCCAGTGCACGGCGGGCCACGGCCACCCAGCACAGAACACAGGCCCCAGGCTGCACAGTTGTGGGTTGGATGCGCATCTGTGATCAGTGGCTTTATAAAACGCCTTCTAATGAAAGTAACACACAGCAGCAGGGAGGGCAGCCCAGGACGCGGGCTGCATCTTGGAGAAATGTGCTTGTTAAAATGTGTAATGAGAGACAGAACAAATCCCCAATATTGGGCAAAGCTGTCGTTAAATCCCTTAATGATAGCGGAGTTTTCTCTGGTGCACCGCATGGTTCTTTATAAACCCCTTTGGCATGGTGGGGGTGGGTAGGGTATGAGAGGGCGTGGAGCAGGGGCTGTGAAGGTCCTGCCGGAGGCTGGGACCCAGGCCTAGCCTTGCCCTTTCCGTGTTCTGCCCTGCCCAGTGGCACCAGGCAGCCCCTGGAGGTGCTGTTGGCTGGACCTGAGTCCCAGCTGGGTAGGCAAAGCTGCAGCCTGTGGACCTCAGAGCTGCCAGTTGCCATGGAGGCTTGCTGGGTGCCCCTGGGACCACCCAGGGGTCCTCCCTCAGGGTTACTTGGCAGATCTCTGGATGCAGCCAGCCCTGGGGTCGGTGCCCCTGTGGGAGGGACTCCCCCAAATAGGGTGTTCAGCCCAGGCCTGCACTGGGAAAATGTCTCGCATCCTGCCAGGGCCATAGGCAGTGAGAAGCTGAGCTTTGAGAGCCGGGGTGCGCTGGGGGCCTGGGTCTCTACTCTGGCGCTGCACTGTCCAGTGGCCTGGTCACAGGAGCATCTGAGCTTGGAGGTTGCAAAGGAGAGGAAGAGGGTCTGCAGCCAGGCTCTTGGCTTGGGGGCCTGAGGGCCAGGGGCCCAAGGATGTGACCTGGGTGGACGTAGCCTTGGCCTCCAGCAGTGGCCCGCGTGGGTGGCTCTGCCTGGCCTGGCCCTGTGGCCCTACCCACCTCCAGGGCAGGGGCCATGCCTGGTGCTGATTGGAGCCCAAGCTGCTGGTAGCGGTGGGGAGCCACAAGCCTGCGATGGTCAGGAGCCATGCAGGGGTTGGCCCAGGCTCCCTATCTCGGGATGGGGCCTCCAGGCCGGGGTCAGGAGCCATGGGCCGTGAGCGCTTGGACCACCCCAGACTCATTCCCACCCCAGTCCTTGAGCCCAGGCTCCCCACCCTGCAGGCTGGTTTGAGCCGATGTGGGCTGGAGTGTGCCTCACTGTCCCCAGGTAGGGTAGGTCCAGCTCTGGCCCACGGCTCTGGAGGTGACATTGGCCTCCCTGGGGTCTCTCCAGGCTCTGTCCCAGTGCCCCTGAGCAGGAGGCTGAGACCCAGGCCCAGCCCTATGGCCTTGAGAGGCTGTGTCCCAGCCTTGCCAGTGGAACTGAGCCCTGGCCATGCTTCTGGCCTTCACCCAGAGGCCACCATCCTGTGCCTGGGAGGGCTGCCATGGTGGGTCCGGCCTGGGGCAGGGTGGTCTCCGGCACATGGGGGTCCTTGCTTTGCACAGTCGTCACAGGGCCTGCTGGGGTCTGAGTCCTGCCACATCCTCCTGGTGCAGGTGGCAGAGAACGGCACACAGGTGGGGCCTGAGGTAGGAACATACCCCGCTGTGTGCTGGGCAGAGCTTGGTTCTGGAGCTTCCGGCCAGGAACCTGGCCCTGCTCAGGCCGCAGCCCCATGAGCCCCACCCACTCCCCTTCTGCCACTCTGATCCCGAGCTCCCATCAGCATCTTCTCATCTACCCACAAGCAGAGGCCACACACAGGCCCAGGACCCCAGGACCCACAGCCGAGGCTCACACTGACAGGCGGCCCAGCAGGAAGCCCTGACTGCACCAGGACAGACGCCAAGGCCATGCTGCCTGCCCAGCTGAGGGGGTGGGGGGTGGATCCTGGGCCCTAGGCCCCGGGTTCTTAGCTGCTCAGCAGTCCCAAAGCGGACCCCCAGGGTTCTCATCTGCATGTGGGCCTGCAGAGGGACCCCCAGGCTTGGGCTCCTCCTGGTGCAGCAGCAGAGAAGCCCTCAGTGCTGGAGGCCAAGGCAGGACCCCAAGGAGCCTCCTTTTGTAAACTCTAAGGAAGGAAGTTCAGGCCGCAGCCCAGACCTTTGCTGGGAGTGCACCCCGGGGCCAGGCTAGACCCCACCCCAAGGCCTCAGTTTCCTTACTTGCTGAAGGCCCTGTTCCTGGTGCAAGGACTCTTGCTGAGGGAGGATGGCTATCAGTACCATAACCTGTACTTCCAGGAGAACCCACCCACTCCCGAGGCCCAGCAGACACCCTAGCCTCCCTGGCCACATCCCACCCTCAACAGAGAGCTCTGAGATGACCCGGCCCAGCTGCAGCCGAAGGGTGAGGACCCAGGGTCCGGGGACCCAGACAGCAGCCAGCCGCATGTGGTACACTGCGCCTGGGCAGTCAGAACCCCCCAGGCCACCCTGCTGGGACCCCCTGGCCAGGGCACACTGAGGCCTGACCCATTGTGGCCACCCTGGCCTAGGCTGTCCTGGAGACAGAGGGCAGAGCCCGGCAGAGGCTGAGGCAGGCTTAGGGAGGCGAACCTGTGTCCTGGGCCAGTCTGGTGGGCAGGGGCAGGCTTCGGGTACTGCTGTCAGGGTGGTGGTTAACCGGCCCCAGGGCCCAGGTGTGGATATTTTTAATAGCCTGTGACCCGCCATCCACTCTCAGCTGGGTGTTAATGGCCAAATGTTTTTCGAGTAAATTACCAGAGAGAGAATTATTCCTGAGAGGCAGAGGTTTGTGAGAAGGCGTTAGGAACACCGGACAACTGGGCAGCCTGGAGGACAGTGGCCAGGGCCAGGTGGGGCAGGTGGGGCAGGGACAAAGGTGAAGTCCAAACCTGGGGTGTGCTCTCCAGGATGCCCCCATTGTGGGCACAGTCGGGACCCTCAGACCTCCTTCAGGGCGTGCTCTGGCCACAGCTGGGGCTGGGAACAGCTCTGGGGCCCATCTGTCCAGTGGAGGCAGCCCCTCCCTGGCAGAGGGCTGGCCCTGGAAAGTCTGTCTGGCCTCCACCAGGCTGGGGCTGCCCAGACCGGGCCCACAGTCCCCAGGCAGGATGCCAGCGGTGCCCGGGCCTCCTCTGGGGGCCCCTCGAGGGGGACCGGTATTATAGCCACTCCAGGGCACACCATGCAGGACAGGGACTTGACCCCAGGATGCGGAGTCCGAGGAGTGGTCAGAGGGCTGCTTTGCCAAACCTTCCCATGCCAGGGCAGCTGCAGGCCATGCTTGCAAGGGGCTGGCTCCAAGGGCCTCACAGCAGGGAAAGGCCAGGAGGTGCTGGGCAGGGTGGGGTGTACTGAGATCCCAGCACTCTGGGAGGCTGAGGCAGGAGGCTCAAAAGGTAGAAAGCAGCCTAGGGCAACTTAGGAACTTAGTGAGACAGTCTCTAAATAAAAGATAAAAAGGGGCTGGGGATGGAGCCCAGTGTGAAGGCCCTGGGTTCAATCCCCAGTACTGCAAAAGAAGGAAGGAAGGAAGGGAGGGAAGAAGGGAGGGCCGGGATGTGAGAATGTGGGGCCAGTGCAGACCCCTGGGGGACACAGAGAGAGCTGGCTGTGGCTGGGTGCCAAGGCCCAGCTGGGTTTGGGTCCTGAGGAACTCGGAGGCCTCGTCGTTTGAGTCTGAGTGGGGAAGGCTCTGCCTCCTACCCAGGTGGTTTCCCGGAAGCAAGTGAAACTGATGAACACCACACAGCATCACACACACAAGGAGCAGCGCTGAGCACAGAGACCTGCAGAGCTGCCCCACGCCCCGCTGCCTTACCCCACAGTGCCCTCCAGGGCCAGGGTCGGCACACCTGGACACTCAAACCTCTGGGGAAGACACACACCTGCCCGGGCCGGGACAACAGGTGTCTCGCTGCAGCTGGACGGTGGGGACTCAGCCTCTGTGGGGCCAGGGTGTGAGGGTGCCCGGCGGGATGGCCTGGGCACCCGTGGGGCAGGCAGGGCGGGGCTCTGAGACACCCACAGCCATGTTCCGTCCGTGGTGCTGTGAACAAACCCTCCAGCTCTGCATCTTTAAGACGCGAATGGGCCCTCTTAAAAAACTGACAGTTTGCTCGCTCACTCGCAGGTTCTCGACTGACATCAGCAGGGAATCAAAGATGTTTTATTATTTGGAAACTCCATATAGGGAAAGCAGCCTTGAGGGTCTGTCATTGCTCCAAAACCCACACCTCCCCTGGGAGTTAATTATTTTCTTAAAATGCAACTTGCACTGTTAGTCTAAAACATTCCAACTGTGTTCACACTCTTTAAATCTTCAGTAAACCTTAGAGTTTAAATCACTTGCAGATAAGAGTAATTCCGTTAGGGAGACGGGAGTGGGTACGTGGCTCGGGGCAAACGGGGTGGAATGAAAAGGCCTTTGATCTCGGGCTCCCTGGGCAACCCCTGCCCTTGGCCTAGGGCGTGGCAGGCAGGCAGAGGCTTGTGCCCTGGCCAGGGCTGCCCACTGCTCCCATGGAAGGCTAGGTGTAGTACTTGGGATGCACTGGGAACAGCTGTGTGATGGTGGAGCCTGAGCACCTTGAGGGATGAGGCCTCAGATGGGAGGACCCTCTGGTCTCCGGGCTGGAGGATTCAGGGGATGGGGTATCCACCTGTGACCCGGTGCCCACTGAGGCCTGGTGTCCCCGGGGGGCTGGCAGAGGACTGTCTTGGGGGGCAGCCTTGGGGCTTGGCCCGGTTTCTCTCTTCTTGTCCCAGCACTTGGGGCCTGCCTCTGCCCCTCGTCCCTGGCCCAGGTGCCCCTGCATCCAGCCTGCCCTGTGTCAGACAAAGCCGGATGAGGAGGTGGCCTCTTGTCCTGTATCTCCCCCAGGCCCCGCCCCACACCAAGGTGTCTCTCACCCACTCCAAGGAGTCAGGGAGTCCCGGGGAGCAGGGGAGGACCAGGCAGCCTGTTCCTGCGGGGCTTGTGGGGTTCTCTGGGCTCCCCAGACCCTGTCCACAGCCTGCTTGACCTCCGACTTGGAGAGTGCAGTGTGCACCCTCACTGAGAATCCCCTCCCCACTCTGTTCTGTCAAAGAGGAGAATGAAGGAGGAGGCCCAGGGAGGGGCAGAGTGACTGCTGAGCCCCAGACTCCAGCAGGGTGACCGGACCCACGCACACCTGTTTGAGCCCCCAGCATCAGGCGGGGGTGTGCTGGGTGTGCGTGAGTGTGTGCATTGGCCCAGAGCCTGGCAGTGTACGGCACCCCTGAGTCTGTGCCCATCGGGGCATCCAGTGTGGCCCGGAGCAGGCCACACCCTCAGAGCTGAGGCTGTCCCTGCCTTCCCTGCCGTGGCACTGCCCAACCTTGTCCCCCCAGGTCACAAGCAGGGTTTTGGGAACCTGAGCCCCAGCTAATGCTTCACGCCCCATTTGCAGCAGCTTTGCAGCTACTTCAGGGCCTGCTGCTGCCTGGGCCCTGGCCCGTGACCTCCCTCAGCCAGTCCCACTGTCCCATGCCCTCTGGAAGGGAGGGATGTGTGGCCACCCTCAGCCAGGCATCTCCCAGCAGAAAGAGTGGGTCTGGGCAGAGGCCCCCAGATGCAGATGTGCGTGGATTCCAGGTGGACACAGCACCTTGGACACATGTCGGGGACAGGCTGTCCCCACAGTGATGGCCACCAGCTGCCTCTGTCCCCTGGAGCCGCACTGGGGTCCAGGTAGGATACTGTGGACACTTCGAATGCCCCTCCCTGATGTCTGCTGTGGTGAAGAGGTGTCTTGGGCTGTCAGGAGTGCCATCCAGCATCACTGTCCACGCTGTCCTCGGCCACCTCCCTCAAGAGCCGAGGGCCGGGCTGGATTTTGGCTATTGCTGGGGGTGCAGGATCCCTGAGATTCTCGGGGGACGAGGGGTGCACTGGCACCCCTGTGGGGATCTCCCAAGGCCCCAGCCGAGGTTCCTGGGAGTCGGGGAAAGGGAGAACGCAGCTCCACGGAGCCCGGTGCCCAGCGTCCTTCCTAGGGAGGCCTGGTGTGCTGGGCTACACGCACGCACGCAGCTCTTCCACAGGCAGGGCAGGAGGCTCCCTCAGCCGGGTCCTCCTTGCACCAAATAGCATTTTGATGAGTTAAGTGTGAGAGAGTTAGAAACAACCTGATTAAATTTCCTTTATAAATACTCATGGGTTTGGAAATCAAGGGGAAAAGCAGCTTTGGGCTAATAAAACACTGCTGCACTTTTCCTGAAAGCGTGCAGAGAGTGTGGCTGGCAGGGCCTTGAGCCCAAGTTGACCTGGGCTGCAGGAGAGGCCGGGAGAGCAGACCCACCACCTGCCCGGTCTCCGGGTGCACAGCCCAGACCCCGCCTGTCTTCCCACAGCACCCTGCGGGGCCCACCCCTGCAGACCCCATATCTACCCTCAGGATGAAGGCCATGCCAACCGGGCAGGGGTGCCCAGGCCAGTGGGAGGCCAGCAGTAGGGCTGCCCTGACCCTGGGCAGGACCTCTGTCACCTTTCTGGTCTCCGAAGACATCGCTCAGACTGGGGAGCTGCCAGTCCCCTGCTTCCCTGCCTACAGATCTGAGCTAGGGGAGGACAGGGGTGGCTGGGCTCATGGGGCAGGGGTAGGGGCCTGGCAGTGGAACTTTTGAGGTCATTGGAAAGGCAAACAGAGTCATTAACAGCTTCCAAAAATAACCCACCCAGAGTGAGGCTCCCGGGAGTCTTCCAAGCAGTGGAGCTCGGCTGGGAGCTGGGGGGCATCTGAGGGAGCTGGGGCTGGCAGGTCGGGGGAGGCCCCAGGGAAGCTCCTACCAGTGTGTCCCAGCTGGCTTGGGCTTCATCTGAAGATGGGCCACCCAGGGTCCGGTGCAGGGGGACTTCACCCGCTCACTCAGCCCCGGCCGTGCAGGTTTCCTTTCCAGCACTCATGGTTATGGGCTGAGTCCCGCTGTCGGCCGGGCACTCTTTCATGATCTTTTTTTTAACATCTTAGGGGCACAGTTGGCAGACAAGAAACGGCCCTGTTGGAAGTGTGCGATTTGGAGGGCTGAGGTGTAGCTCAGCCGTACTCTGTGAGCTGAGCTCGCACAAGGCCCCAGCTTTCACCTCCAGCCCCCAGGCCCCCATGGATCATGTGTACTTGGTACTCTGGGTGCAAGTGTTGGTCCAAGTCTCGCACACAGCCGGGCCGTGAGCTGATCCGTCAGCCCACAGGTCTCTTTTGCCCCTGCCGCCCCTTTCTCTTGTGTCTCCCAACCCCTGACGACCTTGATCTGTTTCCCACAGCAATGGATGAGTTCCCCTCGCCTACAATTCTGGGGACCTGAACCCATTACACTGAACAGTTAGTTGAGCGCCTTAGCTATGGGGAATCATCCCAAGCCCCAGAGGGTGCCAGAAACCTCCAGCAGTACCAAATCTCACACAGGCTGTTTCACTGTGTTCTTATCAACTCACAATACAGCTTGACTTAGAAATCATATGCAGGCGAGTTCACAACGATCAGTGATAAGAAAGGCCGGTACTAAAGGTTACGTGAGTGTTCTCTCTCTGTTTCTCTCTCAATTATCCTGCCAACGTCACCCTTTTCTCCTCAGGGGAGCTCTTTACTGCTCTCTTTGCTGAGTCCAATTGCCAGCATTGCTATTCTTGTGCATTGGGGCCACTAGTAAGAAAAACGAAGGGGACTTGAACCCAAGCCCTGCTGTCCTGAGACAACGCGTGCCCGGCGGTTGGAGAGCACACCTGGTATAAACACTCGGAGCAAAGGGAGGATTCCCTCTGGAAGAAGGTTGGCAGGGGCTTCGTCACGCTACTCAGAACAGCTGGAAATTTAAAAGGTGCGAATTGCCCATTTCTGGAACTTTCTGTTTGACATTTTGGAGCCAGGTTGATTGCGGTGGAGGAAACCTTGGGACGCTAACGGGTCCGTGCGGGAGGACAGGACACTCTTATTTGTCTGTCGTCTTCTTTCTCATGGGCCGGGTTGGTCTTGCCCTAAGCTCTGCCAGTCGTCAGTCCCTCTAGTGCTTCTTGCTTGGGTCAGCGGTGATGAATTCTTCCTGGCTATGAATGTCTGGGAGTCTCTTCCGCTTTGTCACATCAAGGACATTGCAGCTGGGTCTGGGACTCTGAGTTCCAGGGCTTGGGCTTTGTTTCTCCGTGTTCAGGGCCCCAGGGCCTGAGCAGTCTGCTGTCCTTGCTCTTGTTCCTCTGGGATAGATTTCCCATCGCTGATTCTGAGCAGCTTGACTTGGACTGTGTTGTCTCCACCTGGGTTAAATCACTCACCCTCACCGATGCCCTTTCAGGTGAACAGTAAACAGACCAGGTCCTGGGAAGGTGCTGTGGCCCAGGCCACCTGTCCAACAGGCACCTCTCGCCGGTCTGGGCTGCGTCCTGGCTCCACAGCCCCTGCCCTCAGCTGCTCGCCAACTTGGCAGAGCGAGCCAGGCCCCTGGGGGGAGCAGGTGTGGGGGGACACAGCCCTGAGGACCAGGCCCACCCCGAGGAGCTTGGGCGAGCAGCCCTGTGAGCACAGAGTGAGGCCCAGACAGTGGTTCCACTGCCCCTCTGCAGACGGTGTTTTCTTCCCTCCATGCATCTCTCAGGCTCCTGGCTTGGTCAGGCTGCTTGGCAGAGGCCCCTGTGCTGCCCCATGAGGGCTGAGGCTAAAGATTCAGAGAAAGCCCAGCAACCAGAATGGCCTGCAGATAGCACCCTCTGCCCTGTCAGCTTCTTGGGACCAGTGGGCTGGAGACAAGCCAGGGGCTGCCGGAGAGGGCAGAGCCTGGGCTGAGTCCTAGGAGGGCTCCAGGGTGAGGCCTCGCCTATGTGGACACCCCAGGCCCAGGGGGCCCTGTGCCACCCAGCAGGTAGACAGGGAACAGTGGAGTCTGGGAGCTCAGGGGGATGCAAACCTGGAGCCCCCACAGGTGCTGCCGGGGTCAACCTGCTGTGGACACAGGGTCCTCGCCCTGGAGTTGGGGTTGGGGGTCCCTCCTGGGGAGCAGAAAGGGGCAGTGAGGCCATGCTGGGTCTGAGCCCCCTCACAGAGCTGGCTGCTGGGCCTGGTGCTGAGGTCTGCACCCTGGCAGGGGCAGCCCCAAGTCGGGGGCCAGGAGGTCGGGCCCCAGCAGGTCCCTGGCCCTCATGTGCTCTTTCTGTTTGCCCTCCTGCCGACCCCGCTGGCAGGGCCGAAAGCATGTGGGGAAGTCTTTCTCAGGCTGGATTTCCTCGCCCCTCAGCCTGGGCCTGTTCCAGGGCCTGTGCTGAAGAGGCATCTTTGTTTCTTTAATTTTGCCCGTTGGAAAACTCCAGTATTAATATTTATGAGAAATGACCTAATATCCACGCCGCCTGCCGTGTGTTTGCTTAACATATTTAATGTGATTTGGGGGCTGCGTTACTTTTTAACTGCCTCTCGAGGGGGGCCTGACCCATCTCCCCCTCCCTGCCCGGGTGCACAGCGATGTTCCCCTCAGCCTCCACAGTTCTCTGTTTTATGGGCTTCACAGGGTTCCCTCCCTTCCTGGCCTCGGCTGGGTTGGCCAGCCCTGCCCCATGGAGGACCACGCCAGGGCCCCTGGGGCTCCACGGTGGCCATCGGAGCCTGAGCTGGCACTCGCAGGGTGGAGCGAAGGTGGATTTCTGAAGGAAAGGAAGGAAAAAAACATTTGATGGTTTCTGAAAATAGCTCCTTGTGTAGTTAGAAGACAGCAATTTAAATAAGTGCTTCCTCCCGTTTCTCTTGAACGCAATGGTAATTGTTCTTGCCCTGAAATAGATGTCCAGTCTGACTGTAAGTTGACTTTCCTTAGCAGCCCTTTGTGTGTTGCATTAGCTAATGTGGTGCTGGGGTGAGCCCCTGGGGTGGCCGGGACGGGTGCCTGGTCTGGGCCACAGCCTGACCCTCGGGAGGCTGCCTGCTGGGCAGGGAGAACTGCCTTTGCAGCAGAGAAAGGTACCTTCCAGCCCCAGCTCTGCCACCCGGGAGCTGTGTGGCTTGGAACGCGGCCTTTCTCCTCTGAGCCTCCTTCTCCCCAGGGAGACGTAAGGTCGGGGACCCTAAGTCACCAGCTCGGCATCATCGTGAGAGGCAGGAAGTGTGACTGTCCACCCACGACCCCACCGCAGGTGGCTGCTCAGAATCCCCCGGTCCTCATCTCTGCTCCATGCCGCACTTGGCTGTCCCTGGGAGTCAGGACACACGACATCGTAGCCGCCCTGGCCAGAGCAGATGCTGACTTTGGGTCCAGCCATCTGGTCACCGTGGAGACCTAGAGGCACAGGAAGGCTGAGATGTCTGGGCAGGGAGCCCAGGGCACCAGCACCCACTACGCCTGTCAAACACATCTGCTCATGATCTGGCGCCAGACGACAAAGCCACAGGCTAGCGAAGCTGCCGCTTGGCCCCTGCTGTCCTGGTCATGTGGCCTGGGCCCTGTCCACCCCCAGGCTCAAGGCCCCATCAGCCCCAGAGATGCCCAGACAGCACCCTCCAGCCCTCTCCACCGCCTGTCTTCTCCTCGCGGAGAAGGGACGACAACTGCAGCCCACCCAGGGAGCCCGTTGGGGCAGGCCGAGAGGCGAGAGGCTCCGCAGGCGGGAGAGTGGGAGGCCCTGGGGCGGCGCCTGTGTGCCTCCTCGGCCTGACGCCGGCCGGTGTGCTCCTTGGAAATGGAAATGTGATACCCAACGCATTCTTGCCCAGCTCCGCCCTGGAATGGAGATGCAGCTCCTGGCCCTAATCGCTGGGAGAGACACAACCAGCTGTCGCCCCCAGGCCTGGCCCTCACTCCCAGGGTGAAGACACCAGCACAGTGACCAACCAGTCCCTGCGCTTTTGACGCGCCTCTCGAGTTACATGCCGTGGGATGATGTCACAGCAGCCGCGCTGCAGCAAGCAGAGCAAGAGGCCCCTCTGCTTCAAACCCCAGGGCTGGGCCGGCATCAGAATTCTTCTGCCCTCAGTTTCAGGAATGAGAGCCACTATGGAATCTTTGTCTTCCTCCCAGATCCCCAGATTTGGTGATCTATGTATGCTTACCGTAGAGAATTTAGAAAATATTTAGAAGCAAGAGGAAGAAATAGATATTATTTAGATCCCCACTTCATCCTATTTTCTTCTAGTATTTTTCTATCACATATCTCTACTGATGTACTCAGCAGCTCATCAAACCATTGGCTGGTCAGTCCATCCACCCACTGATCATCATTCATGTCCTTTCCATCCATCCACCATCCATCCATCCATCCATCCATCCATCCATCCATGGTTCTCAAGTCAAACCATATGCAGTTGCTGACATTCAGTCATTTCAAATGACAAAAATAGCATTTCCATATGGCTTAAGCTAATATTAATCATCTATTCTTTTTATCCTTTCTCTGTTTTTGAAAATTTTGGATGTCATATGTATTTGGTGCCTTCTGTAGGCTGCTTCTGCCCTTAACAGTGTTACCATGACAGTCTGTTTGGGGACTTTTGACTTGAGAAATCTCCAGGAAATGCCCATTTGGCAGCCGAGCAGGTGTGCAGGTCTTGGGCTGCTCAGCAGCTGGGCGAGGATGTGCTCCCCAGAGCCCATGCACAAAGGCAGGAGGAGAGTGTCCTGGGGGGCTGCTCACTTCCCCTCTGCCTTGGGCCACCCAGGTCTCCACAGCAGGCAGATTTGGGAACTCCACATTTCTCTGAGTTCACTGTGATGGGCAGCGTGACAGCTCCAGGGTGGTCTGGGGTTAAGGACAGACTCTGCTTGCCCGGCCTCTTGCTCAGCCCAGGCTCTTCCTGCAGTTCTGTGGGAAGGTGCATGTTCCATAAGGGACGACTCAGGGAAGCCTGCACATTCACGTCACCAGGACCTGGACTGGGGTCCGTGCTCTGTGTGGACCCAGGGAAGTCGTGGGCCACCCTGGCTCTGAGTGTGGGCAGAACACCTGAGAGGAACATGGGAGTGAGAACGTGCCCATGAGTCTTAGTTTTGGGAGATGGCTCTGTTCTGCTTCCACTGATAGTGTCTTTTGACCTGGAGAGCTCAGCAGCCGCAAGCAGACCCCACTGGGCCCAACTCTCAAATGTACCAGGCCATGGTCCTGGACTTAGAATTCATGCAGAAGCAATGGCAGATCCGCAGGTAATGTGCTCCTCCCAGTGCATGGGAGGGCGTAAGGCATGGCACCTGCAGATTCATGTGTGTGTGAGTCCATGAGCGTGTGTCTGAGTGTGTGTGAGGCTGCAGGGCTGGGCTCCCTGAGCCTGCCTGGGCCCTTTCTAGACCTGTGCTCTTGGCCCTGAGGTCGGCCTGGATCTCACCCGCTGTTCCCCAGCTGCTGTTCCGCCCTGCTTGGCCTCTGAGCAGTGGTCACTTGGGATGCATCAGCCTCGCCTCTCTTGTCCTGCAGCCGGGCCTCGCATGCCAGGCCCACTCTGCCACACATGGGCCGCGTTAGCTGCCCTCCCCCACCCCGAATCCTGGTGGTCACCCCCGCCCCACTGCCAGCCCACCTCCTCTTCTAATTGGGCCGCAAAGCTGTTTAATGGTGTCTGCCGCGTCTGCAGGGCTGCGCGGGGCGGAACAATGCGCTATTCATGTCCCGAACAGAACACTAGTGATCGGGCTAATATCTTCAAGCTAAAAAACAAGGCTTAATTGGGACAGATGCTGTGAATTCCAGTGGAAAGGCAGCTCCCATGTGATCCAGACAAGGTACGAGCCAGCGCTCCGATTTTAATAGCACCTTTTATTTTTTTATTGGCATATACAAACCCCACCAACACTCCGCACAACAGGCTGGTGGTGGGCCTCTGTGGAAACCTCCATCGGCACAAATCCTGCAGAGCATTTGCGTGACAATAAAAAGATGCCTACCATGTGGCAAGTAGTTCCCTGCAGACGCTGGTCTCTGCTCTGCCCTGGGTAGACCCAGGCTCCTATGACCTCTCCCCTGGGATTCCATCTACCCTGCTTGGCGGCCTGTGGCCCATGTGGATGTGGCCTCTTTGTCAGGAAGTGCCCACGCTATGGTCCCCTGCTTAGCCCGATCCCTGTGGACAGGCGCTGCCCTGCCCATGAGCTCCTGTACCCCGCTAACCCATTTGGCAGCACACTCCTTCCTGTCTTTAAAGTATTAGCCGAGTCTTCTGATCTCCAAGGCAAGTCCCTGAAGCCAGGAGTTTGCTGTGCTTTATACAGCATCCAGGGTGTCACTGACCAGACAGGGGGGCCCAGAAGCAGCCCTGCCCAATTCAACATCCCTTTCCATGCAGCCAACAAAAGCTACTGCTGCTGGACATGGCTTGTGGAGCCTGGACACTGCCCCAGGGCCCCAAGGATGTTGCTTCTGTCAGGAAAGGAAACATGGGCACAGAATTCTGACCAGGGTGGATACTCATTTGCCAGACTCCTGAGCCCTCAAGAAAGCTGTTGGTGGGATTCATCAGAAAATAATAAACAGCTCAGGAGGAAAGGAAACTCAGCTTTAGGTATAGCCCATCAGCCATCAGCCATCCATCCCTCTGTCCCTCCAAACACTCATCTATCTGCCATCCATCTGTCATCTACCCATCCATCCATTCATCTATCCAAAAGTTGTTCAGCCATCATCCATCCATCTTCCATCCATCCATCCATCCACCCACCCACCCATCATCCATTCATCCATCTTCCATCCATCCATCGATCCACTCATCTTCCACCCATCCATCCATCATCCACCACCCATCCACCACCCATCCATCCATCCATCCATCCATCATCCCATCCACCTGCCCAACAAATGTTGACCTGGCCTCTGCTAAGTGCCCATCTCTGAATGGACCCTCTTGCCTATTTGTATGGATACTCACAAGACTTTGTGGGTTGACAGGACTCTAGGATAGGCTGAGGACCTGAGCCTGTGGCAGAAGCTCAGGAGAGGACAGGAGGGCCGGGAAGTCATGAGTAAATTTTGCTCCCTCCAAGCAGCAGGATGAAGAATGGGTCATTGGTCTGAGACCCTTCCTAGGGCCTGGCGGTTCCTTCCCTGTAGATAACGGTGTCCCTGCCAAACCCCAGTTCCTTCAAGAAACCCTCCTGAAATTTAGGGTTCTGGAGAGCCACTGCATGATAAGTGGGCAGAAGAAGGGGGCTGCACCCCAGGGACTGAGAATTGGGCCACTACCTGGGCAGGTACCCCCTTCTATGACTCCTTCTGGGTGACCAAATCCTCCCTCCTGCCCTTTGCCAGTGTCCCAGGCCAGAAAAGTGTTGGCCAAGAGGGGGCAGTGGCCCTCCAGGATCCCCATTTACAGCTACATTCCCAACGCTTTTCATTCATCTTTTATTTTGAGTCAGGGTCTTGCTACGTTGCTCGGGCTGGCCTTGAACATGTGATTCTCCTGCCTCGGCCTCCCAAATCACTGGGATCACAGGTGTGTACCACCATGCTCTGCCTTCTTTTCACATTTGGAGCTCCAATCCCCCTGGAGAGCGTCCTTGCATGTTGAGGGGTTGGGTACACTTTCTATCTTGCCCTGCATCTATCTGGTGGCGCCAGTAAGAGTCATCCAGAGGCCCCACCCCTCTCCCCTTTGCACTGCCAGCTTTGGTGGAATGTGTGTAACCGTGCTCTCATTTCCAGGCCCAGTCTGTTCCCGAGTCTGCGAGGACAGGATCACCCCAGGAGGAGCCAGCAGCTGTGAGTGCAGGGAGAGGGTGCGTTGTGTTTCTGGGCTACGTGACAAATTGCCCCAAGCTCCAGGCTTGTTCTGCCACTCTGCCTTGCCATGGCACAGTTCCTATGGGACAGGAGTCTGGCAGGTCCTTGGCTCAGGGTCTCACGAGGCTGTGACCGAGGTGTCGGAAGGAATGTGTCTCCCTTTCTCACCTTCACGGTCCTCTTCAATCTGACGCTGGGGAAGACAGGCCCTGTGGCTGCAGAACTCAGGCCCTCAGGGCTGGGGATGTAATTCAGTGGCACTGTGCCTCTCTGGCAAGCGCAAGGTCCTGAGTTTGATCCCCGGTACCAAAACCCCCCAAAAAAACCAAAATCAAAAAGCAAACCCACAGCTCCTGAGCCATTCCCAAGTCCCTGCCTTGTGGCCTCCTCCATCTTCATCAACAAAGACCGCCCGTGGCTTACTTTAAATCTTCTTGCTGGAGGGACTCTGCCCCTCATCTGACCATGCCAGGCTCCCAGGGACCAGCTCCCTCCCAGTCTGTCACCTGCTGGTTCCTCTTGCCACCATCATGCCGGGTGAGTTGGGGGATCAGGGTCTGCTGCTGTCTGTGGGAGCCACCTGTACATCCAGGAGAGGAGCCCGCATTCCAGGGAGATCTAGGCTCTGAAACAAGGGGAATAACCAGGTGGAAATTCGTTCTCTCCCAGCCATGGAAGCCCTGGCTGTGAGAGCAGCACACAGCTGCCCAGAATAAGCCCCATGCAGCCTCCCTTGTTGCGAGTTGTGGCCACGCTGACAATCCACTAATGGGGCGGGTGTGTTGTGTGCTGTTTCTTAGCCGTGTGCCGTCTTGCTGCGGGCTCTGGTCTCTCTCAGCTCCTGTCCTAGAACTGATGCTCCAAGGTGTTGGAATCATCCTCGAGCAGACAGCAGGGGTTGCAGCCTACAGGTGGTGGTGCCGGGCAGACAGCCTCTCCCCAGCACTGTGTGGGAGAGCGAATCCTGCCCTCGAGGGCTCCGGCACCTGCCTCAACCAGACTGCCCTCTGTGAAGGCTTCCTCACCCTCCGCTGATGGTGTTTTTATTGCAGATGTTTTTATTTCTCATTTAGTCAGCTCTTTTAGGCTAAGTCATGGGCCCCGTTGGAATGTCGTCCGTTCAGCATGCCTCCCTGTTCCAGGGTCCAGTCTGGGATGTGGGTTGTCTGTAGCTGTGTCTTCCTGGCCTCAGTCTGACAGTCTTTGGTCATTCCACAAATTTCACACTTCTGAAGAATGCAGGCCATGTATTTCGAAGAATGTTCATAAACTTGTTATTGTGGGTGGATTTGGGGGAAAATTCCTCAGGGCTTCGTAGCAGAGGGCATGAGAAGTCATCGGTGGTGTGGGTGGGCTGACCTTGGCCCTTGTTGAGGGTGGTATCTGCCAGGTTTTTCTAAAGTTACTATTTTCAATTTGTAACTAATGAATATTAGAAGAATACTAGAGGCTATATGAACATCCTACTCATCCTTAAATTTTACCTGCTAATTTTAGCATTCATCAGTGGGTGATTATTGCAGCAATTATTCCTGTCATTTTCTAATGGTGATTTTTAGATTTCCATCAATTCGTTTTACATGCATTAATTGAAATGTTTCTATAGGGAAGAGTTGTTCATTCTCCTGTATTCATTTATTCTTCATTTCCTTATGGGCTCGTGGATATTTTTCCTATCTGGGTTTTAGCACACTGCTGTCCTATTATACCACTCCAGCTAGCCCAGCTTTGGCTGATGAGAACTCTTCCTGACTGGCTCCCATGTCCCTTAGACATGACCCCCATTAAAGAGCCTTCTCAGCACCTGCTCACTTCCTGGCATCACAAGGCACCAGGTCATTTGATACTTCTCCCATCTGGTTGCAGGATCAGCCGCTTCTCTAAGAACTCTTTTGCCAGCTGGGATTTGCCTTGCTGTGGTTTGGACATTTTTGAATATGTGCCTAGGGGATCGTGTGTCAGAGGCTTGGTGTCCAGAGTGGCAGTGTTGGGAGGTACTGGGCCTTTAAGGGGTAGGGCAATGGGTGGTCCTTGGGAGGGAGATGTCCTTGGAGGAGTGGAGGCACCATGGCCAGGGCCCCAGTGGGTTCTCATGAGAGGGTTGCTATGCTGCCTTACTCCACCCTGCCCCCCCGCCCCCGCACCTCTCTGGGATCCTGTTTCAAGACATGAGCCTTCCTTGTGTCCACCGCACCATCCCCCATGAGGTCCTCGTCAAAGCTGGGTCAGTGCCAGCACCTTGTCCTCGAACCTCCTAAACTGTGAGGTCATTAAACCTCTTTGCTCTGTGAAGTTAGCTTGCTTCAGGTGTTTCATTCACTGATTTTCATATGTTGAACAAACCTTACATTCTTGGGATAAATTCCACTTGATGTACAAGCTTTGTATATGTTGTTGGGTTTGAACTATTAGTATATTTTGAATTTTTTGCATCAATAAAAAGGATGCTGGTCTATAGTTTTCTTGTTTTGTTTTGGTTTTTTTTGGTACCGGGGATCAAACTCTGGACCTTGTGCTTGCAAGGCAGGCACCAGACCCACTAAGCCAAATCCCCAGCCCCTAGTTTTCTTGTTTTTCTTGGGATATTTTTGTCTGGTTTGAATGTCAGGACAATATTTAATTAATAGAATGAATTCTTCTATTTCTGTCTCTTTATCTTTGCCTTTTGAAAGTTTGATTATTACATGCTTAGGTGTGGCTCTTTTTTAGTTTATTCTACTCAGAATTCATTGAGCTCCTTAAATGTGTGGATTAATGTTTTGCATCAAACTTGGGAAGTTTGGGTTTCAATTTATCCAGATTCAAGTTCACCGACTCTGCTGCTGTTGAGTTCTGCCATCAAGCCTTCCAGTGTATTTTCCACTTCAGTTATTGTACTTTCCAACTTCAGAATTTCTGTTTGTTATTTTTGTTGTTTCTATTGATTCACTGATACTCTGGGGTTTTTTTGTTTTGTTTTTTGTTTTGGTACTGGGGATCGAACTTGGGACCTTGGGCTTGCGAGGCAGGTGGCAGAACCACTGAGCTAAATCTCTGGCCCTGATATTCTGTTTTTGATGAGAAATCATTCTTGTATTTTTCTTTAGTTCTTTAGACATGGTCATCTTTAATTCTTTGAGTATATCGATAGTGGCCAATTCAGTTTTCGGCTAGTAAGTCCAACACTCAGGCCTCCTCAGAGGCCAGTTTCTACTGACTTTTTAAATCTTATGTACATGCTACACTGTCCTGTTTCTTTTGATATTTCATAAGCTTTTATTGAAAAGTGGGTATTTAAAATAATATAATGTTGTAACTCTGGAAATCAAATTTTCTTCCCCCACCCAAGAGTTTTTGTTGCTGTTACTTGTTTTGATTTGTTCACTTGGTGATTTTCCTTAACTGCTCATATAAAGTCTGTATTCTTATCATGTGTGGCCACTGCCATCTCTGCTCCATTTGACTAGTGATGGGTTAGTGTTTGCACACAGATTTCCTTGAAGCAAGAAGTCTCTCTGGTTTTGCTGAGGAGACTTTGATATTGTGGCAGACAGGTAGCAACTCTGCCTTAGCCCTCATTTCCTGCCATGTAGGGTCTTGAGGTTGGCCGGGAGATATCCAGGCCTTCCTAGGTCTTCTTGGGCATGTGCACCACTCTGCACTTGCATGTGGTCTTCTAGGTTTCCAGGAATACACTGGAACTTCCCCTCTTGTGGCTGTTGGGTCTGGTTGTCACAGGTATTGTGGTGGACAGGCTGTTGGCTTTCAAGGCCACTACATACCTGGGAGGAGAAGACAAAATAGGGCAAGTTAAAAACCTCTGTTCTTACCAAGACTCAACTTTTTTGTTTTTGAACAATTGCTCCTCAGATTGTTGGAAGACTTGGGAGAATCACTGATGTTCTAAAAAAAGTTGGTTTTGACAATTTTTTTGGCCAGTGTCCTTGATTTCTGGAGAAGCAGAATTTGGAGGGTCTTACTCTATCATTCTGGAAATGCTTCTCTTCTGCATTGAAAAGGAGAAAACTTTAAAATTTCTGTGTTAGTGGTTACTGCAATGAAATGCCTGAGGTGACTGATGGATCAGACAGGAACAGTCTGTGTAGCTCCTCATTTTGGTTCAAGTCCAAAATCGGGTGGCCCTGTTGGTTGGGCCTCTGGTGAAGGGACTGGATGGCAGTGGAGGAAGGACATGTTGGAGCTAGCAGTCATATCCCAAGCCAGGAAGGGAGAAAGACTGAATAACCAGGGTCCCTGTGACCCACAGGAGCCCTGCATTAAAGGCTCATAGCACCTCTCAAGACTACCACTCTGGGGACTAAGACTTTACATATGGACCTTTGTGGAGGACACCAATTACACCCATGACACAGCACCCACTCAGTCCAGATCCAGGCAGATGGAGACCCTGTAATGCTCCTGTGCTGGTGGATGGGCTTTGTTCCTAGCTACTTCCTTCACTGAGGTCACAGCTGGGACCAAGGCTTTGGGCAGGAGTCTCAGTTTCAAGTCTCACCCCTTGGGATTGAAGGGCCTCATTCTTGCCCTGGGAGGCCATTCTAGGCCCCCTGAAATCCAGGCCAGCATCTGGGAGCCAGCCCCATCAGTACAACCTTACCTCACCACAATCACGGTTTGGGGTTGTGTTATTCATTTTGGGCCCCTGGAAATTTCCGTTACACTTTGGCAAACTCAGCTCTGCATTTAAAGAATGTGCATTTTATTTTATCTGGCACTTCTAAGCTTTTTTTCTCTTCTAGATAAGAGTGTTCTTAGGTTTCCTTGATCAGAATATTCCTGGCAAAAGGAGTTCTCTCTGTATCTATTTAAAAACCCACACAAACATGCATCACAAGCACCAAATGCCACACAGAGAAGGAAGAAGTGCCAAGTCATGGTGAGGGTACAGTGTGTGGCAGGAAGCCTGACCCCTGTCCTGGAGTCCTCATGCAGTGCTTCATCTGCCTGGCAGCCTCAGGAAGGAGCAGCCACATGTGGAGCTGACAGGCTTCCAACACTGCCACACACCTGCCTTGGCAGTGACTGCCTCGCCCCAGCACGAGGTGGCCACAGCCCTCCTCCTGGGTATGTGAGTGTGTGGCCTGAGAACCTTCACACTGTGAAAGCCCTTTACAGGGCTGTCTACCTCTTCTCCCCAGAGGTCTCCACCATCCACACTGCTGCCCCACCCACCAGGACCCCCAAGCCAAGGCTCGGCCTCCTCCACCAGGGAGTCTGGGTCTGTCTGACCTTGGGCCACTTCTCTCCCACAGAGGGGATGTCCAGGCTCCCTGACCCATCCTTCAGGTCTGCCTCTGGGGATGGCAGGGCATAGCAGCCACCACTCAGCACAGGTGCTGAGCTCGTGTAGATCAAAGTCGCTCTTCTCCTTTTCTCGGCTGCTGAGGAGGCCATGGTGTGAGTGGAGGAGGACGTGAAGTCAGGGTGGCCTCTGTGTGTGTCTGTGTCCTCTGGGCCAGCTTGAGCTGACCCCAGTGACCCAGGACAGCTGAGGGTGTCAGCCCCTGTGTCACCCAGCTCTTGGCTTGGTGGCCTGATGGGATGCAGTCTTGACCAGCACTTCTGTCTGCACAATTGGTGGTGACCCTAGACAGAGTCTCCAGCCTGCCAGGGTCTGGAGGGGGCCAGGCACATTTCTGAAATGTGGTGAGCACTCTACTGTGACCCCAGAGCCGTGCCCTGCGGCCTGGGGGCTGCCTCCCTGTGGGGGCGTCTTGTCTGACCACATGTGCTCTGCTAGGCCCAAGAGCCTTAGAGATGGGGCTGCTCGTCCCTCAACCAAGGAACCACGGAGCTCTTTCTGGCTTTGGTGCCCACTCAGACTTGGCACCTGAGCAGCAGGCCAGGTCAGCATTGCCAGGTGCAGAGCACCGTGCCATGGATCACTCAGCACACGGTGAGAGGTGAGACAGTGGCACTTGTTGGGCCTGCGATGGGCCTGGATCAGAGTGGACGGCTCAGAAATCGCAGCACTCAGAGCAAGACCAAGCAAGGTGCCAAGGCCAGTAGAAGCCAGGGACATTCTCCCTCAGGTTCCCCTGGCCATGGCAGACCCTGGAAAACATGGGAAACCTTTGGGGACCAGAGCGATCAGCACCACTGCCAGAGGGGAAGGATGTACTGGGGCAGGGGGTATGTAGTGAGAGGCAGCGCCTGCAACATAGATGGTGCATGCCACTGAGGGATAGAGGGTAACCAAGGGGCGGAGGGTCACCAAGGGGAGGGAAGATGTGGGTTGAGGCAGGGAGTCGCTAGCCTGAGGCTGACTAAGGGAAGGTCTGGCTATGAAATCTGACCCATGGGGTCCCGGAGCTGGGACCCCATGACATACAGCATCTTGTACACAGAGCCACTCACAGTGCTCTGGTTGTCATTATGAAAAGTTATCCACTTCCAGGAAGCAACACTAATCACCACATTAACTCCACACACAGTGAATGTCCAGTGGAGGACATCATGTATGCAGGTCCACGGGCTCTGGGGAGGCAGGAGTGGGCCAGAGTTGCCCTCCTGGGGACATGCTCTCTGCCTTCCAGCAAAGCTGGCTCTCGGGTCAGGAGGAGGAGCTGCCTAAGGGTCACAAAACTTGCTCCTGTCCCCAAGGTTCAGGGACAACTCAGCAGAGCTGCAGACCTCTGGCCAGTGCAGGAGGGGCCTAGGCATCTGCACGGGACACTGTTGGCCCTAGGGTCTCCCTCATCAGCAGCCCAATCCAGGCAGCTGTTATCTGCCACAGACAGATAGCAGGGGGTAGGGCTGAGGCTCATGGGTCCTATGCCCACATTGTGGGGTTCCAGCTGGGCTCAGGAGGGATGCTTCCCCAAGAGGAACATCTTCAATGTGCTGCTCAGAGAGCTGACGGGGGGGAGCAGAGAAGCAGAGAGGGTAATGTCTTCCCACTCCAGGACCTTTTGACCTGGCTGTTCTTGCCACATGCTGGAATGTGCTGCTCCTAGGTCTCTTAGATCATGCTCGGCTCTGTCCCTGGGCTCTCAGCTTGATGGCGTCTTCCTGCCCACCCTATTTAATGTTCCTCGAGCCCATCTTGTACCCTGGCATCTTTCTTTTTTTGTGGGCCTGTTATGGTTTCTATCTAGATGTCCCCCCAAAGCCTCATGTGCTCAGAGGTGGGGCTTCTGGGAGGCTTCTGGATCATGGATGTGTGATATTGGATCAGTCCACTGATGGGTTCACAGCTGGATGTGATGTTGGGAGGTGAAGCCTGATTGGAGGAGTTGGGCACTGTGGACATGGCTTGAAAGGATCTATCTCCCTCCTCCTCCCTTGATTCCTCTCTGCCTTCTGCCTGCTCTGCCATGGACTGTTTCTCCTCTGCCAAGTCCCTCTGCCATCCACCCCAGCCTTGGAGCTAGCTGACTATGGAATGAAACCTCTGCACACTGTGAGCCAAAATAAACCTTTCAGGTATTGTGTCTTGGCAGCAAGAAAGTAACTAAGAACTGCCCAACCCTATCTTGTGTTGAACTTGCTGATGCTTCCTGCCCACCCCAGCCTGACTATGGCTCAGTGAGCTAGAGCTGTCCTAGTTCATCCCAGCATGTCTCAGCCCCCTGCAGGTCTCAGGGGATGCACGTAGCAGACACCATCCAGTTGAGGGATGGTAGCTCTGCCAGGGGATAGAGACATGGATGGGGACAGTGCAGTGGGGCACGGAGCAACGGGGACCAGGCCAGGGCTCCAATCTCGTCTAAGCATTTTAACAAAGCCCTCAAAGGTCCAGGCATGGAGGAAACAGGGAGGGAGGGCTCTGTGTTTGTGTCCTGCCATCCTGGGCACATGAGTGTCCTCCCTGTTCCCGCTGAGGCCCACCCCATCCAGGCCCCAGGCCTCCTGCACCTGCCCTGGCTGAGCAACCTTGCTGGTGCCTTGGGAGCCCTGTGTGGGCGACTTTAACCCTGGTGCTCAGGGTCCCTGTCTTGGGGCACTGGGCAGAGGGCAGTTACTCTGCTTATCCCATCAGTGTTTGGAAAGCTTGGCTAAGTGTACAAGTTGATCAAGACTGGTCAGGCGGTGCTCCCAGGCATGGGCGGCCAGATGAGCAAGGACTGATTCAGCACAGCTCTGTCCTGTGGGACCCAGGAGTCCTCCCGGGGTCTGGTGCAGGTAGGCAGGCAAGGGACTGGTATATTTCTCACTACGGAGAACGGATGGAGCTTGAGGGACGTGGCCTCTGTCTCTGGGCCCCTGGGGGATACCCTGCGGCCCAGCATGCAGGCTCAGCCTGGCCCAGCTTCCCAAGTCCACATTCCTGTTTCGGGCAGAATCCCTCCAAAGGACAGCTATGAATTGCTCTCTGGACGGCCCAAGGGCTGAGCCAGACAGTAAGGAGGCAGTGGGCTCCTCTCGGCTCCTGGGGCATCTCCTTTGCCCCTCTTCCTGGCAGAGTGCCCCTTCCCCCCAACAGCTCTGCCTCTGTCTCAGGACTCCCAAGCCCAGCCTCGTCTGCAGCTTCCTCCCTCTCAGGGGTAGAGGGTGGTCTGTGGGAATGGCAGGGTCCCAGTTGCCCCCTGGGATCCCCAAGATGTCTCCTGCTGCCCCTTCGTGAGATCAACAATAGGCTTGTTAGAGAGAACTCCTGCCCCTGCTCCTCCAGATCCTAAAGTTGTTGCCAGTGCCCAGATCTACAAGGTGGCTCAGTTGCAGGGGTCTCCACTGAGATTTCACTGGGAGGGGTACTGGCAGGCATCACTGCCTGGGGCGACCACTGCCTCCGCCCGAGGCCCAGGCTCCACACCTCCCGGAAGCGTCCCGTGGCCACTCACCCATGCCAGGAGACGCTGCGTCTGGGTACTTCTAGGGGAGGCCCGTTCTGCTATAAAGGAAAGGGCAACGGTCTGGGCAGGGGGAAGTGGGTCACTGTGAAAGGGGAGTCAAGGGGAGCAGCTTCCGAGGCCCCAGGGCCAGCAGAGCAGCCCAGGGGGAGGAGACTCCACAAACGATGCCCTTAGTTTCCCACAACAACCGGGGAACCTGACGTCAGAGGGACCGAGGTGCAACCACACAGCGGAGGCAGAGCTGGCCCGGTGACTCTGACCTCACGGTGGACCAGTTTCCTGGGCTGCCGTAATTCAGAAATTTATTCTCCCACAGTCTGGAGCCCAGAAATCCAAACCCCAGGTGTGGCCCCCGGGACTCCGGTGGGATCCTCCCTAGCTGTCCCCAGCTCTGGTGGCCCCAGGAGTCCTCCGTGTTCCTTAGTCAGCAGCGTCCGTGTCTGTCCCCACCGTCACCCATGCTCTCCTGAGTGTTGCTTCCTCTTCTTCCCGGGGCCCAGCCTCACCTGCATGACCTCACTTCAGCTCACCTAATTACACTGCAAAGACCCAAATAAAGTCCCACTGGGAGAGGGTCCAGGTGGATGGGAACTTGTGGGGGGCCCGTTCCATCCTGTACACAGGGGTTTGCAAGCCTCTGAGAGCTGCGCATGGCTCTGCACCCAAAGCAGCTGCAGCTCCAGTCTCTCAGGACCCAGCCCATCTTGGCTGGCAGGAGGGGACAGGTGGACCAAGCACCCCCTCCCCGATGGGCCTCAGTGGCACTGGTAGCCATCGGCCCCGGGCACAGCCTGGCCCAAGTGCAGCACAGGCCCTGCGGGGTGAGGGGCAGCCTCCGTGTCCAGCACAGGCCCTCTGGTACCCGAGAGGCAGCCCAGCTGTCCGAGTGACATCCTCACCGACACAGCTTACGACACGGCAGGAACATTTGCTGTGGACCAAACCCTTGCCAGCTGGAGCTGAAAGTCCACAGAGATGATAGACCCCTGCCCTCCCCATGCCTGGTGCTCAGAACGGTGCCTGACGTCTATAACAGAAGCGCCGCGGCCGGCTGGGGCAGCAACCCCTTGGAGAGGAGGTTAGCGTGTGCACCTCGGCCCCAAACACAAAGCCTTTTCTTTCTCCAGCTGCAGACCAGCGTGGCCCGTGAATGCAAAGAGCTCTTTCAACATTAGATTTTAAATTATTTGAATTAAATCTGGAATCCTTCCGGGCCCTGCATGCTCTTGGTTATTTATCACTGGCTAAGTGTAGAAGTCTGTTCAGCGTCTCCAGGGACGGCCTGGACTGTGAAGCTGCATCTGAAATGCTATAAACTATTTAAAACCCACAGCTTGGCCGTGTCCAGTTGGAGGGAGCACATGAACACACGCTCCGTGGGTGCTCTTGAGGGACCAGCAGTCAGCCCATCTGCACACCAGCTCATTTGGGGGGCCTTCCTCTGGGGAATCACCCTAACACATTCGAAAATAGAGCTTCTCCCCACTGAGGCAGGGTGCTTTTCCGCTTATTTAGCAAATATTGATTTCCTCCCTCCCCCACTGTCCTGCCTCACCGAGAAATTAAGCGGCTGCTGTCCCCAACAGGGTCCCCACCACCCCAGACTCCGTGGCAGTTCCACCTCGGTACCAGCAGGGGGCGGAAAATGCTTTTTTTTTTTTTGAGGGCCACACAGGGACTGGCCTGAGGTCTGGGCTTTGCCTCTCAGGCTGAGGAGGGGGATCCCACCAATGAAGGCACTGGGGACCCCTGAGCTTTGCCCCTTGATGCTGGAGTTGGGGGCAGCCGTGTTTTGGGGGATGTCTTAGGTCAGGACATAAACTCTCGAAGCATTAAGGCCAGAGGGGCGGTGGACATTTCAGTGAGGGAGGGAGTTCTCAGGCACCCAGGGGCTGCTGAGTCTGGCTAGGGGTGCCTGCCGACCTCCTTGTGCTGGGGGCACTCCCTGAAAGCCAGTGCATCCCTGACCCCAGTGGTGTCTGGCACTGGCAGGTGAGACGTCCTCACTGACGGCAGAGGACTGAGGCTCGGAATGGTTCTGACTGGGGTGCATGCCCTCCATGCCAATCCTGGCGCTCCATCAATGCCCACTGGGTGCAGTGGGGAGGTGGTCTTCAGCAGGACCCGGCCGTGCCAGCACCTCTGCTCGGACCTCAGCCTGCTGACTGAGAAGTAAACCCCTGTGGGGCAGGGCACACCTCTGCCTGTGGGGTTTTGTTGGGGTGACCTGAGCTGACCGAGACAGGTGCCTCCCACTCCCTGTGGCAACCACTGGGGCTCTGGATACAAGTGGCACCATGCCACCCACTCTGAGCTGGGTGGCGGGGATGTGGGCTTGGGTCCCCAGGCTGGGCCCGCCCCGGTGGCTGACACCCAGCCTGACACCTCACAAGGGGGCCCCAGGCAGCTGTGATTAGGCGCCTGTCACAGAGCAGGGACCTCTCATTGGCAGCAGAACCCCCACACCTCAGGCTCAGGGCTCCAGCCTCGGCTGTCCCAGGAGGGGCCCACCGGCCTCCTTTCATGCAGTGGGGCAGGCGGGGCTCATCATCTGTCCAGAGGCCCCCACTGTGGGCCCACGAGGCTCCCCTGCGCTCAACACAGACAGAAGGGATGAGGGGCCCAGGAGCAGGCAGATAACCTCTGGATGGGGACTCTGGGGCTGAGGCCTGGTGACGGTGCTCCTGAGCCCAGCCGCCTCAGGTGCTATCCTGGCCTTGAAGCGGGCCCTGGACCTTCAGGCCCCTGAATCCCCTCGGGGTGGAGGGCAGCATGCACAGTCACCCCGGGGCTCCCCTGGGTGGGTAGCCCTGCCCTTGCTCAGAGGCAGAGGGCCTGAAGGTGGGTGCTGGAGAAATAGGCCTTGTATGCAGTGCAGGACTCTGCTCAGGGCCAGGTTTCATGACAGAGAGGGACAAACAGAAGGAGGCAACTGATCATATGCCTCTCCCCAAAGTGCACCTGTCTCCCCTTATCCAGGGTCCCCCAGAACCACAGGGGAACAGTGACAGCCTTGCTGTGGGTTCCTCAGCCCCAGTGTGTGTCTCTGCCCACCAAGGCCACCCTCCTGACCACCAAGACTGGTGTGCTGGCTGCTGGGGTCAGGGGAGCCCCATCAAGCCAGCCCAGGGAGCCAGGGACAGGTGGCCTGGGTGTCACCTCTGATCACACTAACCAGGAGCAATGCCAGAGTAGGGAGGGCTCTTGGGTGCTGGGCTGGAAAATGCAGGGATCCCATGGACTCTGCAAAGCCTGGAGGTTTCCGAGGAGGGAGGTGGACAGGGTGGGGTGGGGGTGGGTGTTCAGTTTCCTCCCAAGGGTGGGAGCAGAGGGAAGGGAAAGAAAGAGGAAGGGAGGAGGGGAGGGGAGCAGAGGGGAAGGGAAAGAGAGGGGGAAGTAAAGAGAGGGAGAGGGAAGGGAAGGACAGGAAGGGAAGGGAAAAAGGGGAGGAAGAGAAGAAGAGAGAGTTGGATATAGGTGGGTGGATATTTGGATGGGTGGATTAATGGGTCGAAAGGTAAATAAAAAGGAGAAAAGGAAGAGGGAGATAGGAAAGGAGACAGATGATGGGTGGACAGATGGGTAGATGAATAGTTGGATGGATGCATGAGTGAGTGGGTGGAAAGTTGGGTATTTGAATGGATAAGTGGATTCGTGAGTGGACGAGTAGATGGATAGATGGGTGGATGGATGGTGACCAGATAGAAGAATGGATGGATGGATGGATGGGTGGATGGATGGTGACCAGATAGAAGGATGTGTGGATGGATGGATGGGTGGATGGAAGGGTGGGTGGATGGATGGTGACCAGATAGAAGGATGGACGGATGGATGGATGGGTGGTTGGAAGGGTGGGTGGATGGATGGTGACCAGATAGAAGAATGGATGGATGGATGGATGGGTGGACGAGCGGGTGTGTGGAAGGGTAGACAGATTGAAGGGTGATGGAAGGGTGGGTGGATGGATGGCACAAATTTAATCTCAGAGACTCAACAGGGCTAAGCTACCTAGGGGCTTGGGTTCCTCTGGGGGTGCCTGGGGCAGCAAGGTGCAAGAGCAGCCATCACCAGGGAACCTGGAACTGCTTACGACCCTGGACTCCCACCAGTACCCCTGGAATATGTGCCTGTCCTCTCCCTTGCAAGGACGGTGTGCCTCCTGCCTCCTGGAGGGCCACCTGTTTCTTTGGGCTGCTGATGCTCCAGCCAGGACCTCTGAGAGAGGATCCGCTCACAGATGAGCCCCATCTTCTGGTCACTCATTGGCAGAGGCTCTGGGCACCAGCGACAAATGGAACCAGGGACAGAGGGGTGGACAGGCAGGCTGGGACCGGGATTTGGGGGCCCAGGTACTCCAAGCCAGGCCAGAGGGAAGGAAGGGCACCGAATAGGCCAGGGTCACCAATTCCAGTCTACACACCTGGCAGCTCCCAGGACCCGGGGTTTGGGGGCGGGGGTCTGTGTCGGAGCAGGGAGGGCAGTAGCCACAATCACTGGGGCAGAAATGAGTGTGTTCTTTCCTGGGGAGGACGGAAGCGAAGCCCCCAGGAGGAGCACGGTGTTGCCCGCCTGCCCGCCCGCCACAGGATGGGGTTATAACCATTCGCTCATAAACTTGCTCGAGCGATTTACGAGGCTTGGTGGCTCTCGGTGGGGGCGGCAGATGCAGGCGGTTTCTAATTGGAGTTGAGAGAAGAGAGGAAGGCTCCCTTCCTGGGCCCGTGACATGACTGTGTCCAGCAGCCATCGAGTGTGTCTGTGGGGCCAAACCCCGCAGCCCTGCGTGACCAGCACCCAGGGTCCCGGGCCTGAGGCCCATGTGTCCCTGCCTCTGAGGTAAGGTCGGGGGAGGAAGCACCAGCTCCCCATCCAGGACTTGAAGGGGCCCAGGAAGCTCCCAGCCGGCGAGGGTGGAATTTCTGCCTCGGGGGAAGCTCCAACCAGCACAAAGTCACGTAGGCTGCAGCTCATAAACCCACTGGCCCTCTCAGGGCCGCGTGCTGCCACCCGCAGCAGTCCGTGGCTCCTCAGGCCTTTGGTCTTCAGGCCAGAGGGACGATCATCAGCCCAACTGGATGCTCAGCGGGCATGGGCTCTGAGCGGGGCCTGACCCCGGAGCCTCCAGACTCAGACAGCAGACTGGAAACCTGGGTCAAGGAGCCAGCCCGTGCGTCCCTGTGTCCAGGAGTCCCTCATGCCTTGGGAGGCCCATTCCTGGCTTCAAGCGCCTTTTGCAGGGGGACAAGGAGGAAAAGTGGCTTCTCCCCGGGTGTCAGGATGGGTTGGAGGTGGCAGTGTCAGGAAGAGGAGGACACTTGGGGACACAAGAGGACCAGCACCAGAAGGTCAGGCCTCAAGGTCAGGCAGAGACTGGGAGCAGCTGTCCAGAGGAGGAAATGGCCCAGCCCCAAGCTGGAGGCTGAGGAGAAGCCAGGCTTGGGCAGACCGACGTGAGACAGGCTGCTCACGCTCTGGTGAGAGGTGCGGCCCCCAGGGCCTGTGTTGTTGGAGCGGCAGGGCTACAGAGCCTCAAACTGCACACAAGCCGCGTGTGCCGAGGCCGCTCAGCTTGCAGCCCAGCACTGCCCCACGCCCCCGCAGATGCCCAAGTGCACACAGACCAGGGCTCGGGGCCCCGCTTGCTGCAGACCTCATTGCAGCTGAATTGGAAGCCTCCAGCGGGCATCCCTGCCGCAGCCCCCGAGAGCTGCCCACGTGGGTGCTGTGATAGGAGCAGGCTGGAACCTGACACCCCCAAAGTGCCGGACCCCAAATCTCAGCCCCACCGTGAGGGCAGACAGTGCATGCGGCATGTTCAGAGTTGGGGTCTGGTAATGGAACTCAAGGAGGGAACCCCGTGTCTACCATGCTGACGGGATGGGCCTCATAGACAGCACCCCGCTTCCGAGGATGCTCCCTGTCCCTACACCGAGGTCTCCCCCGCGCCCCGCCGTCTCAGGAGCCTGGGGTCTGAGGGGCCCCACCCCAGAGTCTGTGGGCCGCAGCAGAGCTGAGCGTGGTAGACCCAGCTGATTGGCAAGGTAGGGTCTTGGTTGGCATGAACTCGAGCTTTTACCCCAGTGTCCTTCGAGGAAAAGTCTCCGATGATTATCAAGGTTTTATTGACAACCCCAGGGCAGAGGTACTGCAAAAGTCACCTGTCAATGCCTTTGGCCTGTGTCTATAGCCGCAGTCCATGTCACATGTCCACACCACATGTCCACACCACATCCTGTGCCAGGCGTCTGCACCCCCACCCGTAGCATGTGTCTTGCTCAGCCTGCTGGCAGTTCGAAGGGTCAGCAGGCCGTAGATGAGGAGCCCAGGGGTCCCCTGAGGGATGTGGCCCCGAGTCCTCTGGAGGTGGGGCAGAGTGGGAGTGGAGGGACTTTTGGAGAGGTGGAAGGGAGAGTCAGAAGAGGTCGCTTCTCCAAGGCCACCTCTGCCCCAAGGCGCAGGGCCAACTGGGCCCATGAAGTCCCCTCCCACTGCCCTCCTCCTGCTGGGCATCAGGTGGCAGGCCCTGGTGAGTGCTCCGGGCCTCAGCCCTGGCTGTGCCCCATTCCCAGCCCCAGCCTCTGCTGTCTGCAGAGATTGAGGGGTCCTGAGCTGGGCTGGAACAGGAAGGGTACCTGACACAGATTCCCCAGGCTGGGGAATCTTTTTTAGCATCTACCTGCCTGTGGACACAGAGCAAGAGCCAAAGGACACTGAGCAGGGAAATCCCCGAGGAATTCCTGGGGGCATCTGCATCCAAAGAGAAACTCTGGGTGCCTGCTGCTGTGGGGTGAAGGCATTGCTCCTCTAACCCAGTGCTTGGTTCATTGCCTGGGCAAAGGGAGAAGGTAGGCACAGCAGGCTGGGTGGCTTCACCCCCTCGGTGCGGGCCCAGGGCTCTCAGCTGGCCCAGGCCGGCCTGCCATCCTCCCTGGGGCACAGCGCCCCACATCCAGGGCATGGAGGACAATCGCTGCCTGGCTGGATTGTTACCCCGGGGACTGTCAGCCCTGGAAGCACCCCCTGGCTGAGCTGCCGCTGAGAGGGCTATGTGGAGGCTGCGTGGAGGCGGAGGACTCCTGGGCCTGGGGCCACCTGCTTACCCTGCAGGGAGGCGCCAGGCACTGCGGAATCCCACGGCCTTCCGGAGGAGCCTACTGTGACATAGGTGGCCAGGAGGGGCCAGCCTTTATCTCGGGGGCCTCAGGGGGACGGCTGCAGGCATGTCGAGCCTGCATGCCTTGAACTCCCCAGCTGTAATCTTTGACAATGGCTCTGGGCTCTGCAAAGCTGGGCTGTCGGGGGAGATCGGGCCGCGCCACGTCCTCAGGTCTGTCGTGGGGCACCCGAAGGTCAAGCCGTCACCGGAGGAGTCCCACCAGGAGTACGTTGTGGGGGCCGAGGCCCTGCTCAAGCAGGAGGCGCTGCACCTGCATGTGCCCATCGAGCGGGGCCTGATCGTGGGCTGGGATGACGCGGAGAGGCTGTGGCAACACCTGTTCGAGTGGGAGCTGGGCGTGAAGCCTAGCGAGCAGCCAGTGCTGGTGACCGAGCCCTCGCTGAACCCCAGGGAAAACCGGGAGAAGACAGCTCAGGTGATGTTCGAGAGCTTCGGCGTGCCTGCCTTCTACCTGTCGGACCAGGCGGTGCTGGCGCTGTATGCCTCAGCCTGCATCACGGGCCTGGTGGTGGACAGCGGGGAGGGCGTCACCTGCACCGTCCCCATCTTTGAAGGTTACTCCCTACCGCACGCCGTGGCCAAGCTGAATGTGGCGGGCAGGGACATCATGGAGCAGCTCACCCGGCTCCTCCGGGCGAGAGGGCGGACCTTCCCCTGCCTGCTGGACAAGGCCCTGGTGGAGGACATCAAAGAGAAGTTGTGCTATGTGGCCTTGGAGCCCGGCAAGGAGCTGAGCCGGTGGCCGGCAGGCATCCTGCAGGAGTACAGACTGCCGGATGGCAATGTCATCTACCTCGGCGAGCAGCTGTTCCAGGCCCCTGAGGCCCTGTTCTCGCCCGAGCAGGTGGGCACCCAGAGCCCGGGGCTGGCCGAGATGGTGTCAGGCAGCATCGCCAAGTGCGATGCCGACATCCAGAAGATGCTTTTTGGGGAGATAGTGCTGTCAGGGGGCAGCACACTGTTCCAGGGGCTGGACAACCGGCTGCTGAGGGAGCTGGAACCGCTGGCCCCCACAGGGATCCCCATCAAGATCACCGCGCCCCCCGACCGCTGGTTCTCCACGTGGATTGGGGCTTCCATTGTGACCTCTCTGAGCAGCTTCAAGCAGATGTGGGTCACTGATGCTGATTTCAAGGAGTTCGGGACATCTGTGGTCCAGAGGAGGTGCTTCTGAGGGCGCTGCACCCAGGACTGGGGGTCCCCGGGGCAGGGCTGGCCTTGGGCGTCCTTCAGTGAGGTGTTCAATAAAAGGCAAAATGGTGGCTCGCCTGGCCATGGTGGGCTTGGGTCCTTCTCAGTGGCCCCTGTGTCGCTTCCGCCCTGGGGGTGTTAGGTGGCCCTGTGCCCACTCCGCCCTTCTTCCTGAGAAAGCCTGGTGGGAGTGAGACCCTGTCAATGCAGTGCTCTGAGGCAGGGCCTGAGCCTCAGGCCAGAGGCGGATCAGCGGCCTGGAGTTTCATTTTAAACCATCAGGGGGGTGAGGAGGGACAGGCAGATGGTGGCCCTGCCCTGAGGTCCCCACCGAGCACCCCAGGGATGTCTCGGCTTCCCCGCTCAGGGCTCCCCCAACTCCTCCGCTGGGTGATGGTAGCTTTCCTGTCTTTACTTTCAAGAATGTTTACAGCATCCTTGTTAGGGGCAAAACACTAGAAATGGAGTTAACCGCTGTCAATAAAGTGACGATTGAATAATTTATGCATAAAGGGAATTTTCCTATGTGAATTTGATGGAATTTGCCCAAAATACAGTGGTGCCTCAGTTTATGAACGCTCTTGTTTGTGGTCCAAATTGTTCGCAAAATTTTGTTTTTGTCTGCAAACTCTTCACTGGGCAACAAACACATCTCCAGCCATCTTTGCTGCACACACACAAACGTGGCCCGTCTGCACCAAAACTGCAGGACAAATTAAGTTGGAGGACTGAGGTACCACTGCGTTATTGGGAGAGAGATGTCCTCACAGGATGGTCCCTCCCCCTTCTCGTATAGAGGACTGTGTGGGTTTTTATGCAGACGAGAATAGAGAGATCCACAGGAGAAAGAGGATGAGGAGACTCAGAGGGGAGGAAGGTGGAAAGAGTGAAGGAAAAATGAAAAACAAAGCATTATGCGGAAGAAATGGAGCCTGCATGACACAGACTCTTATCTAGGATTAGTGGCTCTGGGCACTGAATTTACATTGTGAGTCCTTTACATCATTTGCCTTTCAACCTGTGTTTTATTTGAAGCGAGCCCATGTGGTTTGGAGGCAGCATGTAGTTGGGTCATTTTTTAAATCCACTTGCAATCTCTGTATTTTAATTATGTGTTTAAACTGATTCAGGAAATTGATACGTTGTAGATTAAGCTTTCTCTTTTATTGTTTTCTGTTTGCTTCCCGTTTCTCATTTCTGTTTCTCTTTCCATACCTTCTTGAGGGTCATGAACGTTTTTTAGGATTCCACCTTGATTTATTCGTTGTGTTTCTGAGTGTATTGCTTCGTGTGGTATTTGAGGGGTTTCCCTATGTATCCTACCACACATGTGTGTATATGTATAGATGACATCACAATGAACTGGGTGACATTTTACCAGTTTGAGTAGAGCATAAAACTCTATTTTTGTTTAGAGCCTTTATCCTCCTCTTTAAAAACAACACCATCCTGTTTCTCGTATGTACATTAAGCACAACATCAGATGGTATAAGAATTTTTCTTCAACCACCAAATTTGACTTAAGAATGGTCTACTATAGTTACCAAGTCCAGTGTTACTTTGTCCTTTTCGAAATTCCAAGAACTTGTGTTAGTCAGCTGTTGCTGTGACTAAATACTTGAGAAAAACATCTACGAGGAGGGAAGGTTTATTTTGGCTCGTGATTCCAGAAGCTTCAGTCCATGGTCAGTTGGCCTCATGGCCTCAGGACCTGTGCTGAAACATCACAGCGATGGTGTGGTAAAGGGAAGCTGCTCACCTCATAGCAGCCAGGAGGCAGAGAGAAAGAGACAGAGACAGAGAGGAGGGGCCAGGGACAGGGTGTAGTCCCCAGGTAACACCCCAAGCCCCGTTCCTCCAACCAGGCCCCACCTCCTCACGGTCCATTCAGCTATGCACTCAATGGGCCAATCCGATCACCTCGAGGCCTCTCAATCCAATCAGAGTGACAATCAAGGCTGTCACAGCACTTCTCCAAGAGTAGCTTTGCTAGCAGCAAATTCCTGTAGTGTTCCTTCGCCTGGGAATGTCTAAATTTCTCCTTCATCCCATGCTGTAGAGAGCGTCTCCACCTGACTGGAGAATGGTGTGCCCGTTGCTTGTAGGCTTTGTGGTTTCAGACCAAAACTACTTCCTTCATTGATGTCACCCCCTGTCTGCTTTTAATGTGCATTTCTCCAACAGCCAGAGGAGCTGAAAATGCTTTCATGTATTTATTGGCCAATTGTACTTCTTCTGAGAAGTGCCTATTCATTTTGATTGGCCATGTTTAGACTGGCTCCTTTACTTCTGGAGGTCTCATTTTTTAGTTCTTTATGTATTCTAGATATTAGGGCATGTCTGTGGCGTAGCTTGTAACAAATGTTTCCCACTCTGGAGGCTGTCTCTCTACTGTGTTGTTTCCTGTGTCTGTGGAGTAGCCTTTTAATGTGCTATAACCCCGTGTGCTGATTCTTGGTATTAGTTCCTGTGCAACTAGGGTCTGTTCAGGAAGTCTTCGCCTATTCCTATGTCATCAAGAGTTTTACCAGTTTTCTCTTCCAGTACCCTTGCCCGCTCTTCCTCAGAACAGGCTTTTCTTGGGGATTTCTGGCCCATCCCGGTGGGAGATTTTGAGATAGAGACCTCAGAGCAGCTTGTCAGATACATATGGGAGACACAAGGGAAGCCAGGGCCTCCCAGGCCCCCAGGTCCAGGGCAGCTGCCTCCTCCTTCCCAGCTTTGCTCTTTTGTTGATCTGCTGGGCTGCATGAGGGCGTCTGGGAGTCAGAGGAGGACCTGGGGTGGGGCTCTTGAGAAATCCTTGTGCTATTGCCATAGCGCCTGAAGGTGGCAAGGGAACTTAGCAGACTCCTGGGCCCCCATCAAAGCCTCCTCCTCAGGGCCCTCGCTTTTACAGAGCTTGGGACTTTCCAAGACCACACAAGGAGTTGTGAGCCGAGCTCAGGGCAGAGCCCCAGACCAGGGCTCTTTCCCTGTACACCCCTTCCACACCTTTTTCTACCAGGCTGGTCCCCAGTACCACTACCCTGCATGCAAACGGAAAATAAGACACAACTCTCTTTTTATCCTACAAAACTGCTTTCCTCCTATGGTGGCTGCTGCTGTTGCCATAGTAGTAGCGGAGCTAGGCGTCATCAGTGATTGTGACAATGATGGTGATGATGGTGATGGTGGTGGTTTCTGACCTCAGAGTCTTCTTCAGCACTTTGTCCTCTGCAGCAAAGCAGACCCTTGTGTGCCTCCTAGACTCCATAACAGGAACATCTGCTAGAGTCCATAGCACACCAATCTGGCTTCTGAGTCTGGCTCCTTTGAGTGGTGGAAGGCACTTTGCGGGTTGTCGCTCTGAGGGAGGGAAGTGGGAGGAGCTGTGGCCCCCCTTTACCCCTGCAGCTTGACCCTGCTTCAGTCTGGGGTGTCTACTAAGCGGAACTGGAGCTTGGGGCTGGGTGAAGTGCTTGGAGAGGAGAGCGACGCCTTCCTCTGGCTCTGAGCTGCACAGCCCTTGCTCTTAGCAGCCCACGTTTCTAAGATATGGGTTCCATCCCCAGATCTCGGCAGAGCCTCTCCGGGCCGCGTCCCACACTTGTGCCCCTTTGGTGCCGCACACCATCTGAGAAGCACCATTTGGCTGCTGCAGGCCATGAGTGCCTCTCAAGGGGTTCCTGGTTCAAAACCTGCAGGCAGGAGAGGAGGAGGAGATGGAGAGCAGGAAGCAGAGAACTCGTGACCGGGTCTTCTGGGAGACTGACTGTCCAGTGTCTGGTGGGACCTGGATGCTGCCAGCTCCCACCCCAGGTCCCGAGGACCCCCTGCTGGGGTGGGGGGCGCCAGAAGTGACTGCTGTGTCCATGCTGGTCTGACAACTCTAGAGTCTGGGCCCCTCATGGTCTATGCTGGACAGTGCCCAGGGCTTCCCTGCTCTGCCTTGTTCCCTGCCATGGAACTCAAATCCACACTCCCCACGGCACAGCTGCCATCTGGACAGCAGCTCGGGTTTCTGAGGGGCTGAAGGGTGCTATGTTGTGGTAACGTTTGGGCAAGGAAGTGTCCACCTCTCCAGCACCCCATGGAGCACCCCACAACATGACCACTTCTGGAGACGTCATGGAGGACATCTGCTGTCCCCTGGAGGAGATGCCCCACATCCACGATGGTGGGGTTCAAGGACCTTCCCAGGCCTGCCTCTGTCCGCGTCCTAGAGGGTAACTGCGTGTCCCCAGCACAGCTAGAGCCAGAAGGCAAGACATCAGTGAGCACCCGCCTGGCTGCTGTGACCGAGGAGCCTTTCTTCCTTTGCAAGCCCAGTGGTGGTGAGATTGTTGGGGATGGGGGGGAACCCCACCACTTACTGGAGCAGGAAGTGGGAGTGCTGAGAACAGGTGGGACTCTTTGGTCCTGCATCCCTTGGATGGTCACAGCCACAGGCCCTCCAAGGAGCAGGACCCTCACTGGTGGCTCCAGGCTCTGTGCTCTGCCCTGGTCTGGGACAAATGTGGAGGTGCCCAGGGCTGCCCTGACCCTGAGGCGTGAGACTCAGCTGCTGTTCACTTCACAGGTGACAGGGTCACCGGGCCACCTATGGGATCCCAGTGCAGATGGTGTCCTGGGCGGACACTGGCCAGCTCTGGGAGACCCTGCAGTCACAGCTCCAGAGCTCCTCATGTCTTGGGGATGCTGGCAAAATGGGGCCAGGCCTGGTTGCCCAGGGAGAGCAGAGGCCCAGAGAGCCCATGGCTTCCATGCTGCTCTGGTCAGGGGCCGGCCCTGCCCCTGCCACCCCTGTGACTCCCTGGGTCCCAAATCCTGACCCCAGATTAAAGAGATGGCAGAGGACAGAGTCCCCTGCCCCTCCACTGGGGCAAGGCGGGAGCACCCAGCTCCAGGTGCCAGTTCAGGAGACAGGGCAAGGATGGCTCGAATGTAGGGACAAGAGGGCACCACGAGGACACAGAGACAGACACCAGAGTGGAGGATGCCTGGGGCCACGGGAGCTGGGGTGGCGGGAAGGCTCCGGTCCAGACCCAGTGGACACCACAGCCCAGGACAGGGCCATCAGGCTCCCTTGAATAGGGGTGAGCAGCTCAGGCCCTGCACCCAGGCCTGTGACCCCTCAACTGCTCCTCCCCAGAGCTTGGAGACAGAAGTCCCTCTGCCGGGATGGCGGGGCTAGGCCTTTTGGGGCTGTTAGGATCCCAGCCCGCTTGCACCAGCCCGGAATCTGGTAGAGAAATGGGTCACCTCCTCCACAGTCTAAACACCATGTAGCTGCCCAGATGACGGACAGGGCTCCTGGGGGTCTCGGGGCGCAGACAGAGCCGAGTGAGGGAGCCCAGCGGGGTCCAGGCTGCAGGCACCTGGCGCCCAGTACACGCCCCAGCAGCCCCTCCCAGGTGGCCTTGCCCAGCCATCCCTGCCCACTCTGCTTTGATTCCAAGGCTACATGGGGGACCAGCTGCTCCCCAAGGGCGCCTAGCAACAGGTGGACAGGTGGCCCTGGGGACACAGCAGGTGCCCGTGGGCAGAGGGACCCGTAGGACTTCCTGTCCCTCTCCAGAGGTTCTCCCTGGAGGCGGGGTGGCCGAGGAGGGAGTGACAGGCACCCACGGGGCAGGCTGTGGTGTTCCTCTCCCGTGCGCTGCCCCTCTCTGCCCTCCCGGGGGATTGTCTTGCTCCTGGACAGGACCTGGGCTCTTGGCCTGGCCCGGTCCCAAGAGCAGCCCCCTAGGTAGGGCCAGGGCCCCTCAGCCAGCAGAAACCGCTCTCACCAGGCCGAGACAGGGACACCAGGACCTTCGCAGTGTGGCTAGAACCGGTCCTCAGAATTCTGTGCCACACCTGCCGTGGTACCCGCCACTCCCCGGCCAGCTGGGGGAGAAGCTGTCACCAGGCCGGTTGTACGAAATGGTCAGCAGCAAGTGGCGATCTCTCTCCTCAGCCGCCGTGTGCTTTCTAAGCCTGCTTTCGTCTTTCCCATCAGGGTCCATGTCTGTGCCTGGGGCTTTGCAGCCAGGCTGGGACGCTGTCATCAGATGACAATGCCCGGCGGGAACAATGCACGTATTGTCATGGCCAGCCCTGGCTCCGAGCGGGAAATGTAAGCCCTTCCCTAGTTATCACCCCCAGGGGAGCGGGGCTGGGCTCCAACTCACATGAAGACATAATAATTTTCTCCCATTATTCAAATCTCCTGTTTCTCCTACCCCACCTCCTGGCAGCAGCCAAGTGAGGGAGTGGGTGGCTGGGCTATGCAGGCAGGGCCTGGACACCTGCACACCTGGGCCAGCTGGGGCAAGGCCAGGACCAGGGCCCCGGGCCATCGGTGAGGACACCCCCTGCAGTGTCCTGGACAGCCCCGGCCCTTGGTCGCCTCTTGGCCCGGGGCCTGTGGTGCTCTGGCAGGGCCAGCGATGACGCCGATGCTGGGGAGAGATGGAATCAGAGGGCGGAGGCAGCCCCTCGCCTGCCTAGGCCAGTGAGGGCCAACTGTGGCCAGAGGTGGCTGCCTGGCTCCCAGGGCCGAGGCACACTCAGTTGCCTGTGGCATCAGGACACCCGAGACCCCACCCCGCGCCTGGGGGTGCCGGATGCCTCCCAGAGACCCGCTCCACTCTCGTGGGCTGGGTGCTTGGGCCTGGCCACAAGCGTGAGCCAGTGTAAGTGGATACCTCACAGTTATGCAACGGGGTCCGTGCGGATGGGCCATGAGCACCCGGCCAGCCAAAACAAGCAGCACGCCGGCTCCAGAGTGTGAAATCCAGGCCTCCTTGCAGGAGGTGTAGGGAAGCATCCAGGGGCTGCCCGGGAAGGCACTGGGGGGTGGTCTGGCCTGCTAAGGGGCCAGCCCGGCCCCCACACCACCTGGCGCCCTGGGGACACAGGAGCACGTTCCAGGCCACTCCCTTTGCCCCAGTTGGACTGGGACATTTCACACACAAGCCCTGCTCGTGGGGGTGGGGGCTGTGGCTCCCCTTCCACGCTCTGGGAGCAAGCAGAGCTGACCACAGGCTGCACGCTCTTTGGGAAGCCGCTCTGTACCCTGAGCTGGGTGCTGGAGGTTCTCAGGGTAGCTGGGCAGCAACCACGGAGCCTACAAGCCTTGCTCATCAGAGCTGGAGCTGTGTGCATCAGGAAAAGGGACCGTGGCTGTCCTGTCGGCCAGGTCGTCCCAGAGTCAGGCAGGACCTGGGCAGCACAGATGGCATGGACACTCAGGGAAAGGCAGGCCAAGCAGGGCTGTGTCCAGAAGCCACTGTGGCACAGCCAGGTCTGGGGTGAGTGGCGGACAGTGAGCCTGGGAGGAGAGGCAGACTCAGGAGCCCAGGATGCACCCCGGATGGGGGGAAGGATGCACCTCTTTCTCACCAGCCATCTCCAAGGCCAACCATGGGCTGCGAGAGGCACTGCTCACTGGGAGGCCTGGCTTGCATGGACAGTCCTAGGAAGGACAGCAGGAAGTGGCTGAGGCCGGCCGGGCAGGGGCAGGAGGTGCGGGGCCTCAGCATGGGGGGCCCGGCCGGCAGTGGAGCGATGAAGATCTGGGAGGGTGGAGTGCGAGCCTCCGCCTCGAGGAGCTGGCTGTCTTATCTCCCGGGAGCTTGGGAATGTTTCCCATAAAACTCATCCCCAGGAGCATAAATCAGAGAAGAGGAAGTAGGACTCCATAAAGACTTGAAAATATTGGCTTTGGCCTGCGTGCGTGCGTGGGAGATGAGGGCCTTAAGCAGAAAATCCTGGGCAGGGCAGGCAGTTTCTGAGCTTGATGGCGAAGCCCTGGGGGTCAGGGTAGCCCAGCTGATCCTCCCCGCGTCTGCTCTGCTCCTAAGGGCCCAGACCTGGAGCTGGGAATTGGCCACTGAGGTTGTTGCATCTGAGTCCTGATGCTGGGAGGGGAGAGCCCGGGCCAGAGAGAAGCTGTTCAGAGTGAGGACAGATGGCACCCACAGCCACTGTCTTGATAGGGTCCCCACCAGGCAGGGCGCAGACCCCTGCCCATGGCAGGCCACAGACAGCTAGAGGAGAGCAGATCTGCAGCCATGCTGCTCCAGTCCACCCCCACGCCCACGGCGGGGTCTGGAGTGCTGCGGTGTCTGACCCAGGGTGCTCGGGTGAGGCCCCTGAGAGGAAGGAGGCACAGTGGGCATCCACACGGCCCTGGCTCGCAGGCCAGCTCCCACCCCTGTGCTGTCCTTGCCTGGAGGCTGCAGCCCACATGGAGTGTGGCATCTCCAGCATGGCCCTGTCCTCAGAGAAGAGGCTCTGCCCCTCACCTGGCTGGGGACACCTGAGTCCTCTCCTGCCCCTGCGCCCAGGCCCAGCTCAGCTCGCCTCAAGGGTCCAGCGTGACTGTCCTCTCGTCACCTGGGCAAGTCTCCAGGGATGCGAAGGTTGCTTCTGTGTGTCGCTGTGTCTGGGCCACAGTGCTGGTCTGGACCCTGCTGGGAAGGTTTCCATAAATGTGGTCAGCACTGAATCAGCACTGGCCCCTGTGTTGTGGTGGGCCCTGTCCCATCAGTTGAAGGCCTTATCTGAGAGATGGGAACTCTGCCCTTAGACTCAAGACTGAGACATTAGCTCTTCCCAGGGCTCCAGGCCCTCAAACTTGCTCAGCCCCTCAGGTACAAGGCCAATTGCTTAAAACACCCACCCCTAGGTACACGCTTGACACACACACACACACACACACACACACACGCTCACACACACGCACGAGGCATGCATAGATTTTAGTACACATCTTGTTGGTTCTATTTTCTAGAAGCCTAGGTTACTTTTCTGGAAACCAGTGAATAAAACGTAGGAGCCAAGCTTTCAGAATACAAATAAAAATTTAAATCCCTGCAACAAAACCACAGCAAAGCCCGGACTTGGAAGAAGAAATCCCTGCAGGGCTGTTGTGGGCAGTGCCCAGCAGGCATGGTGGGAGCCCCAGAGCCCCGCCTGCCGATGGAGCTGCAGAGCTGGTCCTGGGCTGTGACTCTGGCCCCTGTCCTGGCCCTCTGCTTGGGACCCTCCAGAGGCAGTGCAGACTGCAGTGTGGGCACACACACATCACCAGGCATGCAGTGCTCTGAGCACAGCTGTGCTGGGGAGGAAGCCCTTGATGCAGGGGACCTTGGGGTACACTTCATTCATAGACATCACACACAGACACAATACACATGTACATATGCAGGCACTCTCGTGTGTGCGTACACATGCATACATGACCATGCATACATGCCTGTGCCAGTGTGAGGCGAGCATGCGTGTGTAAGCACACCCACACTCACACTGAGCGGTGTGTAACAACACTCGCTTCCACACCCATTAGTCCCAGCCCCGCCCTGGACCCACTACAGCCACTCTTGGCTGGGCCTGGGCTTTGCAGAGAAGACTCGTGCGTGACCTTCCAGTGACAGTAAATGCATGGACTCCTCGGCCTGGACGGGCTATTGCTGGTGTTGCCAGTGGTGACAGAGTGCGCATGTGCGTGGGTGTGGTGTGTGATGTGTTTGTGTGTGTTCTGCATGCATGTGTTGGATATGTGCACACATGTGTGACGCACATATGTGCTCCGTGTGCATGTTTGTGTTGAGTATGCATGTGCCACGTGTGTTACATGCACGTGCTCTGTGCATGCATGTTGTGTCTGTGTGTGTCTACTCTGCTCCCTGCTGCTAGTTTTTGTCATTTCTGTCAGTACCCAGCATGTTGTAAAGGTCTGTCTTCTTGGCAGTGCTGGTTTCTCGCTGCTGTGGGGCGTCCTGAGTGTCCCCCACCCAGGCCGAGGCCGACATGTCTCTGCTCGGGCAGGGCTGAGCCAGGCACCCCACGCCTGTGCCCTGCCTGTGTGGCCTGGGATGAGTCTCCAGATGGGGTGGGGGTGACAGAGCCAGCACAGTGTGGGCCCCTCAGCTCTGCAGGGTGCTCTCCAGATGCTAGTGTAGGGGGGACCTGTTTCCCCACAGCTAACCAGCACTTGGTATTATTTGACTTTCAAATGTTTGCAAGTTGGTTGGGCTCACAGGAGGTGGAAAATCATTCCTGAAATTTGCACATCTCTGATTTCTATCAGGTAGAAAAGCTCTGCGTGTATCTGGGCCCCAGAGTCCCTGTCTCCTGCTCTGTCTCCGTGTTGTTCCCCATGCCAGTCTCTGATCCTCTGGACCGGTTGTGGAGGGTTTCTGCAGGACACAGACCCCTAATCCTCCTCGGGCTCACTGATCTGCAGCCCAGGGCTACACTGCCCCTGCCTCCCCTGGCCAACCCCTTCTGCACCAGCCATAGGCCTTTCCCCACACTTTCTTTCCTTAATAGACCCGTGGAGGTTTTATCTTTCACACTGGGACTTTACCCATCCAAAGTGCACTTGTGGAGTGGAGCGCCTTTTTGGTAGCAAGTCCATCTTCCACATAGCCCCTAAGCCATCTGTCCTTTTCCCAGAGGCCACGGGCTCTCTGCTGATACCCAGCCTTTCTGTGCTGTGTCTCTGCCACCCCCACAACCATTCCCAAGGCCTCCTCTTGCTACTATGCTGGGTGCTGGGCTCCAGCACCGGTCTCTGGGGGAGACAGCACTTGCAACATTCTGCTGTCTGAATAGACCCTTTGACCAAGCATTCCGCATCCGTGGACGCACGGGCTGTTTCTGCTTGTGTAGTATGTTGAGTAAAATTGTTGCGAACAATCTTTTCATATGGTGGACATGTGTTTTTGATTCTCTTAGGTCCTCATCATAGAGTGGGACTTTTAGGTCACGAGTGGTTGTGCTTTTATCAGAATAAACTACTAGATCTTTCTGCACACCCACCAGCCCCATACAAGGTTTCTGGGGGCCCCTTCTGCCAGGACGTGGGGGTCTGTCTTTGCGGCTTGAGCTGCTCTGGTGGGTGTGGATCCAGTCAGCTAGTGTGGTATTCGGGACTTCTATCCTATCCTCGTTAGTAGGGAAAATGGGTGCCCCCCCCGTTTTAGTCTCCCTACCTGCCTCCCTCACTCCCTCTTCCTTTTTTCCCCTTTCTTTTGCACCAGTGTCCAGATTTGGAACTGAACCAACACCAGTCTTTTAAAATGACTCAGGGGCTTCCTCCTTTTGCTATGTTTTGGAAAATCCGAGTAAGATCATCAGCACCTGGCCCTTGAGCCATCTGCCACCCGCTCACCTGCAGACTCTGTGGACATGGACTCTTTTTGGAGCAGGGTAAGTTCTGTGACTTCCATTTCTGATATATTTTTCGATGTCCTTTTGCGCCAGATTTCGGACTTCTCACTTATCCCAAAATGTGTCCGTTTGTTACCACAAAGCCTTCCTTAAATGTCCCTGCCCAGCAGGCAAGCCCTGGGATCCCCTGAGCCAGAGAGCAGCTGCAGCTGGCAGGAGCCTCGAAGGAGAGGGGTCTTAGGGCTCTGTGCAAAGGGCTTGGGGCTTCTCCATCGCTGCTCTCTCCCCCACCCTGGGCAGGGGCTGCCAGGGACCGTGGTCAGCAACGCCTGCATGCAGGTCTCGGGGGAGGTCTGTGCGACCCTGGAGACCTTACCTGGGAAATGGGTGTGGCGACACCTGCCTGGGGTGTGTACGGAGGAGGAGAGGACGGGGTCCCTGCTTCAGGTGTGTGCGACAGGGAGGAGGTGGTCTCACTGAAAAGCGGGTGCCAAGCACCCCTCCCAGCGGCTACTCCAGCACTGTTTGTTTCCTACTTCCCTCCCTGGGGAAACCAGCCACAGCGAGGCCCTGAAAGCTTCTGTTCTTCCTTTCAAAGGGCAGGAGGTGTCTGGTAGCAGAACTCGAGGCCATGAGATCCTGGGTAGGAGGTCACAGGGAGATTCCTGGGGCCCCTCAAAACCACCCAGCGTGCATGAGGTCTGGCTACTCAGAGCACACAGGGCATAATCCTGCCCAGGAGAGCCCAGCCCTGGCTCGAGCACAGGGAGGGAGCTGACCTGAGGGTGGAGCTTGAGGAGTCCAGAGTCCCACAGATATTCCAGGAGGGGAACTCAAGTTAGCATCACACATCAGCATCGATTTCCGGTTTCCATAGATAGTGAGGGTCATGGGAAGTGTTAATGTTGGGCAGAGTTGGCAAAGAACACACCTTTGCTAAGTGTGAAGTCATGAACTTGTAAAAAAGAAGCAGGGACATAGACCCCACAACCAAAAGCAAAGCCAGTAATCAGAAACAGACCCAGGACTGACCTAAGTGAGTAAATGAAAATATAAGCAAAGATTGCTAAGGTGACCATCACAAGTGTAATCCACGTTAACAAAGGGATAACAGAGAGGAAAACATAAATCCCTTTAGCAGAGACTCAGAAGGTTCTAAAAAGATCAAAAATGCACTTCTAAAGATGAAAAATATATTTTCTAAAATAAAGAATATATGGAATGGGATTAATGGCGGCAGGGCAGACTGAAAAAAATGACGATCATGGGCTTTAGGTTGGCAATAGAAATCACCCAACATGATTAAAACAAAACAAAACAAAACAAAACGTGATGAAAGAAGTGGCCAGAACATCTGCAGCCGGGTAACACCGGACCATCTAACATCGGGGGAGGTAAGACACTATGGACAGTGACGTCTATTACAAAACACTGAAATTTTTCAGGTTTTGATAAAAACTATCAATTCACAAATCCAAGGATCTCAGTGAACCAGAAACAGAAAAAAAATGTAGAAAACCATACCAAAAAAAGTAAAAAATAACAACCCCAAAACCATACCAAAAAAATACCAAAAAATGCGGAAAACCATACCAAAGCATATCATCATCAAATTGGTAAATCTTATACGTAGTCAGAGAGAAAAAGACACACACTAATAACGTAGATCACCAACACAATTCAGTTGGGAAACAAAAGCATTCGACAAAATGTTGCTTCCGTTGGCAAACTCTGCATGGGGTGACAAACACAACCATGGGCATCTTCCCCACGCAAATACAAACACAGCCATCTTCCCCAAAATAGTAAAGCAAATTAAGATCTTAAACCAAGGTACCACCGTACTGTGTACAAATGAAGAAAGATAAGTATACAAGTAGATTTCTCATCAGAAACTCTGCAAGCTAGAGGAAATGAGGACACTGTTTAGAGTACTGAAAGAAAAAACAAACTATCAACCTAGAGTTTTATACCCAACAAAAATACCTTTCAAAAATAAAAGAAAATGAATTTTTCAATCAAAGGACAGTTGAGAAAATATGGTCAGCAGAACAGTACTACAGTAAATGCTAACTAACATTATTTACATAGAAGGGAAAGTGTACCAGGTGGAAGTATGAACCCGCACAGAGTGGTGGAGACTACTGGATATGACAAAGATGTGGGTTCAGAAGCATTAAGTTATGTTTTAATAATTTAAAACAACCTCTCAAGGGACAATAACAATAATGTACTAAAAAGTTTATAACATCTGAGGAAATGATATTTATGTCAGCAGCATAAAGGACAGAAAAGAATGGAGACACACTGTCCTAGAGTCTCCCTGCTTTATGTGAAGTGGTATAACATTATGTGAAGGCATGCCAGTAACTTAAAGATGAATACACTGTATTGTAAACTGTAGAGAAAAGGTATAGCTAACAACCATATCTATAATCATATTAAATGTAAATGGCCTAAACATTACAGTTAAAGGGCAGAAGTTGTCTAAGTGGATTTAAAAAAAAAACAAGAACCAACTATATTCTTTGTATAAGAAACCCACTTTCAGTAGAAAAACACATATAGGCCAAAAGTTAAAGGATGGAAAAAAATATATTACTTAAACACAAATTTTTCAAAGCTGGATCTGCTATCCTAACCTCAATAAAGGTTGATTTCAGGATAAGAAATATTACCATGGGTAAAGAAAGACATTTTATAATAACAAAGGGTCATTCTTTTAATTTTAAAATTTTTTTTAGTTGTTTAGTTTTTTTTTGAGAGGGTATCACTATGTAGTTCAGGCTGGGCTTGAACTCACTGCAATCCTCCTGCTTCAGCCTCCCAAGTGCTGAGATTTTACAGGCATGAGCCACCACGCCTAGCCAGAAGGGTCAATTCTTCAACAGGAGGTAATGATTTGAGGTACATATTCATCTAGCAACAGCAAAGTAGATGTTCTTTCCATGTGACACACAGAGCAGTCGCCAAGAGAGAACATATTCTGAGCCATAAAACAAGTTCCAACATATTTTAAAGGATTTAAGTAATAATAATCATGGTTTTAGACCATAACAGAATTAAACTAGAAATCAGTAACGGAATGATATCTGGAAATCCTCAATAATACAGAAATGAACTGACACATTTCTAAATAATTCACAAGTCAAAAAAGAAATCACAAAAATATTAGAAAATATTTTGATCTCAATAGAAATGAAAACAGTATTTTGTGATTTGTAGGTTGCCGTTATGCAGTACTTAGAAAAAAATAACATTAAATTCTTATATTAGAATTTCTTCCTTCTTTCTGAATTATAAGATGAAGAATTTAACATCAAAGTAAGCAGAAAAAAGAAATAATCTTATTCCAGAGAAGAGTGAAAAGAAATAAAACAGAAAAAAGAAAAACAGTACAGAGAAATCATTAAAGCCAAGACTTAGTTCTTGAAAAGTTTATTGATAATTCTCTATCAGAAAGAAAGAGAAGAGACACAAACTATCAAGATCAGAAATGAAAGAAGAGATATTACCAAGCCTACAAGTGATAAAAGAATAATAAAGAAACATTATGAGCACATGCAGGCCTATAGGTTTGAAAACTAAGATAAAGGGGCATTATACGTTTTGAAAGATGCAAACTACTCCCTCTAGAAGTATGTGCAGATAACATGTTTGTCTATGAAACAATCCAAAGGAGCTACAAAATGCTACCAGAAATACTAACGGAGGTTTGCAAGAATACAAGGTAGAAGACCAAAGTAAAAACAGTTAAGTACTTCTACATACTAGCTGTGAAAAACTGGAAATTGGTGAAAAAAATTTACAGTGGAATATAAGATGTAATATACTCAGTGCTCAGTTTAACAAAAGAAATGTGAGGCTCATTTGTGTGAGAACTACCAAATATCACTGAGACAAACTGAACAAAACCTTTCAAAAATGGAGAGATATTACTGCCTGCCTCACAAGTACAAGGTACTGAGTTTGATCCCTGGTACCCAAAATAATAATAATAATAATTTCTACCATGGAGAGATAAACCATGTTCATGGATTGGAACGTCTAGCGGCATGAGAATGGCAACTCTTCTGAAACTGAAGCAAAACAACCAACCCCCCCCAACCCAGAATTCTTTCTTATAGAAATTGACAAGATAGTTTTCATGGAAATGCAAATGATCTAAAATAGCTTAAAATTTTTTGGAAAATGACAAAACGTTGGAAGACATACTATATTTCAAAGCGTATATCATAAAACTATAGAGATCAAGATGGTGTGGTATTTGTGAAAGAATATACCCATAATCAGTGGGACAGAGTCCACAACTACACCCACATATCCATGGTCAATTAATTTTTGACAAGGTGGACAAGATAACTCAATGGGAAAATCATAATTCTCAACAAATGATACTAAAACAATTGGACACATACTTAAAGAAATCACCTTCAGGGCCGGGGATTTAGCTCAGTGGTTCTGATACCTGCCTCGCAAGTGCAAAGTCCCGAGTTCGATCTCTGTACCAAAAAAAAAAAAAAAAAAAGAAGGAGTGAGGACACAGGTAATGGGGAAAAAAAAAAAAAGAACCAAGATATATCATGTACAGGTACAAACACCCAATGATAAATGTAAGAGAATTGTATACCTAAAATGTACCAATAAAAGAACTAAAAAAAAAAAAAAGAAATCACCGTCAACCTTCACCTCACACCATATAAAAATGGATTCAAGGGGATTTAGCTCAGTGGTTCCATCGCCTGCCTTGCAAGTGCAAGGACCCAAGTTCGATCCCTGGTACCAAAACAACAAACAAACAAACAAACAAGCAAAATCGATTCAAAATAAATCCTAGGTTTGTTTCTTTTTTTTTTGGTACCAGGGATCAAACTCGGGTCCTTGTGCTTGCGAGGCTGGCAGCAGAACCACTGAGCTAAATCCCCAGCCCCTAGGTTTGTTTTTAACAAGCGGTCTCACTATGTTGCCCAGGCTGGCCCTGAATTCATGGATTCAAGTGATCCTCCTGCCTCCTGCTTCCTGAGTAGCTGGGACTACTAGTGGATATCCTAGATCTGAATATAAATCTATAAAGCTTTTAGAAAAAAATAAAGAATTTGGTAGTCTTGATTTGGGCAAAGGGTTTTGTTATACAGGACAAGAGCAAAAATCCTAATTGTAAGTGAAAAAATGTGAAATGTTGCTAAAATGTAAATTGTTTTTTCAAAGGACATGCGTTAAGAAAATGAAAAGTTGGACCAGGTGGAAAGTGGAAGTACTTGCCTAGCATTTGAGAGAGGAAAGTGGGGGACAGAGAGGGTTGGGAGGAAGAAGGAAAGAAAGGAAGGAATGAAGAAAGAAAGGGAAGGGAGAAAGAAGAGAAAAATAAATGACAAGGTAAGCCGAACACTAGGAGGGCACATCTATATGCCACGCGCCTGGGGCACAGGGAGCACCGGCCCCAGCTCCCTGACCCAGCCCCTGCCCTCTGACGTCGCACCAAGCACAGTCCGCCCTTCCGGTGAACGCCCCTTCCCCAGCTCTCGGCCTCTTGCTCAGCATGCTCTCCAGCCCACAGGTCCCAGCAGGGCCCGCTGCCTCTGTCTTCGCCACGCTCACTCACCCCAGTAGGGAAGGCACCAGGCGGGGATGGCAGACAAGGACCAATGCCCGGGGCACCTTTGGGGAGAAATCCACCTTGGAAGCAGAAGGGCAAACAACGGCCGTATGGTCACACTGGCAGAAAAGGAAGAAAATACAAAGTTGCTTTACAAGGGAGTCAGCTGAACCTTTTACATTCTTCCCCCAATTGACTAAGCCATTTTCACAATGTAAAATGAGCAAAAAATGTAATTATTTCAAGGTGTCCTTCACCTCAAACTCACTCAAGCCCACAGCTAAGGGGTTTTTAAAAATACATATATTTAAAGCAAATATTATTGCAAATGACTACTCTGTAATTTGGATTAATTGCTTTTGGTTTTTTCTGGAATAAAATCTTTAAGGAAAACCCATAAAAACCCTGGAGCCCAGGGCAGCTGTTCCTGCAGCAAGTCTTCTGCAGGGAGTCCAACACCACCCCACCAGCAACAGTAGTGGGTCACAGGGTCACTGCTGGGCCAAAGACCCACACCAGGCAGAGGCCACCCTGAGTTCAGCCTGGCCCACTCTATAGTGCCCCTGTCAAGCCTGGCTGCAACTGGCCTGGGAGCCTCCAGGTGGCCCACAGCCCCCACCTTGAGTTTCCAGGAAGGGTCTCCTCTAGCTCCACTGCAATTTCCTCTGCAGGGTGAGGTCAGGCACTCAGCCAGGCTCTGCTGGGTCTGCCTCAGGGACGCCCCCCAAGAGAAAATGTGCCAGTGCAGGGCTGGCAGGAGCTGGGTGCTGGCTAAGTCTGAGGCCACCTGCAACGTGGGGCCGAGTGTGTGGGCAGCAGAATGGTGCAGAAAGAGGGACATGGAAGACTACCTGCCCAGCCCTCTCTGTACTTTCTGCCCTTCCTGGAACCTCCTGGGGAGGATCAGCCTTTTCCTGACATAGGAGCTGGAAAGACCAGGGAGGCCCCAGCTGAGTGTACATGGGCAGTGCTACTGCTGCCAGGAGGACAGGGCAGGGCCGTTAGATGCCTCTGGGGACCCTGGAGAGCTGCTTCAATTAAATGAGGGCAAAGGGCAGAGAGTCTGGTGGGGAAGGGCACCATTCACCTACTCTGTCGAGCCCATCATTTTGTCTGTTCTCCGCAGGCTGTCTGAGAGGTGGGCACCACCTTCCCCCCATTGTCTTCCTTCCATCCACCACCTATCCCTCCATCTGCCCATCCATTGCCCGTCATCATCAATCCATTGATTCTCCATCTAACCAACTACCCTTCCATTCGCCTTCCATCCATACACAGGCTCTCTATCCATCCGTCTTCCTTCTATCCATCTCTCCACCCATCGCTGATCCCTCCACCCCTCCATATACCCATCCACTCACCCCACCATCCATGCACTATCCATCCTCCATCCAACCAACCTTTCCTTGGTCCACCATCTCTCTATCCATCCCTCATTGATCCATCCATCCTCCAGTCTTCCATTTACACATATAGACCCACCCATCCATCTGCCATCTGTCTATCCACCCATCCAGCATCCATCTACCCACCCATCCCTCTGTCCACATTTATCCTTCCATCCATCCAACAGCCAGCCAGTCAGCAGTCATTTATTGATCATCAGTGTGACACACTCTTTTCTAGGCACAAAGGATAAAGGGAAACAATACAGGCTAGAATCCGACCCTCCGGGCAACTCCCTCAGGATTGTACGAGGAGGGAATAGATCTTGAGGCTTTAGCTGTAAGAACTGCGGGTGAGAGAAGTTGGAGGAGGAAAGCACCAACCACCGTGGGTGCAGAATTGCAGCCCCTCCTAGACGCCCCCACACCAGATCACCTCTCCTGAGCAGGGACTGGGGTAGAGCCAGCTCTTCCCAGTGTGTGTGGGATGAGGCTGCTGTTCCAGTGGAACTGGAGTTCACGAGGCTCCTGTGGACTCGGGACTGCAGAGCCCCACAGCCATGCCCTGGAGAACTTGGGAGAGCCACCTGCTGAGGGAAGAACAGAAAGCAAAGTGCACCCCAGGCTGAGTCTGCAGCAGAGAGGTCAGAATATTCTCTCAACACAGGGGAAGGGTGCAGAAAACCTTCAGTCCCTCACCCATCTCCAATCCAACTCAGCTTCAGGGATTAGGAAATGGCTGTGGGTAGCCTGCCTGGGTTCACTTCTACATACAGGCCTCTTCTGTCTCCATGGCACCCCAGAGAGGTGTCTGCTGCTGCTCTTGGTCTGTGAGAGGGATGGGCTCAGGCTGTCCCCTTATGGGGACCTGTGAGGATGCTTCCTGAAGGGGGTGGCCTTGCAGCACCAATAAATCTTCTTCTTTGAGGGGTTGCACACTCCATCCAGATCCAAGGAGGGTTCCCTGGGAGCAGAAGGGCTGGTCCTCTTTGGGAAGAGAGCAGGGAAGGCAAGACTTCCTCAGATTTAAAACAATATTTTCAAACTCAAGACTGGCCATAAGGACACCCCAGGGGTTAGCGGATGGAAATGGCTACTATCGGGAGTGCTAGTATGAAGACTGTAAGCAAGCTGGAGTCCTGGATCCCTCCTCTGCCCATGATCAGCTGTCCTACTCCTAGGCTGGCCAAAGTCCCAGGGGTGCAAGCAGCTGACTGTGTGACCTCTACCTTCAACCCCAACTTGGTCCCAGGAAGCTGGCAGCCAGATCCCTCCCTGGCTCCCCAGAAACTTTCCTGGGAGTCAGATCCCTAAAGAGGCTGACATCCAGGGTTCTCAGCATCACTCAACCTTTGTCTCAGGTCTTCTGGTCAGCTCTGAGGCATGCACACACAACCAGGCATCAGTAGGATCTGTGGAAAGAGAAAAACCACAACAAAGTGAACAAAGCCATCTGGAGGATGCACAGACCACACAGGCAGAAACAAAAGCTTTGTATACCCAGAAAATTCCAAAAGCAAAGATCAGAGAGAATAGAGGGGAGAAAATCACCCCAAAAATTTTTCACAAAAATTCTCCAGAATTGAAATTTCCCATTTGAAAGAACTCACCGTGGATTAAAAGAGCCACACTTCAGGGTGCATGCTCGTGAAATATCAGAACACTTGGGACAGAGAAAATTCTCTGTGACCCCAAGAGGAAAGGGCAAGTCACAAAGCCTACAGCAACAGAATCTCCTCAGTCTTCCCAACAGATGGGTGGAGGAAGGGGACAATGGGCTCACACTCTCTCAATTCCAGATAAAAGAAATCATCGCCAATTCTATACCCAGCCCAACTAGCAGAAGAATAAAACCCTTTCCAGACACACAAAGTCCTAATAGAAGGTATCTCCCCATGCATCCTTTATCAGAAGTTACTAGAAAAGGTGCTCCAAAAAACAAGAAAGCAAATCAAGAAAATGCACACCATAGGTAGCAGATCTGAAGGAATTTCCTGAGAGGGTGGCACCCAGAGCTCCTGGGACAGTGGCTTCAGATAGGATGTGGGGTGGTTGGAGCAGATGATGAAGAAGCTGGAGATGTGGATGCCACCACAAGTACACCTGCAGTCACTGTCCCTTGGTGGCATTTGGTTGGGGCTGGCTCATATTCCCATCTGACTTGGCCGATCTTGACAGTGTGCAGATGAGGTGCTGGCTTCTCTCTGTATGAGCTGCCTGTGGTGGATGTGACATTGGCCACATGCCTAAAACAGCACCAAAACTGTTATCGTTCTGGTCAGGAACCTGAATGGGTCTTCCTGGCTCAAGTCAAGGAATGGGCGGGACTGTTTTCCTTTGGGGACTCTAGCACATGTCTGTCCTGTCCTTTCTAGCTCCCAGGGACTGGCCATGTTCCTTGACCGTGGCCTCTTCTTTCTGCAAACCCAGGGAGGCTGCTTTCTCCTATGACTTCATTCAAACTCTCACACTCCCAGTCTCTTCCACCACAGGTGAGGACCCTGTGATCACGTTGCCACTTCTGAAAATCTGGGCTATCTTTCCCACCTTGAGGTCAGCTGACAGTGACCTCAGATCCTGCAACCTCAATTTATCCCCACTGCTCCCTTACCTGACCTCCCCTCCTCTCATCCTTTATCTTTCTGCTTGGCCACATTTGCCTCAGGGCCTTTGCACCGACTGTTCCCTCTGCCCAAGTGCTGTTCCCCAGATACGCAGGCAGGCCCTCCTTACTCTCGTCCCTGCTCAAATGTGTCCCCCCATGCATCTCTCTTGCGCAGCCTGTTGAAAATCATGCCTTCCTTGTACCTGAGTGCTCACGCTCCTTCTATGTCCATAGCACTTAGGGTCTCCTAGCCTGCTACCCCAGCTGTGTATAGCAAGAAGGCAAACTTGAGGAGGATGGGGAGACTCTTACCCAGCTTAGTCACTGCTGTGACCTCGGAACCTATGGCTGAGCCTGGCACAGTAGATGTGCAATGAACGAACACAAGACTCATGCTCTAACCTGCTGGACACCTGGCCTTGCCCAGCCCTCTTTCCCACTGGCTTCTGAGTGTCCCCTCACTGCCTGGAGACAGAAGCCAGACTCTGGTCTGGTCATCGGTTCTCAGAACTGTCTCCTGTCAGGGACAGTGCTGCCTTTCCTTGCTGCCTCAATGGATCTGCCTGTCCTGGACATTTCATGTAAATGGAGCCATGCGCCATGTGATGTGTCTGGCTTCCATGACTTGTTGTAGCATGTGTCAGTGCTTCGTTCCTTTTATGGCTGACTAATATTCCAGTGTGTGGATGGAGCCCATTTTATTCACCCATCAAGGTTACTGAAATGTTCCCCATTCACTTCAATTTCATTAAGCTTCTGCAGTTTTCAGGTCTGTATTAGGTGATGAGAGTATAAATCAGATGGAAGGAACAGTTGGCACAAACCCTGAACAGTGGTGACACCCAGGCTGGCGGAAAGGTCATGCAGCTGGCCAAGGAGCTGCAGGGAGAGCTTGTCCTGTGCTCTTCCGTCCAGCAAGCACTGAGGGCCAGTGCCGACTTCATACTCTGAGCTGTGCAATGTGCTCGTATGCTCATTTCAAACACTAAAAGCATTTAAATAACAGCCTTATTGGGATGTAATTCACAAGCTATATCTTATGGCTTGGACCTAAAATGTGCCCCAAAGGCCTTGGAGAAGTGATTGGATCACAGGACTCAACCACTGACGCATTCACAGATGGATGGGCTCTTCGGAGGTGGGGTCTACTTGGAGGGAGTAGATCATGGAGGTGTGACCTTAGGGACTATATCTGGTCCCCACATCCTCCTCTCTGGCTCTTTCCCTCTTTGCTTCTGGCTGCTACGAGGTGAGCAGCTTTTCTCCCCCACACCCTTCCACCATGATGTTTCTGCCTTGGAGCCAGCCAGCCATGGACTGAACCCTCTGAAACAGTGAGCCAGAATAAAAATGTTCTGCTTTGAGTTGTTAATGTAGGGCATTTTTTCATAGTGAGGAAATGCTAACACATCATCACAGCCACCCTTTATTAACTGAAAGAGGCTGTGGCACTAGGGCATTCACAGTGGGCACACCTTGCACCTAGTTCTGCAGTGCTTCCATCACTTGGGCTGGGCTGCCGTCATGCCCTGCCTCCCCGTCCCTGAGGCCCTGGCTAGTGCTAATCTACTCTCTTTCTCTATGGTTTGGCGTATTCTGGGCATCTCTGAAGGTGGATGTGGTCCTGTGTGATCAGTTCCATTCACCAGGCATCACTTTGCCAAGGCTCATCTGTGTTGGAACACCTGTCAGTGCTATTTCTTTCTGTGCTAAATGATGCTCCCTGCCCAGGGCATGTTGCCTTCTCCTTGACCGCTGAGCTTTTGTGTCCTCCCTTCTGTGTGGTCCTGAGGCAGCCGGACCTGCTCTGGGTGCTGGAAGACCGGGGACACCATGGGCTCCTGCACTAGGGCCAGCAGCCTTTCGGTCTCGTGCTGCCCTTCAAGGTGAGGACTTCTGGAGCAGCGTGTGAAGACCGTTCCTACCATTCAGGCTGGGCCCTGTGGGGCTGACCAGGGTGAGACCTTCCTGGTGCCTCGGGACAATCCGGGACCGGGGAGCAGCCGGGATGCCAGCTCGAGTTGTTCTTACTTAGCAGAAATCACACACACAAGGGGAAATCACACAACGCTGATTTGATTGGGAAGGCAGCCTTCAATGAATGACATCATCCCCAGAACATAAATCTTGGTTTGTATGATTTATTTATGTTAAGAAATCCACAGATGATGCTGAGTTTTCAATGGCTTTGTTTAAGTGATAGTTTTGCCTTTTTAGTGAAAGTTGGAGTGATGATAAACAGCTCCAGCTGTAAAAATTAAAGGCGGAGGGGAAGCCAAGGTGATTATTACAGAAAAATGCTGAGTGGGGAGGGGCATTTGGCCCTTCCATCCTCTAAAATGAAAATTACCCTCTGCCACAATGTGCCACGAACAATTACCTGCTGTTTATTAATTAACCTCCTTTAAAAATGCCACATTTCTATGAGAAACTGTTATTTCTCCAATGTGGAAGCTGGCGCTGGCACTCGTTAGAACCACCAGGTTCCACGCGGGCCTGGCTCCCGCACACTTAACGGATTCCTATTTCTTCAAACGCACCTTCATGATTGGAAATACCTCATTAGAGGTGCAGAGACCGAGCGTGACCTGCTCCGTGTGTTAGTCCCCAAGCGAGCCCAAGGCCGCTGGCTGAGGTGTGGGCCCCATCGGACCCAGGCAGCCCCGGCTCAGTGCCTCAGGGTGTGGGCAAGGGGGGCTCCCCAGCAAGAGGTGGGTTCAGGAAGCACGGACCCCGCATGGCCTAACCCTCCTGGGCCCAGGCATGCACGCAGGTGACCAAGAGGCCAGCACCACCTCTGACCTCATGGGGCAAGGGGGGGGGGCTGCAAGGAAACCCTAGGCCAGGGCTCCCTCCCTGGTCACACCTCTGTCACCCTGAAAGCCAATACCCTGGGATAAAGGTGTGTCGGCAGTGCCTCATGTGAGTCCTGCTGTGGCTGCCTGAGACAGGTCCCTGTGCCTGATAGGCTCGTGCCCCTGAGCCTCAGTGGAACCCTCTCAGCACCTGCCACAGGGGTCACTGTGAGCTTCACGGGGCACAATGTTGAGATCCAGGGGTGGGAGGGAGCCAGGCGACACCCAGGCCCTGCAGGGCCCAGCAGTGCCCAGGTTTCAGGGAGCCTGAACCCTCCAGAACAGATTTCACAGAGCTTGAGGGCTCTCCACCGAACCCCATGTCCTGTGCATGGAGGGCCCCGCAGCAAGTCCATTTCCTTCCTAAATCCCTGTGCTGTCACAGCAGGGCTCTGGTGGCTGGTTCCCTTCAATGTTCCGGTCACATGCTGCTGGCACCCACTTGCTGAATGCCACGTGGGAGCTGGGATAGACAGGCAGGGGGCTCAGCCTCAGTCCTCTGGTCTTCCAGGAGCTCCTAGGACACCACTCCAGGGGCTCTGCACTCACTGGCTGGCTCGGGCCAGGTGTCAGAGCTCTGCAGGTGGGAGACGCAGACACCACTGGGGGACACACCCTGCATTCCACTCAGAAGCCCAGGCCCACTCCACCCTGCCCCAGCCTCTCCTAAATGTAAGTGAATGGAAGAAAGAACGCTGGGTCTGAACCTGGGGAGACCCGCAGGCCCCCGACAGCAGCTTAGCAGAGCCCAAGGTCAGGAGGAGGGGTCTAGCCAGGGCAAGTAGCACAAACCTGTAATCTCAGCATGCTAGAAGGCTGAGGCAGGAGGATTCCCTTTGAACACAGCCTGGGGAATTTAGTGACTTAGAGACCCTGTCTGAAGATAAAAGATAAAAGGGCTGGGGTTACAGCTCAGTGTGAAAGTTGTGGGTTCAACAGAAAAGAAAAAAGGAGAGAAGGGAAGGAAGGAAGGAAGGGAGGGAGGGAGGGAGGGAGGGAGGGACGGGGAAGGCGAGAGGGCGGCCGGCGAGACTTTGCGGGAACCTGCAGCTCCCAGGAGCCCGGACCTCATCCCGGCTCCCCTGCTTCTCCTCCAGCCTGGGCAGCTGCCCCTCGGGCTCCAGCTCAGAGCCAGCTCAGGCGAGAGAAGGATCTCTGCCTCTGAAGCTCCCGCTGCCGGCCCTACCCTGAGGAGAGCTTTCCGGGGAGCGCCAGGCTCTTGCCCCAGATGCTGCTGCCAGCACAATACTGCCGGGCGTGTCCCTCCCGCTTCAGACTGGGAAATGGGGCTCCCAGAAAGCTGCAGGGGCTGACTGACGGGTCCTGGTGTGGCTAGGGTGGTCTCACTCCACCTCGGCTGTGGGGTCGCCGCTTCCCAGTCTCCATGGAGGAGGGGATGTCTCCCGGAGGCCACCAGCTGTGTGCCCCTGCAGTCCCACTGTAAGCCAGGAGTGCAGTGCTCCCCTCCCCGAGAGTGCGACTCCCCAGGTCCACGCACAAGGTCCTCACTGAGGTGACCTAAGGAGTTGCAGGACATACCAGGTTAGAGGCGGATGTGTCCCTTCCCTGGTTGGGGGCCTCTGTGCCAGGCGCGGTGCGGGACGCTGGAGGGAAGGATTCCGGTGAGTGCAGGTGGTAGAGCCTGGGGCATGGGTGCCCCGCCCTCCTGGGGAGGAGGGGGGTTGTTCCCGGAGGACACAGGGACCCATCCCATCACCCTGGGGTCACTCTGCAGAACTAGTAATGTTTTTCCTGCCTGAGCCCTTCTGGTCTCTGGCCTTTTCCTGCCTGCTCAGGAAGCCCTCTCCACCAACATAAAGCAGTGACGGGTTTCCTAGAAAGCAGAGGAGGAGAGGGCCTGCTTGGGAGCCCCTTTGGGGTCCTGTGCAGGCTGAGCCCTCTCCCTCCCTAGAGGGACAGCAGACACCCCAGGACTGGCCAGTCTCTGGCACTGCCGGGGAAGACCTAGTCTGGAGGCAGGAGGAGGAGGCTGCTGAGGTGAGGTGTACCCTGAGAGTCGGAGCTCCTTATGCTACATTTCTGGGTACCCTGGGCCCCAGTGATACTCTGAGAACAGCACAAGACTCGCACACCCAGCTGGGGTTTGGGGAGAGGGACTGGCCGGGTCGTCTGGGCGGCGGGGAGAGGAGAGCTCCAGAAGTCAAGGGGGAGGGAGCCCAGAGCGACCGGGAAAGGACAAGGTGGGCAGAGAGTGGTCCTGGGCACCTAGAGACCTTGTCCAGGCACTCCCTCTGCCCCGCCAAAGCCTGGCATTTCTACCCTCGGGTCTCTCCTGCCAACCCCAAGGATCTCTACAGGGCCAGGCACCTGGCCCCAGGTCGCCGAAGGGGACCCTTCTGCATGGTGACACCTGCAGGGTACTGAGCCACAGAGACAATTTTGATTTCCAAACCAGTTCATGGTCCAGAGCCCAACAGGAGATGTGGATTCCGCGGGCGCTGATTTGGAGTCTGCTCCCACCCTGTGGCTCCTCGGTCCAGGCTGCCTGGCCGTGCGAGCCAGCGCTTCTGCTCCCAGTTTTCGTTGCTGTCAGGGCCTTGCCCGAGCGGGGCGCAGGAAGGGGAGGCAGTGGGTGCATCTAGGAGGGCAGCCATCCGGTGGCGCGGCTGTGGGCCTCCGAGCCAGGTGCACACAGGGCGCTGTGGCCTGTGGAGTTCCTCGGTGCCCCGTGACAGTGACACGGGCGGACGGAGACCAGGCAAGGGTCTCCCCAGCTGGACACGGTGGGGCGTGGAGCGAGCCTGTGGCAGGAGAGCACACGCAGTGCCAGCGCAACGACAGGATTTGTTGGCGAATATTTAACAGTCCTGGGACGGAGAGGGAAAGTGTGGGAAACGGATTCCGTTGACTGCTCCGTGCAGGATGCCGCAGGCAGGCAGCTCGGAGCCTCCTCTGAGCTCCCCGCGCTCTGGGAGCTGGTCCCGCCTGGACCCATGGGAGAGGAAAAGGGGTCCAGTCTGCAGCCTCCAACTCTTAAAACAAACGCAAACAAACCGAATAGAGCCACCTGCCCTCGGGACCCTCTGAGAGCACTTGGCAGCACCCAAGCCCGGCACACCCTACGCATCTGACAACACCAGGCAGCCACAGCAGCCCGGCCCCAGCGGGGACAGCTGGGCTTCTGAGCAGAGCACGTGTGAGGTCTGCTGGAAATCGGCCTCTGGGCTCCATTGCGGGAAGTCCGGACTGGGTGCTCCCTGATCGGCCTCTCCCGGCACCCACTCCCGAGCACTAGGAGGGCCCAACTGGGACCCGAAATTAGGACCCACGTCCTTCCTGGAAGGAAGCTCAGTTCCGAGGGAGGGAAAGGGGGCAAAGCGGGTGTGGGGCGCCCGGGGCAGGTGAGGCTTTCGCTGGGGAAGCCGCCACCGCGCAGTCTCAGAGGCCTGGGTAGGAGGAAATGGCCCTTTGGGGGGTCCAAGCCCCACCCCAACCATTTCAGACCCAAGAGGAGGCCAGGGAGGCTCTGACCCACAGACTGCCACAGTTTTCGCCTCTGTGCAGTGGGGACCACATCAGCTCTTCCGGGGCCCCTTCCAGCCTCTGGGTGAAATCTGGGGCTCATTTCTACCAAAAGTGGGGCTGGAGGGTGCCCCCTAGATGGATCCCCTCATCTCGCCTCAGTGGGGTACAGCGTCTGTGTAGGGGTTGAGCTGGGTTCCTCAGGGGACCCCTGTGCAGCCATCCCAGAGCTCTGGGGAAAGTTCCTCTGCAGACTCTGCTACCGAGATAGGAACCAGCAGCGGATGAGCAAAACTTGACCAGAAATCCCACAGAGCCCCCTCCCCAAGGGTGCTGAGTGCCCAAGGACTGACTGAATTTAAGGGGCACAGAGGAAAGGGAGGGAAAGGCAAGAACCTGGTCAGCACCTCTGGCCAGCAGGGCTTCCATTCCCCACAGCCGCAGGGCTGGGAGGGGCCGCCTAGCAGCTCAGACCTAGGGAAGGGCCCCTGTCTCCCAGAGTGGGTGTGCGAACTGGGAGTACTGGGCTTCCTGGGGAACCTCTGGGGCTAGGAGCCCCTCACCCACTGTCCTCTCTGAGCTGCTTTTCTCCCCAGCCACCTTCTTGGGGGAGTGGTCTCAGTCTGGCTTCCCTCTCCTTCCCGTGAAAATCCTTCTCCCTCCTGTGCCGCTGGCCCTCTGTCCTGCGGGAGCTGCTGGCCAGCTGCCCTCACCTCACTGCCTGCTGGGGGACGTCACTGGGGGTCAGCACTTCCACCCACAGCGAGGGGTCTGAGGTCACTGTCAGTCTGGACGCCCTAGAGCCTGAGTTGGTCTGAAAGCTACCTTGGAGCTCTTAGCAGCTGCCTCTCTCCTTCAGGGCACATTTGCCCTGCTCATTCCCTGAAGTCCCCTCAAAGCCTCTGCCAGGCAGGGACACAGATGGCCTCCTGTGCTGGGCGGGTGGCTTTCCCGGTGTCACCTTTTCGCTCTGAGGCTCCTTGGTGTTTGACCTGCTCTCCACTTCTAAGCCTGGCCACGCGGGGGCAGGGCCTGGCCAGTGCAGGACCCAGCCTCGCCAGGGCCATGGCCTTGAGGGTGGCCTGCTCGGCCCCACGGCAGGCTGGGGACACCCTGCCCTACCGGAGCTGTGGCAGCAGGTGGGGACCTCACAGCTCAGCCTTGGCCTCTGATCCCCTCCCCAGGCAGGCCAGCAGCCGCAGTGTCCCCTCCCACTCCAGCTGCCCTGGCAGAGGGCAGGAAGAGACACCAAGGCCTGGCCTGCTCCCCACATCTTGGAGGTCAGCACAAGACGGATGGCTGTCGCCCCCTCACCTGGCCAGAGCCCACGGGGCCCTCCTGAGCCTAGGCAGGGGCTGGAAGAGGCCTGGGAAGAAGGCTGGGCCTCCCTAGCCTTGGCGTGTCCGGAGGGAGCAGTCAGGAGGGCTGGGCTGGGCTGGGGGGAAGGGCAGAGCCCCTCCCTGGGTGACAGACCTCAGCTCCTCGGAAGCTGCCTCCCTTCACACCAAACCCCGCTGAGGCCACAGGTCGGCTCTCAGGCACCTGGGTGCCCAGGTGCAGGTGTGACCTTGAGCCCACTCTGGCCTGAGGTCAGGCAGGACTGCAGCACCCTACACCCCCGGGCCAGCTGGGCACTGTAGCAATGCCCTCTCCCTGCTGGCAGTCTGCTCTGGGAACTCCCAACCAAGAGCACCAGAGCCTGCCCATGGATGCTGAGGCCAAGGGGACCCAGAGTCCGCATGGGAGGAGTGTGGGACCACAGGCCCTGGAAAGGAGGCAGAGATGGGCTCCCCTGACCCCAGCCACACTCACCGAGGGCAGAAAAGAGCAGAAGCAACAGTCCGCAGCAAGTCCTGGCTTCCAAAGTCAGCGTGCTGCAGACCCGGCCCTGGAGCTCTGGGGACGGCAGAGGGGCTGGAATCTCGGCAAGCACTCCGGCAAGCTGCAGAGGCCCAAAGGTGCAAGGCCCAGGCACCGCCGCCACTGCAGTGCACCAGGCCTTCCCTCAGCGCAGCCAGGCGCTGCTGCCTCCCAGTCGGGCGCCTCTCTGCGAGGACCCGGGCTCCAGGGTCTGCTCGCTCTGGCCGCCTTTCAACGACAAGGCGCAGGGTTCCGAGTGGAAGACCTGGGGTTGCCGATACCGATTTCGTTGCACAACAAAGAGGACGGTGGACACTGCTAGTAGCCCCACCCGGAGCGGCAGGGAGCCCCCCACCCCGCCCCGACTCCGGACTCAGGTGTCCCCTGACAGCTCCTCATCCGGCGGGACCTTGGAAGGCAGCAACCCCGCCAGGGCAGCTCCTCCGTTTCCTTCCAGTTCATTCTTCGAATCCAATCACGCGCCAGTGAGGAACCCGCGCTCACCCCACCAGGTCCCCGGGCTGGGGCCACCCTGCCGGTGCCCGGCCCGGCCCCTCCGCCGCACCTCGAGTGTGGGCGCTCTGGGCAGCAGAGCTCGCCCGCCCGCACTCCTCCGCCTGCTCGGGGCCCGCAGCCCGCGATGCTTGTGCAGCCGGAGGCCAAGGCCCGACCCGGCCCGCGTGGACCCCTCGCACCACGTACTCACCTGGGGCCGCAGGCAGCTGAGCCGAGCGCTCGGGGGCTCCGCGGACGGAGAGGTGCGGGCGGCCCGGATGCCGGACTCAGGCGTCGCCCTCGGACCCGCGCCGCTCCCAGCCGGGCGCGCCGTCCTCGCTGCGCCGCTGCGCAGGACCCCGGCGTGGGGCGACTGCCGCCTGCCAGCCCAGCAGAGAGCAGAGCCCGCAGCGCCCGGGCCGTTGTTTCGGAGCCGCGGAGCCCGAGCGGCAGCCGGGGGTGGGGCGGGGGCGGGGGAGGGGGGGCCCGGGGGGCGCGGGGCCCGGAGGGGGCTTCGGAGGAGCCGGGTTCAGCCGCGCGGCCCGACACCCCCGCGCGATCGCGGGGCGGGGGCGGGACCGAGGGGCGCGTGCGAGAGCAGAGCGGGCCAGGGCGACGGAAACGAGAGCTTTTTAATTAGGAACGAAACGCGACCCACGCGGCGGGCCCGGACCCGCGTGAGAACTGTCGGCGCGCGCGCCCGGATCCCGGGAAGTCGCGGAGCCCGGAGGCAGCCGCCCCGTCTTCGGCCCGGCTGGGGCTCGAGCTGCAGCGCGACGCGATGCGCGGGCAGGGCGGGGGACGGTCACCTCGCCTCCTGGGCCACCTGGGTCCTTTTAAAGTGTCCGGGGTGCGGGCCCCCGGGCGGGAGTGCGGCGCACTGAATGTTCCCTTAAAGGGCCAGTTCCGAGCTGCGCCGGGAGGGGGGAGGGGGGAGAGCCAGAAGTGAGGTGAAGACCGGGAAGGCCGCGGAGAGCCCCCCAATCCCGCGCCGAGGCGGCGGCGGCGGCGGCGGCGGCGCGACGATGAGGATGATGAATACATTGCAAAGTTTTTTTGGCCCCGGCGAGGGGTGTCAGATTGAGTGCTCTGTGCGCATGTGCGAAGGTGTCCAAACTGACAATGCTGGGGAGATGAAGATAGTGTGTAGCTGCTTCTGGGCTCAAGGAGGAGGAGAGAGATTCCGCGAGCCGACACCATGCGATCCAAGGCGAGGGCGCGGAAGCTAGCCAAAAGTAAGTCTCCCGCGCCCGGCCGCGGCGCGGGGCCGGGGCGCGGGGCCGGGGTGCG